>VUYV01000252.1:565698-591446 GCA_008711295.1 Anarhynchus alexandrinus
GGGGGGGGGGTGGATGGATGACGCTGTGGGGTGGGGCCGGGGGGGGGTGGGCGTGTCCGTGACGTCACGCGGCGGGCGTGGCCGGGCGGAGGGCGCGCCCTCTCACCGCGAGCAGGTGAAGAGCGAGCCGTTGACGCCGCCGAAGGTGGAGAGGGCGACGGCGAGCGGCATCACCCACGCCATGACGCCCAGCACCTTCTCCCCGAAGGTCTGCAGGGGGACCCAAAACAAAAAGGGGGCGGGGTCAGGTCTGGGCGTGGCGGGGCGTGGCGGGGGCGTGGCTATGAGGGCGCGGGGGCTCACCACGGCCACGGCGTTGGACTCCAGCAGCTCCTGGGGGGACATGGCGGTGACGTAGGCCACGTTGGCGAAGACGTAGACGAAGGTGACGAGGGGGACGGAGATGGCGATGGCGCGCGGGAGGTTCCTGCGGGGGAACAAAGCCCTCAGCGGCCCCAAAATCGCCCGGATTGAGCCCAAAATGTGCCGCCCCCCCCCCCCCCCCCCCCCCCCGGGGCTAACAACGCCCCGCTTGCGANAACAGTCTTTCCGTTTGTGTCCTGTTGTACCTCCCCTGGTACTGCTTGCCTTTTTGCTGCTGAGCATCCCAAGCTGGATGTGGGGGGAGAGGTCGCTCTGGTGTTGGACCTCTTCTACACTCCTCCATTGACATCGCCACAACGAGCGCCTTTGCCGGGCTCTGGTGCCGGACGGCAGCGTTTGTCTCTGCCCTTCCTCGGGAGAGGGAAATCACGGAATCATAGAGTGGTTTAGCTTGGAAGGGACCTTGAAGATCACCGAGTTCCACCCCCTGCCATGGGCAGGGACACCTCCACCAGCCCAGGTTGCTCCAAGCCCCGTCCAACCTGGCCTTGAACACCTCCAGGAATGGGGCAGCCACAGCTTCTCTGGGCAACCTGCGCCAGGGGCTCACCGCCCCCACGGTGAAATGCACCGTCCGGTCCCGGGGCGGCAGGAGGAGCGTGTTCCTGTGGCTCGGTGCCGGCAGCTCCGTCCGGGGGAGCGCAGGGAGCAGCCCACTGCCCGCACCGCTGCCGGGCTGGTGCCTCCCGGGGGACGGTGCCTTTCCCTCTGCCAGACACTTGCAGAGATCAACTTCAAAAGGAGAAAAAAAAGGCCCAGAGCAGTGCCTGGCCCTGAGAGCTCCTGACACCGTCTTTCTCTTAAGGAGGGCAAGCTGCCAGCGAGGCGGTGTCCTTGTGAGTCTCAAGGCTGCCTCATGCATCGGCTGCTCTGCTGCGAGGGGCCGGCGGCCGTGCTCCTGCCGTGGCTCCGCAGGACGTGGAGGAGCGGTCTCTGGGCATGGGGAGAGCCGCTGGGCTGGACGCGCCAGGCCATGGCCAGCCCCAACCCCTCCTCGTGTTCGGGAACCGGCCGCGTCATTCCCATGGGAGCAGAGGAGGAGGAGGGAAAGCATGCGAAGACCATATGAGCTGGAGACCTCCTGAGCCGTCGTCTCCTTCTGGAAGGTGTTTTGGAAACGGAGCGCGCGTGTGCTCTGCATGGCTGGGGCTTGCTCTTGCTGAGCGAACGTTCGGGGCGGCAGTGGGGGGTGGCATTGGTAAAGGTGCGACGTGCGTCGCGCGTGTCCCATCAAGGCATCATGTCACTACAGTGTCCTTAGATGGGAAATAAATAGTTTGACAGATGGGAAATAAATAGTTCGACTGAAAGTTAGAGGAGTTCAGAATAATAAACTGAACTATTTTGTCATTTAGTGCGAAGATACTTCCTGAAGCCTAAGGTCTGCTTCTCCGTTTAAATACAGAGAAGGTGGATCCAAACGTACGGCGCTCGGGGCTTTTGATTTGTTTCATCTTTTATACATTAGCTTACAAACCTGTTTGTGCTTCTGGAGTTTATTTTATCTTCTGACTGATGCTTGAGTATTATGCATAATAAGTTTATTTTTTCTCCTGGGATTCGGTAAGTTGCACAAAGCACCAGGTTTTACTTTCCTCACCGACGCAGCCGCCGGCGTCCCGCAGACAGGCGCTGCGCCCGCGGGGCTGGCGCTGACGCGCAGGTCTAGCAGCACGTGTCAGGGCGGGCACCAGGCACACCGTGGCTGCGCTGGGCGGCAGCGGGGTGGGGAACGGGGGCTGCGCATCCAGGGGGGGCCGCGGGACTGAACCTGGAATAAGCACTGATGAAATTTATGTTTTGGTTTCCTTTCGGAATTACGGTTTGGGTTTCTCCTCCTGGGTCTTGTGTTCTAGCAGAACGTGGCTGGAGCCCCTTTGTGACCTGGGCAAAGCGACAGTTTGGAGACCAGGAGAGCTTTGCACTGAATGAACGTGGAGTGTGCGCCTCCGTCAGCGCGTTCGCAGCCCCCGTGGCCGCCGTGGTGCCGTGCGGAGGATGCTGCTTTCCATCAGTCACGCTTATGAAACGCCCATGTAAAATATGCTTTCTCTTCAGTCTCTTTTTGGAGTAATGATCAAGCTTGGAGATATTTATTATTCGGGATTGCATATTATATTGCTGTTTTACAGTGTGTCTGAAATAATTATGGCTATGGAAATTGTGGCAGAGCCAGACACAAATTACTCTATGACACTTAATTTTAGAGCAAACTACTCAGAAAATTACAAGCATCACCATTCATTTGCAGAATTCTTGTCAGGCTTAAGGTTAGAGATACCTGGCTGCTCGATGGACATGCTGGTTTTTCTCCTGAAGTACGGGGGGAAACGCGTCTTGCCCACGGCTGAGGGAGTTTGTGTGAGATAAAGCCCTTGGCAGGAGCCGGGCGCGTTGGAGGCGCGGGTCAGTCAGTCCTTTGCAGGGGATCATTTGGTAGATGCATTAGGGAACCGAAAGAGACAACAGTAAATTGCAGTTGGCTCAGTGGATGTGCCTGCTTTAGTGTGTCCTTGAGGAACGTTCCTGCATAAATAGCAATGAGTTCAGTGCTGCTGTAGCGCTGAATTTAAGCAAATGCATTCTTTTAGATAGTTCAAGACTGTCTTACTAAATATTCTCGGGTATTTAATTTTCTTCTGGACTAAATCACTGAATTTAATTTCAGCTATTAAGAGCTCATTGTTGGAGATGCACAAAGATCTACCCTCTGGACATAGGTTTTCATTTCAGTGCTCTTCAAATTATTTAACAAGGGCAAAAATTATAGAGTAGCATTGTCCTAAAGGTTTCAGAGATGCTGGGAGCGTGCTGGACTGTAGGCTGCTGAGAAGTATTATTGAAAACCAGTTATTAAAAAAAAAAAAAAAAGTTTGTGGAAAGACAAGCTGCCTTTGAATTCTCCGGGGTGGTGCCGCCTGAAGTGCCCGTCCTGGCGGGGGAGGCACCGAGGCGAGAGGAGCTGGAGACGCGATCCAGTGCTCGTATTGATCGCTCCCTCGCGCTGACTTTGTCCCTCTCGCACAGGCGCGGAGATTGGACACGATTTCTTTCCCTTCCTCACAGTGGGGCTCCGTAATGGCACCGCGCTCTGCCTGCGAAGTATCGATTACAGTTTTTGCAGTAAGACGAGGCGAGATTGCAAACCCGGCGTGTCGGGGGAAGACAGGAGCCTCTCTATTACCCGAGCGCAGTTGTTGTTAAGGCTCTTTTGCCAGCCCAATACACCACCGAAACCTTGTTCTGTCGGTGTGTTTTGCACAAGGTGCCCTGCCTGGTTTTGGACAACTCGTCCTTGTCCATGGGCGCTCGCTGACAGCCGTCCTTCTGGGCCACCCGCCCCGATGCTGATGGTTCGGTGCCCCCGTGGGGGCTGCGGCCCCGTCCCTCCTGCCGCACGCATTGGTGAAATGTTTGGAACATGATAACCTGTGACTTGCTTGGCTTGATAATGAAATTAAGATAGATGGAGGCTGGATGGGCTCGCCTGGTCCTGCGGGAGATGTGTTGAGAACAACTGCGTGTTTTATATGACCGATGGTAACGGTGAGTTTGCAGAGACAGCAGAAACGGGTGTCGAAGCAGTGCCTGGCGTGTGCCATTGCCTGGTGGCCTGTGTCGCGGGGGGCAGAGGACCTCCTCCCCTCGGTGCCCGGCGGGGCTGGCGCAGACCTTGGTGTGCCTCCAGTTGCATTCGGCAGCGGAGCTGACACATCCCTCCTCTGCGTGGGGTGAGGTGCACCAGGCACCGAGACCTGCCGCTGGAGGTGGGGGGCTCTGCGGGGTCTGGGGTACAACTGACAGTCCTGGAGTAAAACTGGGCGTCTGTGGTGGAAGGACGGACCCTGGGAAGGTGCGAGTGTGGAGGGGCTGGGACAGAGGATGCTGCGGGGGGACGGGGCAGACCTGCCTGGGGAGGGGTGGTCTCCAGTTTGGACACCAACACAGCTCGGGCCATAATAAGTATGGGGTAGAGTTTTGCCTTGTATTTTTCCCCCCATCTTATTTTGAGGGTTGCAGTCACAAGTCTGACCGCCGCTAGGTGAGGGTCGGGTGTGGGTCTGAGAGCTCGGGGGGGACCCACTGCTCCGAGTCGGTCCTTCGCCGGGAGGGACGGTCGGTCGGTCTGCTGGGGTGCCACAACGGTTCTCCCTGCGGCACCCCTCGGCGCCGGCTGCGTGTTTCCCATAGCTGCTGTCTTTCCTAAATAGCATTTTTATGAATGCCGGCTTCAGCAGGGAAAATTAACACATGTTAAAAGCAGATGAACTTTGTCAAATACAATTTCATGACAAAAAATGGAAAGGAATTGATTTTGGAAGACAACCGAGTTGTAGTGTTAATTATAAATGACTGTATAGGCGTTTAGAGTGAAACTGCGGGCGTTATTGATTCATGCAGGCGCACACGCGGCTCCTCTGCTATCTGCAGGACTTCAGCAACATGAAGAAGTTCAATAGCGCTAACGCAGGCAGCGTCCTTCGTGTTTTTTTTCTTTCTTCGAAGATATCTGCAAGGTTTGTGGGTCAACAGGCTGACCCGAGACAGTTTGCTGAGGACATAAAGAAAAGGCAGAACCCATCAGAAGCATCGAGGCAAAATGCTGAGGAGGGGGTAAACAAACTGCGGTGTGAGGGAATGACACCAGACAGCGAGGAGGGGTAAGCGTGGGGACGGGGGCGTCGCTGGAGCTCGCCGCTGAGAGGGCGGACGCCTTCCACCGCCAGCGAGGGGTTTATCCTGCTCCTGCCCGGAGGAGCCGACCCCCGGCCGTGGGCTTTGCCGGCACAGAGCTGCGCCGCCGGCCCCTGCCCTTCCCCACCGCCCCGCAGCCCGGGGGGGTGCCGGACCCTTCGCCCGCCGCCGGGCTGCCCCACGCTGTGTCCTGTCTCGCCGTGGTCACCCTTAACAGACACTGTGTTGACATGTGCAGAATCGTTAATGACACTTTCATTCGGAAGTGGCGCTCTGTTGGGCGGTGCGGGTCTGGGGCCCGGGTGCGGGAGTCGTGGTGGTCCATACCCCATCCAGGACCAGGCGGGGAAGGGGGGCCGTGGCCGAAGGCGAGAGGGGCCGTGCCAGGTCTGTCGCTGGTTTTATGGGGGTGGGCTGAGAAGCGCAGACCCGGAGCGGCGCCCTGAAACGGTCCGTGAAATGGTCCTCCTGAACTGCACCCCGGGTGGGATCTTCAGGTGCGTCCTCCTCTGTCTGTGGCACGGCACGGCGTGACTGGAGAGGCGGAGAAGGGAACGCTGCATGCACACACATGTTTTCCAGCTACGGAGATGGACAGAAAGTATGTTTGATGGGGTCTGCCTGATTTTGTATTAACATTAACATGAATTTGTCTGGGTTAAGTAGCTTTATTCCTAAATCCATGTTATGAAGCGATTTCAGCCTAGTATTTCATCTTCCATCTGTGCTCATTCTCTTAATATTTATTGAAGCTCTCTAAGCTTCAGTATTTACTTAGGTCTTGGCCCCTTCCTCTCTGTAAAATGCTGAACAGTTTTTAATTAGAAGAGACTTGTAAGCTGCAAGAAATGGATTGTTGTTTTTACTGGACCCTGCGATGTGTCTGGGGCGGTGTTTGCCCTTATTTGGTTAAAAGCCAATTTTTTTTCTTTGCGTGTGTGTAAACCAACTTGCAGAGCGTTTGCAGAGGAAAGCTGCGGGTCCTTAAGGGTCAACTTCTGTCTTTGGCTGTGCAGTCATTGTGCTGGTGGGACCTCCAGAGACCCCAGTCCTCGTCTTGGTCCCATTTGTCTCGTATGACTTTGTGCAAGCCGTACAGTTGCTCTGTCCCAGTTCCCTGCTTGTCGGTGTGGTTAATGTTTCCATTCTTCAAAAAGAAAACAAAGGTTAACTTAATTGTCCGAGATACCCATCGCTGGAACGGTTGATGTAAAAGGCTGCTGACCAGCTGGTAAATACTGCCGGGTGATTAATAACTTCATTTTACTGCTGCATGCAAAATCTTGGCCATGCTTCACTTGAACAGCAACTGCCATCAGCCCCGGAGCTCGCACCGCCTGCGTCCTGCGCTCAGGTCGTCCTACGCGCTGCACTCAGTGAGTCACTCTTCATCACTGTTCATCGATTAACAAGATAAAGCCGCTCAAACTCTGCTGCCCTTTTGCCGATTAATCAGCATCTCTTCTGCCATTTTTTAAGCCAAAACTTGAACGCACAGCTGACCGGATTAGAAAACGCTGAGATCTGTGCTGGAGAAGGAGAAGCTTCGGCATCCTCAGAGCTGTGACCCCGAGTCCCCCGCTGGAGAGGAGGGTTATGCCCAGGAGCCATCTCGTTGGCAGGCTTCATGGTGTCGTGAGGTGGAGGTGTCTGAACTGCTGGGGAGGGAAAATTAAAGGTGTCCCATCCCAGTAGAGTCGGAAACCATGCGGTTTTCAACTCTGCATCCTCAATTGCCCTGGCTCTCCCTGCGGCACAGACTGGGTGCGAGAGGACGTTGCCCCCTCCTCTCGACAGAGCCGTCCGCTCTTGTCCGAGGGGCTGCGGCAGATGGGTCGGTAAGAGACACCCTTCCCATGGGTGCATCGCGCCGGGTGATCTGCCAGGCTGCCGCACAGAGCGGTGTTGCTTGTGCTGCTGCTCGTTCGACGGTGTGTGCGTACAGCGTTACATCAAGGAGGGAGCGTGTGCGCTCTGTCAGTGGGATGAGCGAGGCACGCCTGGGGAACAGGAGTGGCTTGTGTGGGCAGCGGTGATGGAGCTGGAGAGAGGCAATTAATCCGTCTGACCCATCCAACTGCTTCTCTTTGGCTCTAGGAGAATGTATTATTGAATTTTATTATTTAATAATTAAGTTGCGGTACTACCAGTGGACAAGCAATAGGATAGAAAATAGTGTACAAAAAAGAGAATTTCACTCTATAAATTGATGGCCTGATCTCCTGAGAGCTGTCACATACCCACTGCAAAAATGAGCACTGCGAAATAACAGGGACACCTAAACCAGCTGGGGACCAAGAAAAACACTCGTAGGATGAGGTGGGAGAGGGTGGGAGTTTATCTGAGAAAAGAAACAGAGATGCGCACATGATGCATCACATGTGCTGGGGCGCTTTTGTTCTCAAGTGTAAGATTCAGACAACCAAAGAACAAAATTAACAAGTAAGCCCACCGGCTGAGCTGCGCCCGACCCCTCGTGGGACGCGCTCGCGCGGGTCGTGGTGCCTGTGTTCCTGGGAAATGCCAGTCGAGGCGTTTCGTACCATCACTAACTGCTGTACCTTCTGACAGATGCTCCTGTAAACTCGCTTCTAGCCATTGGAAAACGGGGAGGAACAGCCCGAAAGGTGCTTCTAATTGAAAACGTTCAATTTCCTACGACAAGATGTCAAATTTATGTGACTGTCAGGCTCTCCTTCAAATCCGGGGAATGGCGGCAGCGCGCGCTGGGTGTAGTGCTCAGGTCCCATCAAGTTTGTAAACAAGATTGATTTTTCTGTTCTGCCTGACAGAGGGTGCGAGCGGGAATCTCGCGCCAGCGTTCAGGCGCTGATGCCGTAACGAGATGGGCTTCTCCCCGCGGGGAGGGATGAGCTGCAGCCGACAGAGGCGGCAGTCGATGTGCGGCACCGAAGCCCCTGAGCCCCCGTCCCGGCTCGGCTCTCGGGGTGCACGGCTCCCGGTGTCCTCCAGCCGCTGGGAGAGGGGCCAGTTTGGTGGTGGCACCAGCGCCGGCTCTGGGCGTGCGCTCGGGTCAGCGCTCCGCAGAGCCGGGAGGGACCGCTGGAGTGTTCGGGGCAGTTCAGACCTTGTCCCCAGCCCGCGGGGACTGCGGGACCCGGGGCTCTGCCCGCTCTCTGCCTCCTGGGCTGCCCGCAGCACGTGGTGGGCTCGCCGTTGGTGGCTCTTCCAGCAGAGACGTCCAAGCGCCCAACGCTCGCGCTGGGTTTCTCTGTTGGAGTTTGGCTGCTGCCTCCGTTGCGGTGGGATGTGCTCTCGGGCGTCTGCTCTCCGGACACGGCTGTGCCGTGTGGGTGTCGGGGTCCTTAGCAGGCGGCCGGTGGTATTTCTGCCCCGGGTTGTGGTCAGTGCTGCCTAACTGAAGGAAGAAGCAAACTGTGTCTCCATTATATGAATATAACATGAGTTTTTGTTTGGTTTCTCAAATAAGAGGAGGAAGCTGGTTGTTTTGGGAGTAATTTAAATATTTGCTGTTTTTTCCTCTTTTATCTAGCACCCTAGGTAGGGAATGATGTTTATTATGCATTGTGGCTCACTGTCTTAATCTTACTTCTCTGCTGTTTGTTCAGTCCGTGCTCTTAAAGGTTAGCGTTGTCTGGCATCGGGGTGCGCAGACTGAGACAGGAGAGGCGAATGCAGGACCGCAGGCTCTCCAGTCCCGTCCTGGCAGCAGCTGTTGCTGAGAGTTTGCAAGATCAAGGAGCAAACGTCAATTCTTCTTCCTAGAAACATGCGGCTTCCTAGAAATCCCTCCTGCAGCAGCTCTCAGGAGAGGATGCTCCAGCTGCCCGGCAGACCCTGGCGGCCGGTGAAGGGGTCTGGGCTGCCCTCGCAGCCAGTGAGAGCAGCGGGGACTTTGGGACGGGGGTCATCTTGCCCAGCGCCGACATCGCAGGCGGGTCAGGCAGACGAACGCCCAAACACCCGCATCTCTCTGGTGGCCGCTGCAGGGTCCCGGTGTCAGCTCGGTCACCGGCTCAGCTGGCCAGAGCCCGCTGATGGGGCTGCCCATTGCGTCTGGGTGACCGCAGCACGCGTGGAAATGCTTTGCCTTGCCCAGTTCAGCTAGGAACCACAGCCAAGAGGGGCCCAGGAATAGTCTGTTGATTTTGGTTCCCTCATTTTTTAAAAGTTTTGGATTTTTTCATTCTCCGTTTTAACAGTTTAACTCTTCAGTTTTGCTGTAGAAATGTAACGTCGAGTCCACATCAGTTGGAAAGTTGCAATTTCCATTCCAGATACGAGAAAGCCTCTCTTCATTACTTGGGTAAGACTGGAATGGGCTCGAGGAGGCCAAATCTGCGGCTGTCTGCGGCCTTTGCTTGCGTTGGGTGACGTGGCAGCACAAGATCTTGTCTGGCAAGGAGCAGGGCTTTGAGGCGGCTCTTGAAAGGCTGTGTCTGTAATGGAAGAAAAGCAAAAGTATCTGCTGTGCGTTGCTGCTCGCAGCTCTGCCAGGCTGCCGCCTGCCGTGTGCCCGCGCCCGGGGGTGAAGGCACCGCGGGGAGCACAAACCTCAGCCGCGGTGCCGCGCTCCCTCCCCGTGTGTGACCGCAGGGCAGGGAATTTCTAAAGATCTTGCGGCAGATGAAATAATCTCGCTGTAGATGCTCACCCGTTTTCAGCATCCCGGGGAATGCTTTCCATCCTGTGCTGTGTCTAGTGCTTTGTCCTCAGATCACAGCTGTAGCTGTCAGTTTTATATCATGCTAAAAATTAATGAACCAGAGTGTGCTGGAATAATCGGCTTTAAAAGGAACAGTCTCAGCAGCCAACTCCTTAAAAATGATAAGAGAGGGGACCGCATTAGTGGAGCGGTTCATCTAGGAACTTTACGAGTGATTAAGTTTAAATATTCAGGGACCTGGTGAAGGGGTGGCCGACAGCAGCACCACACCAAGAAGATGGAGCAGCCAAGCAAAACATGAGCGCTTCTCTTTGGCTTGGAACTCCTGCCCTGGGGCTGCCCCTGCTGGGGTCCCCGCCGCGCGCCGGGGGGCTGCCAGCCCCAGGGGACACAGCGCAGGCAGGAGGTGTGCGCGGCGTGCCCGCCGACGACACGCTTGTTGGCAGGCTGCTTCCTTTTCAGATGTTTTAGGGTCAAACTGAAGCTGTTGCAAACTGCTTTATGGAGTTTTGCAGCTTTTTTTTTTGGTTGTTTCTGTAAAGCGGTAGGTCTTTCATGCAGAACGAGCTTCTGGGTGTCCTGCTCGGGGTATCGCCTGTAGGCTGCTTGTAGTAAAGATCAAGCAAACCCTTGACCAGCATGTGAACTACTTGTTTGTGTATCAAAGGTACTTTTCAAAGGATAAGGGAAGCCTGTGTATGGCCTATAAAAGCAAATTTATACTGCTGTTGTTGGACTTCACTGCCTGCGGTGACTGCTGTGTAATCCACGGTGATAAAGCTGTAGCCGCCGGCGACACGGCCGCGTGGCTCGGGTTTGTGTATGAAACGCTGGTGACTGATGAGGTCTACAACTTCTCTGTTTTCTATATTCCTCCCCTTTTGGGGATGCTGCTGAGTCTTGCTGTGGCTCCCATGTCGTTTCTGCTCTGCTCACCTGACTCTAAACCCTAAGCCATGTGTTTTCCATATCCTGCATCTTTCTGCGGCCACCTCGTCCCCATGTCCCTCCAACCCCTCCAGCCCCCTTTGCGCGTTGCTCCAGCTGATGTCTGACCGTCCCTCCGGCCCCTTGAAAGAGTCCCACAGCCTGGACGTCAGTGCAGAGTCGCAGCACCCGGATGTCCATTCTGGGTCAAACCAAAGGCACATCTCTTGGTGCCAGGATCACGCGGGTGCTCGGGGAAGGTAACTTGGAGGGTGGTATCTGATGGCCAGTGGCAGGCAAAGGATGTCCCAGGAAACGGGGAAATGCAGTCATCAAACGTGTCCCCCATTTACCTTGTGGTGTTCTTCCCGTAACTCCCTCTCTCTGCCTTTCCAGCTTGCCTTCCTGGATTTTACAAGCTTTCCCTCCGTCTCCCTCTCTGCTCTCCTTGCCCCGAGCACAGCTTCACGCATGAGGAAGCCTCCACGTTCTGTTCGTGCCAGAAGAACTACTCCAGGTCCCCGTCAGACCCACCATCTGCCTCCTGCACACGTACGTCTCGCTGAAATGGCATCTCTTTGTAAGGCGAGGAAACGGGGATGCGGACGCTGGGTCTGTCCGGCAGCGCGGAGCCGAGCGGGTGCCCGGGGCTGTCCCCGGCAGCACGGTGTCCAAGCCCGTGGGAGCTGCGCCTGGGCACGCGTGTCCCTGGGGGTCCCGGTCCGCGCTGGGTACTGCTGTGGTGGGGAGGGGGTGGAGGGGCTGTCCCTGCGCCACGCGGCTCAAAGGCTGAGCCTGCAATCTGACGAGACAGACGCGCGGTCGGGCTTGCAGACTCCCCGGTAAAACTAGGGCACAGTCATTTAGTCAATATAGTTCACAGATTTTAATTAAATAGCCTCTAGTTAATTGGATTGGACCCCAGCTACTCCAGTGATGGATGCCGTGGAGCTGCCTGCACAGCGGAGACAAACCCTCCCGCTTTGCCCGCGTGTGCGTGTGACCGGGCACTGTCCGGCCGGCAGCGGGGCGCCCGGCCGTTTGGCCACCGAGCCCCGGGGAGGTGCCCGGTCCGGTTGGGTACTTCTCACGCGCTGTCTGAGCTGTGGCTTGCTGTGTGTAACATGTCCCTCCGGCGGGATCCTCTATGTCCCCACCGTGCTGCATGCATCACTGCTGCCACGAGCTGTGGCTGCCCGGGGCCATGCTCTGTCGCTCGGCCGCTGGTGCCTGTGCTGCTGCTCCCGGGGCACCCATGGGTTTGCTGTCCCCCCCCAGGCAGCGCCCTGCTGTCCCGGCGCCTGTGCACAGACCCTCTTCTGCTTCCAGGTCCGCCCTCCGCCCCGAGGAACCTGGTCTACAGCCTGCGGCAGTCGTCGCTGGTCCTGGAGTGGAGTGCCCCTGCCGACGCGGGCGGCCGGAGCGACCTGACCTACAGCCTGTGGTGTGGCCGGTGCCCGGCGGCTCTGCGGGGCCGCTGTGAGCAGTGCGGCAGCGGCGTGGGCTTCGTGCCGCAGCAGACGGGGCTCGTGGACCGCACCGTCACCCTGGTGAACCTGCTGCCTCACGTCAACTACACCATCCGCGTGGCGGCTGTCAACGGCGTCTCAGGCGTCAGCCCGCTGGCGGGGCAGCAGTACGCCGAGGTCAACGTCTCCACCGGCCTCGCAGGTACGGCTGCCGCGTAGCACACGCAGTCACCGCAGGCGCGCAGTGCCTCGCCGCCATTGCACCAAGAAAACGGTTGCCTGCGCTGTCTCATGCTCGTGCGTCACCTCTGGGGTGTGTGGGAACCGGCTCAGCAGCCGGTTCTGTGGCTCCATCGCCGGGGGGACGTGGGGTCTGGAGGTGGTGTGGGCACCGTCCTCGGGCTCTGCCTGCCCCACGCCGCGGCAGTGCCCCGCTTCCTCTCGGTTTGCTCCGGTGGCACAGAGGTGGTGCTCAGCGGTGGCGGCAGCGCAGCGGCACAGGCAGGAGGGGAGATGGAGACCGACCTGCAGCGCTCTCGAGGGGGTTCTGGTTGGTGCCGCGGGGAGGTAAGGAGCTGGCTGTGCCGGGGCAGCCCGTGGCCCCGTTGTCTGCCATGGCAGCGAGCGTGGTGACAGCAGGGGCTCTGAAGGGACGGGTCCGCTCTGTGCTTCAGCTGCAGTTGGAATTTACAAATCGCAAAGAAATGCTTTCAAAGAAGCAACGTTTTCAGCCCCTTCACAAAAAACTCTCCTTAAAATAGATAAAATTCAAATATTGGCTATCCTTTGGAAACAAAAAGTATTGATTTCATTTCTCTCTTGTGTGCCAGTCTGTGGCACAACTTCTTACTGTAAGTGTCCCCTTCCACTTTACATCTCGCATTTCTGTCCCCTTGTGTGAGGGGCAGCGAGCGCCCGGCCCGCCTGTGCGGATGGGGCCGGGGCCGGGGCCGGGGCCGGCCGGAGGGGTTGGATCCCTCCCCAGCTGTAGCCGTGCCTAAGGAAAATCAGCTCTGGCTTGTTGTGTCCTTGTCTGTTCCTCTGTGGTTACGTTATTAATTTGCATGAAAGCCCTTTGCCAAGCCACAGTTAATGGAGACAGATGATCCTCACATACCTCGTGGCAGGAATTGGCCAACAATTTCATCTGAAGAGATTAAACTTTGATCTTGTTATAAAAAATTTTCCCACCATTTGATCAAATGTTTTTGTGCACGTTGTTGCTTTCTCTTCCCTCATGTAATAATTCCTGTGAATCCGTTGGGTGGATGCTGTGCCGCAGACTGCTCTTCGGTGGAGGTGTCATTCCTCATTAGGATCTTTGCTGTTCAAGGATGGGTTTAGCTCTGGGAAGATCTTCTGTCTCCTGAGCTCAGGCTATTCCTGAGCCAGCATACAAGCTAGGGAGGGGTGAGCTTAACGAGGTCTAATAGCGACCTGTTCTTCCTCGTGTCGGGCAGAGGGCAGGGGCACCGGTGCTCAGGAGCTGCTTCCTCGCCTGGTCTGAAGGGGATGGGGGACGAGAGGCTGGGTAGGGGCAGCGAGTGCCCCGTCCTCTGTGGGGAGTGAAGCGACAAGTCCGTGATCCCACCCTGTGCCTTCGCCATCCGTCTGTGTGACACAGCTTTTCTTCTGGGTGAGCGGGAACCTCAGCCCCTTACTCAACACTGCGTACTCCTGAAGGAACTGAAATGCGCATAAAGAATATGGCATGATTAATCTTGTAATCTGTTCAAAATCAATGTCTCTTGTCGAGCTGTCAAGTCTCCGGATGCAGATGGTGGCTCAGAATTAGCCGAGCAGCTGAGGCTCGGGAAGTTTCATGAAACACTTGAGTTTTCGCTGCGGAAGGTGTCCCCTCGTGGGGGCAGCTTCAGGCTGGGGCTGCTCCTCCCGCAGGTGCCGCGGTGGCCCAGGTCCTCTGGCTTTGGCGCTGTGGGCAACACGTGAGTGATGATTGACCTGTGCCTATCGGCAAAGGGGAAGAAGATCATCTCCTGGGGAGACGGCTTCTCAGTCTGGTTTGTCTCTAACGCCCCTCTCGGGCAAGAGCACCGGAGGGGACCCTGTGCAGGCGGGACGTGGAGCCACGGCTGGCACGGACGGCTCGCGGAGCCGCTCTGCGGAGCGTGCTGTCTCCAGCGAGTCCTGAGCCCTGGAGCCCCTCGTCATGGAAGCCCATCACAAAAGTGCCTGATGGGGCCGGAGATCAGGAGAAAGGGAGACTTCGGGGATGCCTGAAGCAGCGGTGACTTCCCCGGTGGCCGTGATGCGATGGTCTCGGAGGTCGTTTGCAGCAGCAGGGAAGCGCTGGCTGCAGATATGCAGATTCAGGGGAAAAATTAAATAAAGAAACAGGACCCTATTTAGCTGTCAGATCCCTGCTCCTCTAAATATAGCTCCGAGTGCGGCCTTTGCACTGCTCTTCCCCTTCAGCAGTCACAAGAGGGAATTAGCCGTTGTTCGTTGTATTTGTAGGGGAAAAGGAAAGATGCTATTTAGTCTGCAGGATGCAAAATTAATACTGTGTTTTTTCTAATCTGGCCCCAGCATGGGACTAAATAAAAGTGTTTGAGGAGAGAACGGAGCTGTTTACCTGCAGGAGTAGGGCTGCATTAGCTCTGTAAATGCTCACTCCGGGACGATGTCATTTATATTCCCGGCAGGGATCGGCTCCTGTCTTAAAGGGCTTTTAAATCTGTTGCAGATTAATAATGCAGCTAGTGCCGAAGTGCGTTCTCCTTCCTGAGACCGCGGGGAAGTGGTTTGTGCTGAACGAGGTCCTCTGAAGTCGACTGCTCTGCGCGCGCGTTGCTGGTGCAGCGCCGGCCGGGGGGCGCGGGACGAGCCGCCCCCGGGGCGAGGGTCTGCGCTCCCGGGGCCTTCGCCCTCCGTGCAGCGAGAACCTGGAAGAGCTGCACGGTAACACTGAGGCTGCTTCTCTGGTTTGGGAAGAAGGGCCGTGGGGCAGGAGTTGCCTGGGACGGTGCCCGGTGCGGTTTCTGTGTTGGGGTGTTGATAACCGGTGACGGAGGGCAGCGGCGCGGCCGTCCCCAGCGCGGCGGCGCGTGGGGCAGGGTGGCAGAGGTGTCTGGGGACGATGGCAAGCTCTGTCCGTCCGATTGCCCCTCGCCCCGTGCAGGGAGCGGCGGGCGGGTTGTGGTCTGCTCGTGTTTGCTGTGTGTGCGTCGGCTCTGACATGTGCGGGGAGAGTGCTCCTGCGGCGGTGCAGCACCGAGCGGCTCCTCCTGCGGCGCGGGCTGCGGGCGCCCGTGCGCCGGCTCCCGCGTGAAGTGTTGGCCGCTCTCCCTCTCTGAGGGCCCCCTCCGGGTGTGGGATGCAGCGGGTCGCTCAGTGAAGGGATGCGGTGCCCACATCTTGTTTTATGCCTTTCCTGCTTGTACGCTGGTTAATTAAGAGGAGTAAACCCACATACAACAGAGTGGAGTTTATAAAATCAGGCAGAGTGGTGAATAATTTAATGTTTGCTTTTTCAGAATAGAGGCAATGTTGGGGGAGCTTAAAATATTGATGGGAAACACATTTTTTTCACAGTGTGAAATGCTTTATAGTCTGTGTGATTTTCTTTAATCCCTTTTAAACACGTCTGAGGCTAGTGCCTGCTTCTCTGGCGTGTACCATGGGTTCTGCTCTACAGCCCGTCACTAAGCGAGTGTGATTTTTCCTCGTGACTTTAACAGTCAGGACCACTTGTTCAGGTTTTTTCAGTCCGTTTGCTGGATTCAGAGGCACAGGAGGGCACCTGTGTGATGTTTTATTGATGGGAATCATATAAAACAGCGAGGAGCACTTAACTGAGTTTACAGGAGCAAACCCCACGTTAAGCGTCGGGCTGGCCTCAGCCGCTGCTGTCACTTGTCGTTTCGTTAACCGCGCAGTGATGTGCGCTCCCGCGGGGCCACGGGCTCGTGGTGGGGATTACCCCTCTCCCCCAGCGACGAGAGCCGCGAGCATGCCCGTGTGCGTTTCTCTTTGTGCACGTGGGTTCGTGTGTGTTTGACACTGATGAAGGAAGTCGAGAACATTTCTGCTTTTTTCTTTTCATCTTGTTGAGATGCTTCTTACCTATGAAAACCCTTCTCACCACCCCTCCCCAACAGCAAATGCCACGTTACAGCCTGTGCCAGCCTAAACCTGGCTCTGATGAAGTGGGAATGAGGAGCAATTCGCAGGGTTTGGAGCAAAAGTGGGCCAAACTGCTGCAAATTTGGTCACATTATGGATGTTTGAAGTGCCGCAAGAGGCCACGGGGCTTCCTGCTGGTACCGGCGGGGTTGAAGGTCTCTGGCAGAGGAGGGGAACCTTTGCTGCAGGCGGGTGCTGCGGGTGCTGGCGGTTTCCCCTGCGCTGTCATGCCGAGCGGTGCGAGGAGGATGGCAGCGCCGCGGGATTGCCGTGCCGGAGGAGTCAGACCTCCCTTGTGCGAAAAGTGTAGCCCTGTCTGCCACCTGCACCCCGAGGAGGAGGCAGACCTCGGCGCCCATTCGTGCTGTTCAGGTCCGTGGTGCGGCCGCCCGACGCTCGCGTCCTGCTTGGGGCATTAATAACCTTTGTGCCGCGCTTCGTGCTGCTGCGGTGAACTGTCTCCCCCTTCTTTATATGAAGTCAATTCAATATCCCCTTAAAGGTCAGCTCTGGGGCTGGTGTATTTGCTCTGAGAGTGATTTCTGACGTGCCAGGGGACGCGCAGCCAGGCTGCGGTGGGGGCAGCGGAGCGCAGGGGCTGCGAGCTCGCAGCGGCGCGGGGGCTCCCGGGTGCCCTTCGGGTCCTCTCACTCCTTCAGCAGAAGCTGAAGGAATCAAGGAGCAAATCATCATGAATAAAACATCAGGAGGACTTTTTTCTTCAGCAGAGATTAATGAGCTAAGTAATAAATACAAAATTTCAGATACTTAAGATTACTTTCCGGGGACTTGTTCCTCCCCACAGGAGTCTCGGTGGGACAGTCGGGGTCCAGCGAACGCCCTGATCTGATGGAGCGCAGGGACAAGCTAGAAACCGCCGGTTTCCCCGTGCAGCTTTCCCTGTGCCTGCTGCAGGGCCGCTGGTGTAAACGGGTGAATGGGTCACTGCAGCCCCTGGAGCTTACGGGGTGACGCGGGGACACCCTCCTTGTGCCAGGGCTGTGCCATCCAGCCGCGGCCACGCTGGGGGCAGCCTGGGCAGCTCAGAGCCACATTACGGGAGGCTTTTCTGCCGTTCCCCATTCCCTCCTCGTCCAGAGAGGAGACTTTCTGCCCTCCAACCAGGGCAGCTTGTGGCACTGCCCCCGGGGAGCTGTGAAGACCTTACTTGGCATGTTCGGCCACTGGGGAGGTCAGTTTTTCTAATCAATCCTAATTGTCTCTCTAATCAACCCAAAGCAGAACAAGGGGCTCCGATAGAAGCTTTTATCAAGGCACCAGGTACAAAGTTTATTTTCCCTACTGAAATACTTAGAATCTGTCTTGAATAGCATCCTCTGCAGCAAAGACGCCGATGTCCCAGCGTGTCCCAAGCAGCCGCTGCTGCCTTGCTCTGGGCAGCCGGGGGATGCCGTGTCCTTGGCCGGCTCCCGAGATGCTGCAGACAGTCTGGCAGGTCCCGCTGGCTTTCTGCTGGTGCGGGAGGCAGAGGCTTTCGGAAGAGCTGCTGGGATGCTGCCTGCAGGCGGGGAGCCCGGTGCAGGCGGTGCTGCTGCCTGTCAGCCGCAGGAGCTGTACGGGCACCGAGCGCAGCTCAGCGGGTGGAAGGCAGGAGACGGTGGTCAGAGGAGGAGATGGCGCGGAAGAGGCTCTGGGAAAGCAGAGATGAGTGCGGCAGGGTAAGGCAGGCAGACCCTCCTCTGCCACCGCAAA
Source organism: Anarhynchus alexandrinus (assembly GCA_008711295.1). Classification (NCBI taxonomy): domain Eukaryota; kingdom Metazoa; phylum Chordata; class Aves; order Charadriiformes; family Charadriidae; genus Anarhynchus; species Anarhynchus alexandrinus. The sequence continues at coordinate 583,681 of VUYV01000252.1, forward strand.
CAGCAAAGGTGTCCGCATTGGGCGGAGAGCCTGTGGGTAGCTGGGGACCGCGGGCTGCCTGCCGCGTGCTGGAGAAGTCGGCTCGCTTGGAGCCAAACCTGGTTGAAATGGGAATAGCTGGCGAGTGCATCTTGCATGGTGAGATGAACTAAACGGGAGCGCACATGCCAGGGAGGAAGATTCAGCGTGGAGCATGTGCTAACTAGAAACGAAGAGCCAGCTCCTGCGGCGCAGCCGGCGTGTTTGGCAGCGGGCAGGGCAGGCAGAGCTCTCCTCCTGCCGGCGGTCTGGGGCGGCGTGGGGCAGAGCTGTGCCAGGGTGGCTGGAGAAGCCCCCGTGTGTCCTACGAGCCCCGCTGCTCAAAGGTTGTATTTTGCATTTCCCAGAAATCCTTGGCAGCAGGTTCAGAGCGCTGGACGTCAGCCGGCGCTCAGACCCCTCCGTGGCACTGTGGGTGGAGGGTGCAATTAGGGGTTTTTGCTTGTTTTTGGACAGAGTGTTACTAGCTGCCCACAGCTGACAAAGCTGTTGTATTTTCACCACCGTCTTCTCCCCTTGGATGATCACCAGCTTGGAGTTTGCCCTGTTCCAGTCCTGACTCAGAGAGGGCGGTCTGGTATCTGCAGGAGCAGAGTGCTCTTCAGCTGTTTGAATTGTTAAAGTGATTACTGTGCCATCACAGGGCAGAAGCAGAAATGGCGTAACCACTGAAGGCGTTTGTGCTGATGTGGGGCTCACGGCCAAGACGATGTGAGGACAGAGATAAAATGCCCTGTAACGTGTGATCTCCTGGTTGCACTTGGCTGCTCAGAACCAAAGCAGCCGAAGCGTGGTGGCACGCAGTGTCACTGGCCGTGTCCCCGGGGCTCTGTCCGGCTGTGCTGGGCTGCTGAGGGGGATTTGGGTGCCGCTGGCCGCAGGGGGGGCACAGGGCGGGCAGCACCGCGGTCACCTGCTGCTTTCCTCTCTGCTTTTTCAGCGCCGACTCCTGTCACCGACATCCGCACGGATAAAGTTGAGCAGAAGAGCATCTCCTTGTCGTGGCAGGAGCCGGGCTTCCCGACCCCCAACGGCACGGAGTACGAGGTCAAGTACTACGAGAAGGTAGGCGCTGGGGGCCGGCTCGGCGCTCGGCTGTGCCCCGGCCGGCTCCGGGGTCCTTCCCGTGCCAGCCGGGTCTGTCCCTCGGGAGCGCGGTGTTGCGTGTGCCGCCGGTGACGGTGACAGTCACGGTCAGCCACCCGCGGCGTGAAGACTGAGCGGTGGGAGAGGGAGGGCGTGCGTGTCTGCGGACGGTGCTGCTGTGAAGATTTTGCTGTCAGCTGGAAGAGGAGCGCTTCAAATGGGGGCCAATAAGGTCTTTTCTCCTCTGACAGTGTTATGTAATCTGCTTATGCAAGTTATAGGAAATTTGGATTATTTGTAGAGTTAATGTTAATTAGTGTTTTTTCCCCCCCATCTGTGCAGCAAGATTTCATCCAGTCCTAATGTTGACATCTCCCTGGGAGAAAGAGTAAAGCTAATAATTTTCATTGATTCATCCTTTTTTTTTTTTATGCATTGGATGGCTTTTTTCAAGGACATCAGAAATCTGAGGTTTGGGTGCTTGCCATAAGCCAGCTAGACAGGGACGGCTAAACCATACGGGACTTCTAAATCTGTGATGAGATGACACCTGTATTCATAGCCTGCGCTCTGGGGAAGTGTTGGACCTTGTGGTCTTCACTGGTTTAGGACTGAGGGCCACCGAACCCGTGACTTCAGTGAGCTGTGAGTGGTCTTCCACACAGGAGGGGACACAAACAAACACTTCTATGACAGTCTCCTAATTTTAAAAATAGCTGCTGTATTTGACGGGTGCGGTGAGTTGAGAATTTTAGAAGAAATACTGCTGGGCAGAGAGCAGGGACAATGCTCTAAATCAAAATAAATGCAGTTTATGACACAGTTCCGCAAATTACCTTATCTGCGTGTGCTCAGGCTCGTTATGAAACTGATTACATGTCAGGCAAACTGTGCAGGTGACGTGTTGGTGTTCTGTATTTAGAAACAAGCTACCTTGAAGCTGATTCATATTAATGTGATTTTCAGCATGTGATAGGTTTGAAAGGAGGAATCTGTGGGTGAGGGCGAGCGCTGAAGCCCGAGACAGTAATTCCTGTGCAAATGGGCTGCAGCAACAAGATACTGAGGGTGCGTGAGATGAGGGAACGTCCTGCTTGGGTGGGGAATTCTAACGATGGGCTGGAATGAGGCTCTTGATGCTGACAGGAAAATCAAGTTAGTTCCTAATCTTTGCTTTTAAAGACTTACTTTAACTATGGAGATTCAAGGGGAAACGCGTATCGAATGGAAAGTACATTTCTCAGCGATGTCCCCGGCCCTGGGAGCAGCACGGTGAACGGCCGCTGCCTGCGTCAGTGCCGCGTCGCGGGGCCGGGACACCCCTCGGGGCTGGGACACCCCTCGGGGCCGGTCCCTGGGCGCAGCGGGGCGCAGCCTCGGTGCTGCTGTGGCACGTGAGAGCGGGGCGAGTGGCCCAGCGGTCCCACCGGCCGCCTGGCCGGGCAGAGCCTGCCCTGCCTTCACCGCCTCGGGCAGCGGCTGCAGGAGGGCACTGCCCGTCCCGCGCTGCCTTAGTGGAAGCAGAGGGATCTGTAGGTCGTTGGGCAAGTGAATAACACCCCGGGGCACAGGACTGTTGGCGCACCCACCTGCCGGCTCTGCTCACTCAGCACGTGCTAATACACGCGTATTTGCGCCAGGGCTCGAGCGGCCGCAGCGGGAAGGGGCCGGACGGTGCCGGCAGCCCAGCGGCAGCGCCGGGGCAGGCGGGCAGGAGAGGGGCCGTGCGGGATGGCACAGCCGCTACCCACCTCCTCGTCCTCCGCCTGTCTTCATAACACGTCATCGGGCTCCATCTGCCATTTCACGTGACCTTTCTGTGTAATTTTGGTTAATGAGACATCTAGTAAATGTATGCTTTCTGGTGAAGGTTTTATGTTTAGATGGATGGTCCTGATGGGCCCCGGAGGGGAGGCGCAGGTACAGCTGTGCTGTGCTGCTCCGCGGCGCAGCTGCCGGTCCGGCTAGATCTCGGGTATCTCATTATCTCACAGGATCAGAGAGATCAAAGTTACTCAACCGTGAAAACCACATCAACGGCCGTGACGGTCAATAACCTGAAGCCTGGAACCCTCTATATTTTCCAAATCCGAACGTCCTCCTCACCGGACTATGGAAACTACAGCCCTAGTATTGAAGTGGAGACGCTGGCGGAGCGTAAGTGTTGGCGAGGCTCGTCGTCTCTTACACACCCGCACACGTGGAGCTCGGAGCTGAGTCGTGGGGACGCTGCTGCTCACTGCTGCTGCCCCAGATGCTCTTGGTTTCGTGGAGCAGCATCTGTTCCTCTGGTTCTGCTGCTCCGCGTTTAAGAGCAGGTACTTCCCAGGGCGTGCTTTTAATTGCATTTTCCTATTTGATTATAAGCAGGCAGCTGCTGCTGGCCTGGCAGGCCTGGAGGTGTCTGTCCTTGCTCCTCTCAGTGCCGCAGCAGTGAGGGCAGCCGGTCTCTGGCCGCTCTCTCGTGCGGAGGCTGGGGACAGAGTCTCTGCTCTCTGACTGAGATTGCCCTCCAAGTTGCTTAGCAGAGGCAGAGCGACTGGGGGTTGTTCTGCCTTGGCGTGATGTTGGTGCTGGAACACATCTCACCAGGTGCCCTTCGTGTGGCCGCCACGCAGGTGCTGGAAGGGAGCCGGCATCGGTCCCTGAGGGCGCGATCCTGCCCGGGTCTGCGGAGCTGTGCAGCCCGCAGCGGGCGCTGCGGGGACGGGGCGTCCGGCCGCACGGGCTGCAGCAGAGGAGGCGATGCCGGCTGGGATCCAGCTGGCCTTGGATGCGTGGCCCGGACAGGAGATGGCTGCTTACCCCCGCCGCCGTCCTGGCTCACGAGGCACTTGGCGTGTTCGCCACTTGGCTGAGTACGGCCAGCCAGCATCAGCCGTGTTTGCTGGGGCTTTCCCTCTTCACAGTCTCCATTCACAGCTATAGTCCAGAAGCATCTTATTTCACTGCCTAACAGAGAGCTTGGAGAGATGGTACGGCTTCAGCTGAATAACCCACCCTGGCTAGAAATGAGAGCCCCGCGATGGCCACCTCAGTACGGCTCTCACAGATTGTGTTTAACAGGGCTTTAAATTGCATCCGTTTGCCACACAGAAGACATTTTCAGAATGAATTGAAGCCAATAAAAATTTTATATAGAATGTAGCTTTCTAATGCCCCTGTTTGCAAAAGCAGGAAGGGAAGGGATTAATGTGATGAAGGAAAACTATTTGTAAGCTGTAAATGTTAATATGTCCCTGTGATAAGCAGGAACGTTTCCTCAGCGCTAACAGAACAGGCTCCTGGTGTGGCAGTGCTGGGGCTGCTCCATCCCTGCCCGCAGCGCTGCTCTGCGCGTTGGTCTGATTGCACCAGCTCGAGCTCTTAAAACGGATCCAGGATGTGAATTGTTGTGAGGGTGGTGAAAAGTAGCCTGGAACTGTGGGCGAACCGCCCCACAGCCTTGCTGGAGGACTCAGGGCGGCACTGGGAGCAGTGGCCGGGGCTGCCCCATGCCGTGGTCTCGCCCCGGGGCGCGTTGCTGACCCGCTCTGCTTCCCTCCCGCAGTGACGGTGGCCTCCAGCGAGCAGAACCCCGTCCTCATCATCGCGGTGGTGGCCATCGCGGGGCTGACGGTGCTGGTGTCCATGGTGATCGGCGTGATGGTCTGGAGGAGGTGAGCGGAGCTGCGGCTCAGCCGGGGCACGGGCCGAGGAGGTGTGGGGCTGGGGCAGGGGCAGCCCCGCAGGAGGGGCTCTGGGGAGCGCATGGGGGTGGGCTGAGCCGCCCGCTGCCCCCTCGTGCCGTGGGGCCGCACTCCGTTCCCGAGCGCTGCCGCTTGAGGCTTTTACAGCCAGCGAGAGGCCGCTGCCCAGATAACGGTGTGCATCTTCGTTCTCGTTGCAGACAGTGCGGGTACAGCAAAGCCAGCCAGGACGGGGACGAGGAGCTGTACTTCCATTGTAAGTGGCGCCTGGCCACCGCGGCCGGTATGGCTGCGTGGGGAACCCTGCATTTATTGCTCCCCATAAAGCAGCCCTGAGTCCTTGCTTTTGAAGTGTTGTCATCCCGCGTTATCCCAGAGCAGGGGCTCGGCGCAGTGCAGCTCTCGGGGGACGGTGGGCTCGGCAGCTCCGTAAGCCGGTGTCCGTCCTTCCTGCACACAGGTCACTGTCGGCCGAAGGAAACGGGGATGCTCTCAGCTTTCCACGGGGCATATGAATTATTCCGTCAGCTTTACACAAACGGCTGCATGAGAATACAGCTTTTTCTGGGGCTACTCTTGATTAGTGAGCAGTAATAATTTTACAGACAACAGTTGTCAAAGGAAATTCAGATGTCGGGATTGACGAGTTTATTTGATTCCTGGCATATGCCCGTGAAGCGCACACATGCTCTCCTGCTCCCTGAAGCATTTCAGAAGCAGCAGAGCCTGCGTGCTTCTCAGACGCAGCCTGGCCGTTTCACCTGCCTTTGAAGGGCCTCGCGCTGCTGAGCTCTGCCCGTGGGAGTTCGCCGAAGTTTTTCTGTGCAGGGCACGGGGAGCGCAGCAGCCGCCCCGCTCTGGGGAAGGCGAATGGAGCCGAGGTGGAAGGGAGTCCTCGCGTGGTGTCACCCCTTCCCGGAGCAGTCTGGCTCTGCCGTTTGCCGCGCGCTGGTCCTGGACGGGCCAAGCAGCTCGTGCAAAGCATCCGTTGTCCTCCTTGCCATGCCCAGGGACAGGAGGAGACGCGGCAGCGCTCTCATAGGGGCCCAGCGAGCGGCAGAGCTGATGTGCTTCAGCCGTTGTTTTGGCTGTTTGTTTTCGGGAGATGTGAATTAGGGTCTTGAGGAAGCCCCAGCGAGCGGGTGGCCGTGTCCCCTCCGGAGCTTTGCAGCCTCGTTCCGCACGGCTCTCCCGGACGTGCTCGCCGTGCAGCAGATGGCAGCTGCCTGTGGGAGGTATTTTGCTGCCCATGCTGCTAATCGAGGGGACCTGGAACATGGCTGTTGTTCATGATTATAACTATCTCTCCTGGAGGTCTTGGGAACGGAGATGATTGGGATACTCGAGGATTAGCACGGGAGGCAGACAGGCTCAGTCCCGGGGGGAGCTGCACTGGAGTGAAGGAGCTGCTTCCCTTTGACCCGGAGTCGTGGCAGTGGAGCAGGGCCATTAGATTCATTAAATCCCACAAGAAATTTCCTAGCGACCTTAAAGCTGAGTCTTTTGCTTTGCTTATAAAAAGGTGGCACGTTAGTCCTGCCAGCAGACCTGAAGATGGATGACCTGCGAGAGCGCTCCCCGGGGCAGGCGGGCAGGAAACCTGCGAGAGCTCTCCTCTCACACTCTTTGTGCCTTTCCTGCTTCCCTGCAGTTAAAGTACCGACCAGGAGGACGTACATCGACCCTGACACTTGCGAAGACCCCATGCAGGCCGTGCACCTCTTTGCCAAAGAGCTGGATAACGCTAGCATTAAAATCGAGAGGATCATCGGGACAGGCAAGTTCCTCCTCGCCGGCCCCTCTGTGGTGGGCAGCGGGGTGGTGGCCGTGCCACGGGGTGGTGGCCATGCCGCGGGGTGGTGGCCGTGCCGTGGGCTGTGCTTGTGCCCAGCCGGAGCGCCCCCCTCTCGCCCCCACAAGCAGGGCCACGGTGGTGCCCTGAGGTGGCTGCCGCGGTCCTGCCCGAGCCGCGGTGCCGTGGGCGCGTGCCGGCTCTCCCACCGCTGCCCGTGGGCTCTGCCCGCCTCGCCGGCGTCTCCCAAGGCAGCTCCTCGCCCGCTGGCACCGTCAGCGCCGCGGACCTTTCCCCTTCTCTTGTCTCGGGGGGGCACATCCTTGCGGTGGGGAGATGGGAGCGGGGCTGGAGAGTATTTTGTTCGGGAGCTTGATTTTGCATTCCCGTTTGTTTTTCTGAGGCACTAAGTACAGCCAACCGAGGGAGGCGCGGACCAGAAAGCATCAGCAATTATCTGCATCTGGGCAGTCTGACAGCAGCATGAGAACTATTTATAAATATGTGAACTTAATGATTTATTGATTTTCATCAACTTCACTGCCTAAAACTTAAAAGCAAATTAAAATCCCCTCACTGGGCCCTAGAGCCTTAATCGCTAATGTGCGCCAGAACATGGGAAACACGATTATTCTTTGTCGTTTCTTTTCCTAAAGATAAATTCAGCTGCAGAAAAAGAAGGGGTGGAGGAAGGGAGGAGGGAAGGGCTTGCCCACCAGCTTAAAGGACAGTGTTAAAGGGAAGAGGACACTGAGGAGAAGAGGAGGTTATCTTTGTAGCTGCCGAGTGGAGCATCTGAGACTAATCCTACATTCCTTTCAGAAGCAAATCAGTGTTTGAAAAATCAAGAAAAATTAGTTAGGAATACGTTTAAATATAAGGAATTTGGGAGTGCATTCGTCTTACTGCTGACCTAACAAGAACCTGGCTTTCAAATCATTAAAGCTTTTCATAGCTACACATTTTTTGCTGTAAGGCCAATATTGGCCTCTTATGTTATGAATTTGGTGGCTCCTGTTGTGAAGCGCGTGGCTGTGCGGAGCGGGATGCTCTGCCTCAAGGCTGCAGGAACCCTCTGGCCGTGCCGTGCTCCACGAGAAGCGGACCCTGCGTGTGCCGCGCTGGAAGCAGAACGGGCCAGGCCCAGGGAGCATGCCCGG
>VUYV01000252.1:591649-743539 GCA_008711295.1 Anarhynchus alexandrinus
CTCTCTGCCGCGCAGGAGAGTTTGGAGAAATCTGCCGGGGATGCCTGAAGCTGCCCAGCAAGCGCGAGCTGCCGGTGGCCATCCAGACCCTGCGGGCAGGGTGCTCGGAGAAGCAGCAGCGCTCCTTCCTGGCGGAGGCGTGCACCATGGGCCAGTTCGATCACTCCAACGTCATCCGCCTGGAGGGGGTCATCACCAGAGGTAGGGGGGTCCCGGGCCGTGTCCACGCGCGGTGGAGGGCGGCTCCTGTGCAGGCAGCGCGCTTAAGCTGTTGCTTTGGAGCGATGACCTGGTGCTGGAGGTGCAATACTGTTGCTCTCTGGAAATCAGGTGTTTTCTCATGTGTTAATTATTTTAGCATTCCGATGATTAATAAAATGCTTACAGCTAGACTAATGAGCCCAAGCAGTAGGACTGGCTTAGCAGCAAAACTGCACTCTTAATAAAAGCAAATTGAAGTGAGGTTCTGTCAGTAAAACGGATGACTCTGACTGCTCCCGGCTCTCGTGGGAGTGCGTGTGCTGAACTAGTCTGCGGATGCTGTAGTTAAATGGATATTCATGTAAATCCAAAGAAACATGAGCACGTGTGCTGCTTTTAACTAGCCTTTTTATTAGGTAAGGAAGTATTTCTGTCCTGAGTCTTGGGCTGAGCTGTTGATTTTGCTTTCACCGAGTAGTGCTGTCCTCCCTTGTGTTGTGGTTCAGTGTCCTGATAAAAGGAGCATCTGATATTGGGATCCGGTGGGTTCCCAGCTGGGAACCACGGGAAAGCCTCGGACCTGCTGCTCATTGCAAACTGTCTGAGATAAAGTCCTCGTCTCCCTTAACAGCCAGGCAGTGCGGGCTGACCGCGCTGGAGGTTAGCGCCTGGATTTCTCCCACCTGCGGTGTTAGAACTGCCCGAGCAACGGGCGGGACTCACGCAGTGCTCCTTGTCTGTCCGTGCAGGGAGCACCATGATGATAGTGACGGAGTACATGGGGAACGGCGTGCTGGACTCTTTTCTCAGGGTGAGTGCTGTGGGAGCCGGTGGTACCTGCTGGGCTCTGCCTCGCGCTCGGGCTCTGCTGGCGGTGCCCCCTTGAACGGGCATTGCTCACCTTTGCCTTTTCCTCCTGTTTTTTTACAGAAACACGAGGGACAGTTCACGGCCACCCAGCTCGTTTGCATGCTGCAGGGGATTGCCTCTGGCATGAAGTACCTGGCAGAGATGGGTTACATACATAAAAGCCTCGCTGCCCACAAAGTCCTCGTGAACAGCAGCCTGGCTTGCAAAATAACTGGTTTCAGGCGGCCACAAGAAGATAAGATGGAGACCATCTTCTCCACCATGGTAAGCTGCACGTCCGAGTTCTGTTGTCAACATTCCCCGAAAGCAAAGTGCTGACAGAGCAGCTGCAAAACCTCGGCAGAGGTGGGTCTCCCTGCCTGCAGTGCGCGGCCATGGCTCGCAGCGCTTGGCCGGGGCCTGGCCTCACCGGAGAGGTTTGCAGCCTGCTCTGAATGCTGAATGGGGATCGGCTCCAAAGCAGCCACCTTCCGCAGGGGGAGTTAATGAGACACACAGCGATCTTACTCCAGAACCCGTATTTCTCCTAGGCTCCCTTTTCCTTCCTCATGTGTGAATGCGGGCTCTGCCTCTTAACAGCTTCTTTCCCAGATAGAAATCAAATGCGTTTCGCAGGGGACTGCGCAGCAGCCGTCCGGCACCGCTCTTCCTCTGGCCGCGGCGCCGCCGCGTGTCTGCGCAGACTGGCAGGGGGGCGGCGGGGGGCTGGAGGCAGCTCTGGCAGCCTCAGGGCTCCTCATGTCTGTTTTATCACTTGTAATGAAATTCATGGTTTTCAATTAAGAATTTAAGTCCTGCTTGATTCACACGCACGCCACGTCAGCTCTGCTAGCCAGCGCCTCCCCTGAGTGCCTGCACGCGCGTGGAGAAGCGGCCTGGGAGCCCCTGGGCGTGAGCGGGGGCTGCCCCCACACCCCGTGGGCCCCCACGGCCCCTCGCTGGAGCCGGCTCTCCCTCCCCGCTTCCTTCGCTTCAGGGCGCATCAATGCATTTTTGACTGCAGAGCAGTAAGACGTATTTCATTTGGTACGCTGCAGCCGCCCCGTGTCAGCTGGGGCTGTTAGTGCATCCCATTAACCGGGCGTTAATATCTTAAAGGGCGTTGATTCCTCGATGAAGTGAGCGGGTATTGTTTGTGGGAGCAGTGGGCAGCGCCAAGGCGGCCGCAGCGGATGTGCGCTGCCCGCGGGGACCCGGTGCCTGTGTCCCGGTGCAGGGAACGGCCGTCCCAGGGGGAAGAGGCCGATTTCAGGGTTTGGCCCACGCTCTGCCGCGAGCTGCAGTCGTGTGCCAGCCCTGAGCAGGCCGGTGGCAGAAAGCGTCCTGCAAAACTTTTTCATCCGTTACCACGCTGTAGGGAGACACGCTCGGTGTGCTCCGCAGGGAGAGCACCACTGACCCAAAGAGTCCCCAGCAAAGCGCGACCTCGCTGGACGCGGCAAGCGTCGCCTGCGGAGCCGTGGCTCAGCCGTGGCTGTCGCGCTGCAAAGCTCTCGAGCGGAGTTGCCCTGGCGCTGGCGTGCCACCGGGCACGGAGCAGCCCGCTGAGCGAGGGGGATGGAGAGCCCGGCAGGAGCCCTGGCTTCTCCCACCGCGCTGCAGCAGGGCTGCGACTTTGGGGTCAAGGTCTCCCCGCTGTTAATTGCAATTAGCGGCAGTGCCTGTCACCCGCTTCCCCTAGTGCATCCAGAGGGCTCTGCAGGTGCCGAGATGGGGATTGGGAACTCCAGGAGAGCAAGCCGGGGTGGAGGGACTGTGTGTTTGCGCAGCTCTGAAATGGCTTTCATTAAATATTAATGTATAAAATGCCATCAGCTCTTCCCAGAGACATTCTTTTATCCCATTAATATTTCAGGACTCGCACTCATGTAGCATACGGTTGCATGGCCATTTTAAAACAAATTAAGGCAAAAGTTTTCTCATAGTACTAAACCTGCACGTGGCACACGGGCTCGCTTGGTGTCCACCCTGCGATGCCAGGCAGGACATGACAAACGGCCACCCGGGAATCGCGTGCAACGGCGTGTGAGCACATCTCTTCTCCCTTTCTGTCCATCCAGCGTGGGAAGAGCCTGGTGCTGTGGTCGGCCCCCGAAGCCATCCAGTACCACCACTTCAGTCCGGCCAGTGACGTGTGGAGCTTCGGCATCGTCATGTGGGAAGTCATGTCCTACGGCGAGAGACCCTACTGGGACATGTCCAACCAGGACGTGAGTCACTGGTAGATGACGATGTTGCTGTTGCTAATGGTGTGCAGGTGGCTCTGTGGTGCATGGAGGGGCTGCTGCTGCTCCCCCAGCGGGGTGTGAGGAGGGCGGCTCGTCCCGGGGGGGTTGCCAGCGGTCTGCATCGCAGTGCCTGACCCTGTCCCCTCACCTCCTCTGCTGCTGCAGGTGATGAAGGCCGTGGAGGACGGGTTCCGCCTGCCCGCCCCGGTGAACTGCCAGCCGCCCCTCCACCAGCTCATGCTCGACTGCTGGCAGAAGGACCGCAGCCAGAGACCCAAGTTCTCGCACATCCACAACATCCTGAGCAAGATGGTGCAGAGCCAGGAGCCCCCGAAGTGCCCCAGCTCCACGTGCACCAGGTGACCCCCCCCTTGCTTTGCTGCCCGTTGTTCTGCTTTCCCCCCGGTTCCCGCCTCAGGCGTGCCGTGCCCTGCTCTCTCCTCACCGCCCCGTGTTGTTGGCAGGTCCCACAGCGCGTCCATCCCTCTCACCGAGCGTACCTTCTCAGCCTTCCCGTCTTTCAGCTCCGTAGGCGAGTGGTTGGACGCAATAGAAATGGGCAGGTACAAAGACAACTTCACCGCTGCGGGCTACTGCTACCTGGAGTCGGTGGCCAGGATGACAGCCCAGTAAGTGAACTGATTTCCCCGCTTATAACCCCATGTCGCTGGGTGCAGCGCGAGTGAGCTCTGCTTGGCAGTTAGTCAGGTGTCACTAAACAGGGGGACAGATCTTCCAAAATGTGTCTGTAAGAGCTCGCCGTGTAAAAGCTCGCTGGCGTGGGTTGTGCATCTCAGTTGCTGATTTTTGAAGATGAGATTTAAACCTGGAGTTTATGACTTTAACCTCTTGTTTCTGACAAGGGTAGCGCTGCCTGTCCCTTCCAGAAAGCAGAGTCAAGTCTAATGCGATTTACTGCGACCCCGGTACGCAGACAGCACAGGGCGGCCGCCGTCTCACACCGGGCGGGTGTCACCCCTGCGCTCCTGGTCAGGGTCTGTGTTGCTTCGGCTGGGACGACAGATTGGGCATTTCTTACTCTGCCACGTCCACAGGAGGCTGATAGTCCAAAACCTGCACTGACCTGGCATGGGGGCCGTTGGTGTCGGGGCACGGTATGGTCAGGGCTGGGTTTTCGTGGCTGACACGGGGCTCGTTTTGCAGAGATGTCCTCAGCCTGGGGATCACGCTGGCGGAGCACCAGAAGACCATCCTGAGTGGGATCCAGACTCTCCGGGCCCAGGTGATCCAAATGCATGGCCGTGGCGTGCAGGTGTGACGCAGCCCCCGCAGAGGTGCGGAGCACTGACCCGGCGCCCCGGGGAGGAGGCAGCCAGCCGGCCCCAAACCGGACCAAATCTCTGAAACTTCGCGGTTTCGGGTGGGATGTAGGAATCACTGGGCTGCTGCCAAACCGGTCGTTCCACGTGGCAAGAGAGCAGGGCGTCCCGTGGAAGCCAAGGATTCCTGGGACGTGTGCGGTGTGCCTGGTGGATGTGGCTCTCCCTAGCACTGTTTTGTAAGATGAGTCAAACTGTAATGATGCCATTTCATATGGTAATTAGGTTAACAGGGTGGATGGACATTTGTGCACTGTCTTAATCCAGAGCTGACAGCATTTTCGTATCTAGCATCCTACTGGTGAAATCCATGGGTATTTTTATACAAGGTGACACGTTCTAGCAACCCCACAAGGAGCTTTTATTGCTTTTATTTTTAGAGACCAGGGCACAGCTCACACCCAGCGCCCAACTTCTGGAAGGTGACTTTCCCCATCTGCTCTGCTGAAAGGAAGCTCTTTCCCAGCCAGGTCCCTTCCGCTCCAAGAGTCGCTTCACTGAGTCCTGATGCCACAGTTAGTGGAGAATATTTGGTTTTGTTCACCAAAGTGCAGAGCAAACGGTGCTGAATGTTTCTAAGGCTCTCTTGACAAGACAATTTCAGAGGAAGAAATGAAAAGCTTTGATGAAGAGACCCATAGCCAAGAGAGGGCAAGCAGTGGAGCCCTTGGGCTGCTCTGCTGATGCTCTCAGCCTTCACTGCCTTTTGTGCAGGTCCCGGTCCCTCACTTTACTGCTGGAGCCCAGAAGCGGGGTGGGAACTTATAGACCAGAGCAAGAGCAGGCAGCGCTCTGCTGCCCACACACACACTGAGCCCGCAGGCAGAGACCTGCCGCCCGTGCAGGACTGATGCTGAAGCGTCTGTTGCTGCTTCTGCCTCTCTTCCCTGCCTCCTGCCTTGCGGTTTTGCGGGCAGTGTCCCACATCTTGCCTTTGCTGGCTGCCCGGCAGCTGTGATGGGCTTGGCCGCTGTCCCTACGCTGCGGAGCGAAGCAGGCAGAGCATCGCTGTGGGCTGACGCCGGACTGACCCCAGGAGCTCCCTGCTCTCAGCTGAGCTGGAGCATCCCGCTCGGAGGTGTCCGCTCTGCCTCGCAGCAGTAGATGGACGAGTGCTCTTCCCTCTCGAGCTCTGGAAAATTTGGCAGAGGAAGAGGTTTTTTGAAGAGCACTTATTCAACCCACAGCAGCAGGAAGGAACTTCCCAATTCAGCCAGAAATGGGATGAAAACCTGGGAATTGGTTTGGAGTCAGAGACAGCGAGCGTGGCCGTGCTTTGGGTGGATGCTTCCCATGTCCGCCCTGGCAGTGTGCCTCTGGCCGCTGGAAGGGCCACCTCAGCTGCAGTGAGTGCCCTTCCCCTCCTCCTCCTCCGCTGCCCCGTGCCCGGTGGGGAGCAGGGAGGGGAAAGGCAGTGGCCTGCCTGGGGCGTCCTGCTCGACCAGGCCATGGCGTCAGTTCTCCACCGCAGGTTAACGGCTGGGCAGAGGTCCATGCCCATGGGCTGCAGTGCCAGCGCGCCCCGCAGCACCCGCAGCCTCTGCGGTGGGGCGCACCGCGGGTCCGGGTGTGCGAGTGGCTGCAGGGGCTGTGCCGGAGGGACCGCGCACCCCAGCCAGACGCACACCCCAGCCAGACGCTGGTGTTGCATCCGTGGGATCCCTGAGGTCCTGCCGTGCACTCCAGGCAAACCAGGGCACATTGGCACTTTATTTCGTTGCAGACGGTCGCGCAGCACCGCCTGCCTTGCACGCCGGCAGTGCCCACTGATGCAGGCCTGGTCCCCGACGGAAGACATAAATAGCATCTGCTTAATAATACAAGTTTCCTTGAAGTTAGTTAATTAAATGGGTCTTTGCAGCCTTGTACAGAGTTTTGTAGGCCTTTTATTATCATCTGTAAGTATTGCAAGTGAATTATTAATGATGAAAGGCAAAGATTTACAAAGGGGATGAATGCTGTGGGGATCCAGCTTCTGCTTAGCAAAGCCTCAGTCATGGTGGTTTCCTTCTCACCGGCCCTCGGGCTCTCTGGGCTTGGCCGCATGGCCGGGCTGGCTCCAGGGGTGCTCAAGACTGACAAGATTTCATGTTTTTCACATATATTTAGCTTGATTGCGTCAGAGATCAGAACTCTCTGCCTGAGCTTTGCTGACCTGTCTCAGGAAGGTGCTGGCTGATGTTGGTTTAGCAGTTTTCCGCCTTGTGCCGGCGCTCCCGGGCAGTGCCGTGGTGAGCACCGCGCGCTCCCTGCGGCTCTCGGCTCCCGCAGCGCTGGCAGTGCAGGCTGGCAGAAGGGCACCGTCCCCCACACAGGTTTTGAGCTCCCGGTAGTGAACGCTTAGAGGGGTGTGAGCCGGCACAGAGGAGGCTGTGCAGAGCCCGAGCCGGGAACCCGTGCCCGGCGGGGCCGGGAGCTGCCGACGGTCCGCGGGTGCAGCCGGCAGCGGGCGAGTGCTGGGCGCACGCCGGGGAGTTCGCTGCTCTCCGGGGTAAACAAGCTCTCTCCTTCCTGCCACCTCTGCAGTTTAAGCAACATTCCCCAGTGTCACTTGGTTAGTTTTTTAATGGAAATAATTTGTCTTTAAGCTTGGCCCGTGTCCGGTCAGGCTGGTGGCTCGCCACCCCGCTGTTTCACACCCAGAGGAGTAATAATGGTGAACCGAAACCTTCGTTTGGTAGAAATGCCAGATCCCAAGGATCAAGTGCAATTTGTACGCTCTTTATGTTTACATTTTATCTATAGAAAAAGTATATTATAGTTCTCTAGGCAGAGAGTTGAACCAGCTTGATTCCGGATCCTCTCCCCCTCTCCCTGCTCTGGTCCTGCCCGCCGGGGTTTCCATCAGCCTCCTGCGTCGGGGTGCCGGGAGCGGTGCTGGGGGGTCGCTGCTCCCGGGGCTCGCTGCAGGTTGGTGCAGCTGCTTTCAGGGAGGTCTGGGGAAATGCAGGGCTTGGTGACAAGGTGACAGAGTGCTTCAGAGTCTGGGAAGCAGACCTGGCCGTGAGCAGGCAGCGACACGTTCCTCTTGAACCCCCCAGAACGGACCCCGTCTCCAAAGTTAGGGATGCGAGGGGGGGCTGGCTCTTCGTGCTCCCTCGTAGGCTCTCGGAACTGCTGGGATCTGCTTCTTTGTCCCTCTGAACATTGCCCAGCTGGAGAGGGAGAAACATCAGCGCAGCGGCTCTACAGTCGTGGCAGCTCCTCCTGTGCTGCGGGGCGCAGCGGCTCGCGGGGCGCCGTGGGTCCTTGGGGAGCTGCCGTGGCCGTGCGGGCAGGGTCCCTGCCCGCCTCCGCAGCACGGGGCTGGCAGCCCCGCAGCCTCCTGTGCCACTTGCCTCTGTCATCCTAGCGTCATCCTGGGATGTGTCCTCCGGAGGAGCGGTGCAGCAGCGGTGTGTGTCGGCAGCCGCAGGCTGAGTGCTTCTGGGGGCAGCGACATGGACCCGCCGTCCAGCCCTGCGTCTTCAGAGCTGATGTTTAGGCAGCTGGACAGGCGCTTTGCTGCCATGATACAGCAGCAGGAGACCTTCTCTTTTGGGGTTTTCCTTTGATATTCCTCCTGGGAATGTCTCCACTAGACGTTCCTCTCTGCCAGTGGGAAGAGGCCCAGCGTGGCCTCCCTGGGGCAGCTGGAGAGGACTCGCCTCGCACTCGCCCTTTCCCCTGAGCTCCCTCCTCTGCCGTCCCCCAGTGTCCCCTCCTGTGCCCTGTCTTGTTTTCCGTGAGCTCGGGAGGACGGACCCCAACCGCACAACCGGTCTGTGCACTGCCTCCTGCACACTCCTGCAGGATCGGGCCCATGGAGCCACGGGGGCGCGCGGGGACACGGGCCGTGTGTCCCATCCCCGGCCATGGCCGAGGGCCTGAGGCAGCGTTGGGGTGGGAGCGATGTGCCGGAGCTGGAACTCGGGAAGCTCCGGCCGCAGCCCGGCGCTGCGCGGTGCGGGCAGGACACGCGGCTCCAGGGTCGCCGGCAGCCCCCAACACCCCCTCGCGTGAAACCGAACTGGAATCAAGTTGGTTCATCTCCAGATGCTTTTTGATATTCATTAACCACGTGTTATATACTGTAAATACTTACTTGAGAAGTCAATATATATTTTTATAAGCTTGAAACAAATGTAATATAATATCATAAGGGACACTGTGTGCATTTCACGTTTGAGCTATAGTCAGACATCTCCAGGGAACCACTGTTGGTTTGGAATAATTAATAATAGTAATAATAAAAAATGGTAATAAAGATCTATTGACACTTTTGTTAATTTTGTATTTATTGAACTATGTTTAAAGATTGCAATAATGAGATGCCTAAAAACCTAAGTAAAAACAACCACTAATTCTGCCCCGGCTTGTCTGTGTGGGTCATTTCAGGTGTTCTGATGAAAAGCACCGCTTCAGCAAGGGCAGCGGGTGTCAGGTAGGGAGTAGTTTAAGTAGCAGCGAGGTGTGAAATGATGCATTGTTTTATTAAATAGTGCGTGTGCCTTTGCTCCTGCCGCAGAGGTGGCAGCGGCGGTGGAACTCGGGATGGTGATTTCTTGCTGTTGACACTTTGTTAGCGGGAAAAACCCCATTACTTCACTGGTACAGCGCGTGCGCTCTGTGGGCAGAAGGGTCCGCTGGTTGGCCCGGCAGCCGGACGCTGTTTGGGCAGGCAGGAGTCCTCCCCGCCGCCCTGAGGACCCGATAACCTTGGAAGTGCGCACAGCGTGGAGCTGTCAAGGCAAGCGCAATTGTCAGTCTAATATACGTGTTGCTGTGTAAGTGTGGGGGTGCTGCTGAGCAGAGGGAAAACACTGCAGAGTTACTGTGCTCAAGGCATGTAATTAATTGTTTAATTGAGTAAATGAAAGCAGTGTATGGGCAGCATGTTAAATGCAAACACTGCACAAACAATATTTAGAAATAATTCAATGCGACTCTCACTAGTTCACATTTCTTTTCTTTTTCTTAGGCTGCTTAGTGCCAAAGAACATGTACAAAAGCCTCGTTTCGCTACGCTGGCAGCAGTGACAGCTGCTAGGAAAAAGGAACCGAATGGGTGCTTAAAATGGGTGAAGTCTATTTGCCTTCTGTCGATCAATTAATTCAGCCAGTCTTCACTAGGAGCCCGGCCAGGGCTATATTGGCACTATAAAGAAATAATTAGAGCTCTGAAGCGGGGTTATGAATAGTGGATTGCAAGTCACAGCCAAGCAGATGTATTTTTTGCCCAGAGTTATGTGCACTCGCACCTCCCGTGGTCTGCGGGTGATGGCACGGTCTCGGCGGGGGGCTGTGGGACACGTCTCCCCCGGCCGGGGACCTCTGTGCTGCGGGGGGCTGCTTACCCCCAGCACAGACAGCAGGGGGGTGCGGGGGGGGACACGGGTGATGGTGGGGGTGGTGGGGGTCTCCAGCTGCAGACATCGCGCTCCCTCGGGGCCAGCGGGAGCGATGGCAAAGGTACGGGGCGTTCCGCCTCGCGGCGCTCCCGTGGTGCGTGGGCAGGGCCGGCCCCCCCAGGACTGTGCCAGGCAGAGGCCGCGGCGTGCCGTGTAAAGCGAGCCGTTCGTAATTGAGATCATGTCACACGGAGACAAGGCTGCCGTAGGCTGCGTGCGGTGGCTCGCGGAGATAGCCGAGAAATCATTAGCGGCGCCGTGAAAGGTCAGTGTGAAAGGCAGTCGGAGCGGGCACCGGCGGCGCTGCGTGCCGTGGCTCCACGGCCGCCTGCGTGGGAGCCCACAGCCCCGCGCCCCCTCCCAGCTCTGCGCCTGCCTCCCGGCTTTCAGAGCCCTTCTCCCCTCTGCCCTGGCACGTTTGAGCTCTTCTCACCTGATGTCTTGTGTGAAGAGTGGAAAAAAAATAAAAATAAGGAAGGTAATTGCCCAGAAATGAATTGTTACACACCTGTATAATTTGCTGGCATTAATTAATGGCACTAAAGGGGCTCCTTCCCCTCTGCCGCCCAGGGAGCAGAGTTCCCCAGCTGTCCCACCGCACTGCACTGCCTTGCCGACCGGGGAGGTGGGTTTGCTGTCTGACTGGGTCGAGCTGCTGTACTGAACAGTGTCAGGGTCTCCCGGCTCTGTCTGAGTCGGAAGCTTTGTCCTTGTAACTTAGTGCTCACAGTTTTACGAGTGCCCTGTGGCGGTGATGGATTGCACGGGCTGACATTGAAGCTGCCGTTTCCTTCTTCCCCCACCCTCTGCCGATGAGCTGACCAGACTGCGAATATCTTCTGCACGACAGACCAGAGAAAGGCTCTCTCCATCTAATTCTGCTTCCCTGATCTGAGGGTTTGAGGGGAAAATTACAACCTGGTCTGCAACTCTGCATGTCTTGTATATTCGGCAATGGACTTTGCAGCTTCTGACACATGCAGTGCCCCCGGCGCTGGTGGACGATGGTCCCCGGTGACAAAGGAGGGATCAATGAGCTGTCATGGCTGAGACACAGTACAATGCGAGATGCAGCAGCGATCAGTCAGGGAAGGGCTCAGCACTTGGCAGGTGCTGCCTCATAGGGGGCATTTTTTAAGCAAAGCGTTTGTTGCGTGGCGCTGGTGAGAGGAGGCGGCCGCAGTGTCCGGCCATCGCCACCAGCAGGTCCATGTCGCAGGGAGGGCAAAGGGAGAGCCGGGTCTCCTCTTGCCCCTCGCTCCCACTTAGTGGCCTCACACATGAAATCCATCACCTTCCCCGTCCGTTCCTCTTTTGGAGGTTTACTGCAGAGGCTGCGTGGCCCCGTCTCTGCTGTGACGGCTGACGAGGCCAGGACGAGCCCCTGCGCCCATGAGAGCGGCGTGGTGGGGTCAGACAACGCCATCCTCGCTGGCACGTGTCCCCCGTCCCCCCATGCTGCCTCTGGGACCAGTGCGGGAAGGAGATGGGCAGGAGGAGGGCGATGCCCAGGGAATATTGAAAAGAGTCTGGCTGTGGAGGAAGAGCAATGTTTAAATACGAAGGACTGCTAATTATCAGGAAGAGCTGGTGCCATCTGTCATCATAATCAGTGATCTGTCAGTTCAAGCGTCACTGGGACGGATGCACTTTTCCTCCTCGTGTTAATCCCCCGCCGTCTCGGTGTGGGAGAAGGGTGCTGCAGACGCCGGGGCACGGCCAAAACCCCAGAGCTCCTCCTGCCCCTCCCCAGCGCCCACCTCCCCACCAGGACTCCACGGCGAAGGCTTTGCATCCACTCTGCCCTTCGCCCAACACTGTCTGCTTCAACCACTTCTAATTAAAGCAGAGGCTGCAGGCTCAGTTTCAGCCCCCGGCGGAGAGACGAGGCTGCAGGGACCCGCTCCTGCTGCCCCCCATCCCTCAGTGGGGCACGGCGCGGCCACCATCCAGCTCTGCCGCTGGTCACGGCGGTGGGAACAGAGGTGCCAGTGCCGGGGACGAAGGTGCCAGTCCCAGTCTCGTCCGGTGGGAGCAGCCATGCAGCTCTGGCTTGGCTGAGCGCGACGCAGAGCGGGGACCAGCCCGGGCTGACGCAAGTGCTGGGGTTTGCGGCACGTCCCGGTTCGGGTGGCCGTGGCACAGGGCTGGGTGGCCATGGCACAGGGCTGGGTGGCCATGGCACAGGGCTGAGTGCCCGCCAGCAGCCCCCGCCTGTGGGTAGCCTTAGCTGCCTTTGCAGTTGCCATTGCCTCTGACAATAGAGCCATCTGCCCAGCAGCAAGAGATGTCTGGAAGGCATAGGAGCCGTTTAATTACACAATTATAAATGTCTTTGGCTGCCTTATCTCGCCGAGGCTGACAAGCACCTTCAGCATCAGACAAAGAGAAGGCGTTATCGCTCGCAGCGGCTGCCTTCCTGGGCAGCGTCTGCAGCTGAAGGGGCACAAACAACAGCAGAGGGACAGCACTGAGCCAGCGGGTCCCGATCAGTCCCTGAGCCTCGGCGCAGGCTCTGCCGCACGGCCACACCGCGGGGAGCTTGCGCTGGCCCTTCCCCTGCTTTTGTCGCATTCCAACAACCCGCCATGTCCAGAGCCCCGACAGCAGGAGCCGGGGGGCTGACAGGGGCTGTGCCCCCCCCTCCCCTAATGCCTTTTTAGCTTTGTCCGCACGGTGCTGGGAAGCAAAACACACCCGTGATGGGGATGGCGCTGCTGGCTGGGACGTGTCCTTACCCGGCTGCTGGCTGCAGGCTGGTGGCAGCTCTGTGGTGGCAAAGGGAGAAGAAGCGGGCTGGGAAAGTGGTTTTGAGGGTTTCTGCTGTTTCTGTTACAACGAAGAGCCCTTATAAGGTGCTCTCACCAGGCATCTCCCTCCTCGACACCTTTTTTTTTGTTTTGGGTGGCATCTGACTTAAAGGAGGTAAGTAATTAAAAGGCCATTTTAATGAGTCCTGGTTTATTAGCAGACCAGACTGAGGAATCAGTTGCACCAGGAGGAGTGTTGCACAACTGTTCACAAAGCTCACTGCAGACGGGCACTTTCGATGGGAGCCGCTGGGCTGCTGGAGCGGGCGAGCAGCCTTGGCACCTCCCAGGAGAAGCAGATGTCCTCGGTGCCCGGTGCATGGAGCAGGCTGCGTGACCAGCTGGCACCCTGAGAGCGCACCGGGCACCGCAACTGCTGCCGCTGCCAGCACCTCCCCTCCCCGCCGCGGCGGCAGCCCCCGGAGGCTCCTGAGCTGCAAAAGCCAGCGAGGCTGACCGGAGTGATGCAGAGGTTGCGTGCGTGGGGCTCTATCGCATCTAATAGAACTTTCATTAGATGAGAGAAACTCCACGAAGTGCTGGGAATTGGCAGCAGCTGAGCAAACGCATTCATTAGAGATGCAGCCGCATCAGGCTCGAGGGTGCCGCTGAGTGTGGATGTTCATTAAGTCACACTTTACAAATGGGCGATGAAATATTTACCCACAAACATTTAGCTGAGCGGAGCAGCGTGGCAGCGCGGGCTCCTGCGGCAGCGGGGTCGGGGACGTGCTCCCGCCGGCCCTGCGGTGCACGCAGCCCCGCGCGCCGGAGAGCAGCCGCCGGCTGTTTGCGGAGGGGCAGGCGACGGGGGCACCCCCAGGCGGGGGGCGCAGGCTGGGCACCCCTCCGGGTGCTGCCATGAGCCCCCCCCCCGGCACCTGCAGCCTGCGGAGAGCTGTTCCTGCTCTCTGCACGGTGCGATGGGAGTGCAGCGCGCCGCTTTATGTACCGTCATAAACATCTCCATTAACTTGCACAGTATTTAAATTCCATAATGGAGCTGAAATAAAGCAGCAGCATCTTATCCCCGCTGGAGCCCTCAATCATCTGTTACAAAGAGGCACTTTGGGGAAACCTTGCACATTTGAATAAGAACTTAGAACTGGGCAATTCAGGTTTTTCTTGCAAGTCCCTTCTCCTTAATGAAGGCTGTTCTCGCTGATGCTTTCCCAGGGGAATACCATCTCTGTTAGCTGGATGCTTAACAGAGTGCCCAGGCCTGGTGGGGCAGCAGTGGGGCAGCAGTGGGGCAGCGGTGGGGCTTTTGCATGCTGACAAAAGCAGCACAAGTCGGGATGGGCCCTCAAGGGCCAAAGGAGCACCAGAGTAAGGGCATCACACAACCGGCCCAACGCGGCGGTGCAGGGCAAGGTGCTCGTGTGCTGCGCATCCCTCCGCGCCCTGCTCACGCCTGCGGTGGGTGAGCCGACCTCGCCACGGCTGCGCAGGGTGCGCAGAGGCAGCAGGGACACCCCAAGGGACCACAGACATGGAATGGGTCTTCTGCTCTTTAAAGCAAAAGCATGAAGCCAGGAGGAGTCAGGGCAGGGAGAGGCGCGTTCCCATGCTGGGGCACAGCAGCACAGCTCCCACTGCAGCCTGAGGTTATTAGCAGTGAATAAAACCCACTGCAATGTTTAGGTAGCTCGGCTTAATTCGTTCCCTGCAAGTGGCCATGTCCCACCGTGTCCTGACTGCCACGATGCACCGGGGCAGCAGCACTCAGGCAGTTATCTCCCGCCGATCCCTTCTGCAGCTCGTGTTGGGCTGTGCCAAGGCGCTGGCGGTGCCTCTCCCCGTCCTGCTCAGGTGCCGCCTTCTCTGGGCAGATCAGGAGAATTTCAGCGGTCTGTCTCGAGGACCCTGCAGCTCGGGAACCAAAAGCTGTTGGCCTGATCCTCGTGCCAGCCCCCATCCTCAGTGCAATCGCCGCGTCTGATGGACAGATGGACCCTGTAGGGCGGCTGGTACCCAGCGCATCCCCGCCACTGCCACTGCCACTGCCGCCCAGGGGCTGTCTGGCCGCAGCTCTGGGGCTGGGGAGCTCTGGCAGCCTGTGCTCTCTCCGAAAGACCCCGTGGCTGTGGGGCCAGCGACCAGCGCACAGCAGAGCTACGTGCTCCCGCTCTCCCAAGCACGGAGGCGGCGGGCAGTCTCTCCGGGCAGCCACAGGGATGGCACTCAGCCACGGGGGTTCTATGCTGTTTAATATTTTTAAGTGAATTCTATTAAACGCCAGGAGACAAAGGGATTAATAGGGCAATGAAAATGCTTTTTGTGAGATTTAGGTGCTCTGGGGTGATGGCAGTTGGTGTGCTGGATAAATAGCGGTTTGTGACTGTAAATACACGCTCCCAGGGTAAGTGGTATGTAAATTGGCAATGCTGCACATCAGTGGGGAAAAACAGGCGCAGGGACCCAGACTGCTTTCACCGTGGCTGTTTATGGGCAAAGTTAAATTAAGTGAAGATATAATGCAGCTTTGCAGGAGAAGCAGAATTCATTACAGGTGTTCATGTGAGGAACAGCAACAGAGTCGTTCCCTCTCCACCATCTCATCACCAGGAATCCTGAAGAAACTGTTTTATCCTCGTGCTGTCTGTACACGTGTGAGTGTGTGTGTGTGTGACCCAAGGGGTTTTCACGTGTCGGTGGCATTGCACGCCATCACACTCCTGCTCGAGGTGGATGCTGCTGCCCGGCCAGCCTCGAGCCCCGCCAGCGGCCGTGGGTCGGGCTCACACAGTTCCTTGCAATGCTCTTCCCTGCGCCTTTGGGTGTTCCCACCAAAAAAGGGTCTCTTGTGTAAGCAAAGATGCTGCGAAATCTTCTTGGGCTGAAGATTAAAGCCATCACACTAAACCCCAATTTAGTAGACCCCCCCAAATGCTGCCCAAGTTGGCAGTGTGTTGGTCTGTCGGTGGCTCCGAGCCCCGCACGCCGCGGCGCGGGGGCAGGCGGGAGCTGAACTCGAACAGAGGCGCCTGTCCTGGTCATCTCACAGATGTGCCCGAGTCCTTGCCATCTAAGGCACCGGCAACCAAAGTGCTGGTGTTAGTGGGGCAGCCGGTTGCGCTGAGCTGGGCAGAAAGATGTTTGCAGTCAGCTCTGCAACATCCTTGATTTCCTAATCATGATTAAGTGCATAATAGGGTCTACAGGGCCTGCAGCTGGGGCAGGTCCTGGTTTCCACTTATTTTATAAGGAAACTCAACTATGACTGTAACGTTTGCCCAGGAAAAGATAAGAGTTTCCCTGAGTTTGTTAATATTATTGTTAACAGAGTACTGTGTTGCCTGATAAGAGCAGGGCGGCTCTCAGGGGCCGGCGTGTGTCTCACAGCACAAAGCAGAGCAATGTATAAATCTCTGCTTTGACTTGCAGGGAAATGCAATGTGTCAGGTATCACATCACACTGCATCAAAATGCGATGTGGCATAATGAATCAAACTTCCAAAAATAAAACTTTCTTCTTGAAATAAACTTGTCACTGTAAATTTAAACTCTTGCCAAAGAATCGTGATTTGATGTGAGTTACTTTTGCCAGTAATTTACAGAAGTGGGTGGTTTTAATTACTATTTATAACACATGTAAGAGTCTAAAGAGAGAGAGCTGATGGTGTCTCTGCTCAAATATGCGTTAGCTGAGCAACAGAAACCCCTAACAGAGCCTTAATGTAGCTCCAACATAACAGAGCTTGAGAGGGAGAGAGTGAAACTATCCACTTTTTGAGAAATCAAGGAAAAGGAACGTTTCCTCCATTCCCACTTACCCAAACCCCCACGGAGGAGACAGTGGCTGCCACCGGTGGGGGGGGCTCCATCCAGGTCTCCTGCCCGCACCCGGCTGGAGCGTCGTCCCCTGCCCAGGGTGGGCTCCCCGGCTGCACGACGGGGACCAGCAGCATGGCTGCATGCCCCCCAGCAAGCGGTGCAGGAGCTGGGGAGGCAGCGGGTGCCCCAGCGGCAGGAGAGGGCCCGGGAGCAGGCAGGGAGTGGGCAGGGAGTGGGCAGGGGCAGATGGTGGGATTGGGGCTGGGAGCCGATGGCCCTTCCCGCCCCGCTCCTGCCTCGTGCTGGGAACCAGCCTGTCCCGGAGGCGCCCGTCGGCCGCAGCACCCGTGGACCAGCCCTGGGAGCTGATGGACCTTCCCCAAAAATGGGCCGCAGGGAGGGGTCCTGCTGCCAGCAACTCGCCTGTGGGCACGGTCTGCAGCTCACCTGGGTGAATGAAATGGGATTTTTTTTATTTTATAAGGAGTATACTGGTCCAGAGGTTTGGATTATTCAGCTGTTTGCACTGGTTGCACTGCAATGGGAAGATGCACTTCCCAGATTACAGCAATCATTTACACGGCTCTGATCACGGGTAAGAGCAGAGCGACTCACGCGCGGTGCTCCGTGGAGAAACCAGTGGGCAGGAGAGGGAATGGGCCTGACCCCCGTCGCTCGTGCGGGGAAGAGCATACCCTGATGTCGGCTGCCGTGGCTCTGTGCTGCCTTTCAAACCAGCGCCGAGAGATGAAAGAAGATAGCAAGATGTATGGGCTCAGATCAAAATTTTGTCAGAGAGAGTCTGAGAACCTAAAATACAAGACACAGCAAGGAGCCATGGTTATTGATGATGAAATCTCTGAAATCTGGCTCCTATGCATCAATGTCTAACTGCACTGAAAGAGTCTGTGTGTTCCTCTGATTTAGTCTTTAAGGAAGAAAAGAGCTGATTAAAATTCAGCAGCCTGAGGTATTTTAAGTGGTTATTTAGAGACAAAAACTTACAAAATTCTGCAAGGAGAGAAGGGATCCTGTCTTGTCAACAGACTGCAAGAAAAAATTCAGTTTCCCAGCCTCGGGAAGGGCCTTTGGCTGGAAAAGCCTCGATCCGTCGGTGATGCTGATTAGCACAGTCACTAATCACAGCGGCTCCCGTGTTCGTACATGCCACCCTGTAATTGCTGGGAACGAGGAGGCGGTGACGTTCTCTCGGACAGCGTGGCTGCAAGGACGAGACTCTCGCCGTGCCCACGGCGCTGCGCAGGCAGGGCGCCATCGGCCGCTGCCCGGGTGACCCCCTGCGCGGGTGCTCCCACCAGCTCGCGGACGGTGGGACCCACCGAGCCTGAGCCCCGGCGGGTGTCGGAGTAGCTGAGTGCCTGGCTCATCTCCTGCCCTCTGACCGAAGCAGACAGACCTCGAGCAGAGCTGCTGCCCATTGATGACCACCCAACGCGCACCAGCCATGCGCCTGCCGGCCCTCACCCCTGCCCTCGCCCAGGGACACCGTCCTCCGGGAGCACGACCTGTCCCAGACCTGTCCCCGCCTCCGCCGAGACACCACGAAACGCGGGTGACAGAGGAGCGAGGTGGCAGCCGGCGAGGGCTGGGGGGGGCGGCGGTGGCTTGGACTCCGTTATTGATTTGAGGAATGTTTCAAACAGATCATTTATTTTCATTAGACTTCTGCCGACGTCTTCATATCGGTGTCCCCTACGTAGGTCGACATCTGTCCTCAGGAATGCTTTAATTGCATTTTCTTTGCTTTATGCAGCTCTTAGCTAATGCATTCTGGCTTCATTAGATTAGACACCTATTGTCCTGAGGATGTTGTCATGTTTTCAAATGGCTTCAATCAGCACCTCCCAGGCACCAGCTATTTCGGGATATAATAAAACCGAAACCTCATTCAGGCTGGGTGAGTAATGGAGGTGCATTTCCCACCCCCATCCAGCCTGGCTTTAAATTTGACTCGCTGACATCCCCCTGGATGCTGGCAGAACACAATTAAGCCTCTTGTCTTGCAGGCATCGTCCGCGTGGTTACACACTGCTCGGGAGGAAGAGCTCTGCAACAGGAACTGCGTTTCTAATGATCTTGTCATCGCGAACAGCACAGAGAGATTAAATGAAAGACCGGGGGAACAGTCAAGATCAAAACTCAGATTTCCAGATGTCCGGAGCACGGCGGGCTCGCGGTGCTCCGTCTCCTCAGACCCAACCCAGCAAAGCAGCTCAGGGTACGTGTACGTGTGCACGTGTCCTCTTCATGAGAGAGCAAAACACGGGGCGACAGAACCAGAGCCCGCCCGTCACTGGGGGGTTCTTTCCTTGGCAGCTCCTGGCAAAGACCGTTCTTAGACCTTGTTCTGTGGAAGCTCTTTCCCCTCAGGGGTCCTTTACCAGCGCTTGCAGCAGCTCGTGTCCCCTCTGCACGGCTGCGAAACAGCCGCAGAGGCGGGAAACGAGCCGGGGTAGGAGGGGAGCGGGCAGACGGCGGGCTGGGGGCAGAGACGCCGTGGGACAGCAGAAGCACCGCGCTCCGCTGCCCCGGCGGGGGCTGACGGCTGCGGGACGGTCCCCGCGCTGCGGCGTCGGCTCAGCACACAGGTCCCCAGACAGGGGCTCTCCTTCCCCGGGCGCTCTCCTCCGGCACAAGGATTGCCTCCGCCCTGTCTTCTTATCACCAGCTACCACAGTATCTGCATCTATCCTTTTCACCCCACAGGCGGTATTTTGACTTCTGGAATTCATCTTACCTACCAAGGGACTCTAAATATATCCCAGACAATTTCCTCTCCTCATTTTTAATAACCTCTTTCAGCATTAAATTAGTTTTTGAAAATATGTATTGGGACGATAGGCTTTTTATCACAGCTGATAGACAATATTCATCACCCCCGTGTCCTAATCCTCACAACACATGCACATTCATTACAGTGGCTCTGCATCAATTTTAACAGCACTTAATTCATTACAACTCCATTACTGCCTGCGCACGCTCCCCACAACAACTTTACCGGCGATTTGTCACCCGGGTCCCCGTGGTGCTGCGGGCGGCTCCGGTGCCCACCCCACGGTGCGGCGGTCGCTCCTCGAGCCGTGGGACGGGCTGGAACGGGCGGGTGGGGGACACCGCTGTCCCCCTCGTGGGAGCAGGGCTCGCTCCGGAAACAACAGCGAGGGGACAGGTGGAGGAGCAGAAGTATAAAATCCCTTTTCCTGCCCAGGATCCCCTTCTCCGCTCACTGGGCCGTGAGCGCAGGGGGTGGCTGCGGCCCCCGTGGGCACAGCGAGGCCGAGGCGATGCGCTGGGGCTGCGCAGGAGGGTCCTCCCATCCCCGAGCCCCGGTGAGACCGAGCTGGGAGCGATGGAGACAGCCCCGCACAGGAGACCAATAGAGCCTCTCTGTGCCCTCGACTTGTCCGGGCACCCTGGCTCCCAGGGGATGAACCTGCTGGCAGAGCCCATGGCAGCAGCGGCTCCTCTGGAACAACTGCTCCAGCAAACCCCAGATTTAGGAGAAACCTCTCTGTGAGCAGAAGCCTAAACATGAGGGTGGGTGAGGAGCCATGGCACCCACTTTGGGCCAGAGCCGAGAGCACGAGGAGGGAGTGATGATCTGGAGACTGGTGACAACGAGGAAAATCACTGAAGCCCGAGAGGTTCAGCAAACTGCATCGCAGTGAGTGTCGCAGAGACGGTGAAGCTGCAACATCTGTCGTGTCCCGGGAGCACAGAATTGCCTACTCGGCAAAAAAATAAATCTCCTGGGGCTAACTGTGCGAGACCAAGGACACAGCAACGCGGCACCCCGGTCCCTGTGTCAGCTCGTTTCATCCCGCGCCATGCCCGTCATTAGGCGGCACGTAGAGACGTAAGCGCAGGATTTACACTCCTCAGCCCACGTGCCGGGAGGTTTATGGCACCGTAAAATGGCTGGGCTCTGAACAAACACAGCCGAGCAATTCTGCACGGCCCTGTGCTTTCCAAAGCTGCTTTACGATTCCCTTTTAACGTGACTGATTCCCTTTTACTGCTCGGGCAGTTTAAAAGTGTCGCTGGGATGGTGACAGTTCCCTCTTGCCTGGGACACGGCGGTGCCGGGGCTCCCACCAGCGCTGGGGGAGGTGGGACGAGGAGCAGCATCTCCCCACTCCCCTTTGTGCCGTGGGCAGCCAGTCTGGGAGCGCTCTCCTGCCAGTGCCACGGGCAGGAATTAGCCCGGAATCGATTAGACCCACTCTGCCGGGAAAGGAAACACCCCGCGATGCGCTGATACCGCTCGTGTGGCCAGAGGAGCGCTGCCATTGAACACCCGCGGAGAAAGACTCATCAGTAATCTTCAGAGCCAAAATGGCAATTATGACTGTAGCAAATAATTTCAGCCTCCAAACAGGACAAGAATATCATTGGTGCGGGGAGATCTTTGGAAGAAGGAAAAGCAACACGGTGGCTCAGTATTTAAAATAATATTTCTACTTCTAACCAAAAGCAAATTGTTGTTTTTAAGCACAGTCATAAACACAAAGATCAGAAACGGTCTGACAGCAGCATCAGGGTTTAGCCAGAAAAAGGGGTGAACAGGTAAAGCCGGATCATTAGCAGATGTAGAGAGAGAAGGAAAGCTTGGCAGAGACCTTCCCTGTAGCTGCAAGCCCCTGCCTGGATCAATTAGTTAATGGGTCCTCAGCCTGTCCTGCCCATGGCACTGCAGTGCCCCTGCCTGCCCGGCACCAGACCCGGGGTCTGCGGGATGCGTTTCGGGGCTGCTGGGTCACACCGGTCCCGCTCTCGCCTGGCATGTCCCCCCCGGTGCAGGTGGACACGCTCTGGACCACCCGCACCAGTGGAGGCTTTGGGGTCCCCGAGGTGCACCCGTCCCACGTCCCGGCCCCTCATGGAGGGGGGGCTGCCCTTGGCCGGGGTCCCTCGCACTCAGCGGGGCAGGAGTGGGGGTCTCCAGCAGAGACATTAACAGCTTCATTAGGACGGGAAGCGTCCAGGGTGTTTCCACATAATTAATTGGTAGGGGCTGACGCGTGCAGGAGTTGTCTGCAGAGATGCTCTGCTCGGGGCGTGAGGGACCACCGTGAGCGCCCAGCCTCCGAAAACGCTGGCACTGTGCTGCCTCCACGCTCCTGCCCATGCTGCCTGCTGCTGCCCACGGCCGGGCTCGTCTCCCCGCGGCAGCAGGCAGAGCCCATCCCGCTGCTCCAGCTCTCCGCACCGAGAAGCTTCCCGCATCAAACCTTAGACAAGGCAGGGAGCATTGTGGGGAACAGATGGCAAGTGCCAGATGGGTAAGGTGTCTGAGGAGGGAGATGTTATCACGTGGAGTGAGCCACGGTCTCCAACGATCCCGCTCCAAACAATCGGCAATTAACTCAGGCTATTAGCATCAAACTCTCTCTCCAAAGTTTCCTCCCTTTGCCATTGGGCCTCCTTATTTCTAGGTGAGCTGGATATTGGATGAGAAAATGAACCTGTAATTCATTTGCAGCAAGATGCCTGGTTCCTCCAACAAGCGAAAAACCACCAGAGGGGTCATTTGCCAAAAATAATGGGATTACTATCGGTCGGCACTGTCCCAAAGGGAAAGGGAAATTGGTTCTCTCTTCCAAGGGCTTTTATTTATAGTAAGCAGCTGGAGCCTTGTCACTGTTTTGTCCTGTGCTGGCACGGGGCTGGGACGTGTCCTTCCAGGGGAAGGCTTTGCTCTGCCCCACGGCAGCTCCAGCGCAGTCCCGGAGCAGCTCTGCTCCCCGCGTGGGTGCGTGGTGCCCTCACTGCTGCAACCGTGACTTCGCTCCGCGCCCTTTGCTGTAACGCGCAAAGCTGTCGCTTTTCAGATCTCTGCCCCTTTCTGTCTGGCGGGATAACAGCATCTCTGTTTTTATCTGCCGGAGCGGGCAGGACCCGGAGCCGGCAGCTCTTGGCAAGCGGTTTCCTTGTCCGGCAGATTCCTATGGAGCCGCATCTCCCGTCGTCTGCGTGTGCAGTAATTGAACAGCAGAAGGAGCAAGCAGGCGCGTTCGCGAGCGTGCACGAGCCGAGTGCTCGGCCCTGGCCTGGCCGACCTTCCCTCCTGGGCCGCACGCTCCAGCCAGAACCATTTCCAATCACGCTTTCCATCTGGCGTTGATTGCTGTCCGATTTCCCGTGCCTTCATCTGCAGTCAGCA
Source organism: Anarhynchus alexandrinus (assembly GCA_008711295.1). Taxonomy (NCBI): domain Eukaryota; kingdom Metazoa; phylum Chordata; class Aves; order Charadriiformes; family Charadriidae; genus Anarhynchus; species Anarhynchus alexandrinus. The sequence continues at coordinate 614,450 of VUYV01000252.1, forward strand.
GAGGCGGGCTGACTGACATTGAGGGAGAACGACGCCTCGGATCCCATCAATCAAGTGCCATCGGGATGCAGCTTCCCGGGCTGCCGGGCCACAAGGTCACCCTCGGTGGGACATCAGGAGATCAGATCGCGTCTGAAGCAGAGCGCTCCTGTACCCCTCTCCCGCCGCACCACAGGCAGAGGGACCACTGCTCACTGCCCCCTCCATCCCACCATGGGACTCTCAGACCATTTCGGGGATAAGCAGGAAAAAAATTCACAACTTTTTTTTTCAGGAAACAGTGAGACAACACACGGGAACACCCGACAGCGCCAGACGCAGAGCTTGTCCCCAGGGCACCATGTCCGGACCCCCACTCCTCACAGGTGCATCGGCCGGGGGGGTCACCTCTCCCGCGCTTGCAGGGTGGGGGCTGGGCAGGCGCACACATCCCCGGTGTCCCCCCGCGAGGGACAGGGTGCCACTCGGGCTCAGCGAAAGCCGTCAGCCCCGTGCAAGGCCAGGAGATGCAGCGATGCTGCCCAGGCACCGAGTGGGGAGCGTGAGCCTTTCCCTCGCTCTCCTGGCGCTCCGCCATTCGGCAGCAGCTTTTCCTTTGGGAAAGCTCAGAGGGTCCACACGGACTCAGCCCCTCGGCCAAGGGCTTTCCACTGCCGCAGCTGAAGGGGGAGAACAGCCGGAGCTGCTGTTCCTGCCGCAAGGTATGAACTCAGCCCATCGCCTGCTTAGCTGGGATTTAAAGTCTGACTGTTCCCTCCTGCAGGAATTGCTGCTCGTGGGGGGTACGCTGAGCTCCCGGACCTCCCGGGCAGTGGGGGGCTGGACCCCCCCAGTGCTGGGAGCAGGAGCTCAGGGTCTGCCCAGCTCCGGCTGCTGCTCTGCGCTCACCTCACTCCTCCGGAGAAAATCCTTTCCCAATTACAGCTCTTCCTGCAAAGCGCCTGGCTGCTCGCAGCCCCGGCACCTGGGAAGCGCGAGCCCGGCCGGCAGTCTGGATGCGGCCGTCACTGTCCGTGCGGATGAGCCAAAGCCACCCGACAGCGGGGACAGGCGCAAACAGGGCCGCCCGAGCCGGCTCTTCCCTCCTCGTCTGCACGCTCAGGGCGGCTGAACCGAGCGAGATACACCTCCATCGCTAATGCACGCTGCAGCGACGCAAAAAAAATCCACTCACTGCTCACAGAAGGTATCATTCGCAGATGCTCATCACACCAAATTACTCTGCAATTAGTGTTCTTCATGAAGGTGAACTGAGGCCCTCTGCAGAAGGGAAGGTTTGGAAAGAGAGTGCAACAGACGTAAAGGAAACCACAGAAACAATCTCCTGAGTTGGGTTTAATTGCCATAACAGCAAAAGCACAGATGGGCTCTGCTGTCACCGCCCGCTGGGACCAGCCCCGCCGTGGGGACCAGCCCCGGCCAAGCACCGCACAGGGCGTCGTGGTGAGCGCGGGCGGGACGATGGTGGGCGCGAGAGGTGCGCTGGGCTCCGGCCATGCAAGCAGGGACAGGCAAAAGGACAGACACGCAGCTCGTGGTACCCACAGGAAGGCCGAGCCGGCGGTGGGTCTCTGCACTGCCGGCTCTGCGACGTGCTCCCGCCTCTCACCATTCCGCCTGTGCGCATCTGCCTGTCCTCCTCCCCGGAGCAGCCGAGCTTCGGGCTGCTCCTCTCAAACCCATCCACCCGCCCTGCCTGCCCCAGCCCCAGCGCCGCGCTGCCTGCGACCTGCCAAGCTGGCCAGGAGAAGCTGCAATTACTGCTCAACCCCCAGTGCCATTCTTATGAGTGACGCAGGACAAGGATGAATTATTCTTTTCCACTGGCTTTGTGCTTTGACACTAAGGATCGACAGTCATTTCCCCCCCATCCCCTGCATTCGGGGTGCAGTTGGGTCCCAGCGCCGCTCGGGGCTCCTGAGCTCACACCCGGGGAGGGGGGTCGCAACAGCAGCCGAGATCTTATTAACATTTCCAGTTACTACCTCAAAGCACACGAATTAATTTCAAATTGTGTACAAAACAAGCTGGCTTCCCTGCTCAGTGTGGCCCTGAACCGTGCAAAATCAGCAGGGTTTGTACTTTATAAGGAAGATTGACCCATAACTAGTAACTATTGATTTTTCCCTTGAAAGCTGCTCTCAGCCGGTTGCCGCAGGGCTGCGCTGCACCAGCGGAACAGGAGACGACAGACACCCTTAGAGCATTGGATTGTGAGAGCATATTTTCTCTTAATGAAAATAATCATGACTGCAGTTCCAGGCGCTCTCTCAGGGAGCACTTCGGCATTGACAGCCGCTGCTCCAGCGGTGCTGGGGGCAGAGCCCGCCTGCGTCCATGCCTGAAACAGCTCCCACCCGCCTGTTCCCCCATGTACGCTCTTCTGCAGACGTGCACGAGTGTAACTGCACCCGTAGCAACGCAGCGAGCACGTCCAGGGCCGTGTCCCACAGCATCCCCGCATGGGAGCGGGCGCTGGGCACTGGGCAGAGGGAATGCCCCCCTTCCCGTTGCCCTCTCCCACGGTGACACTCGGCACCAGGGGACATTTGAGGTTCCTTCGGAGGCACAGGCAGCTCCCCACGGGCAGGACCCGGCCACGCTCCTCCGCACCGCCAGGCTGAGGGATGGCAACCGAATCTGAGGACGTGACTTTCCTATTCACTGTCTTGCCCTCATTAAGGGAAATTAGATTAATTACATCGTAGCAGGCAATCAATCTTCCCCTGGAGAAACAGGGAGGGGACCTGGGATTTTGGTCTCCATGTGCGATGTTAAAATTAGCGATTCTGTCTAATCCCATTTTTCAGTGTAATAATGCTTCTGGGCGAGAGGGGTGTAAAGCTCTGTGGCTTATGGGCACTAATTTTCTGAGATAAATAGAGAATTTCGTCCCTGCTCTCATCAGAGCAAAGGATGAAATTGCTCTGAAGTCCGCACCCTGTAAGCTCTGTTTCCCACCGCTGTATTTTAAGAGGACATTTATGCCATCTCCAGCTCCGATGTGACAGCCGAGCAGCGGCACCCTGCCCCTCCGCAGTGAGGTCCGGCCACAGCAGTTTTCATATTATCTTGCTGTAAACGAGATTCACTGGACAACATGGATCTGATTTGCAGCACAGCTGTGAAAGAAATCCTGCCTTTAAGCGAGCCACCATCTATGAATAAATTGGACATACTTATTTTGGTCTCCTGGCAGGCCCAGCCTCTCAGCCAAGCCCCAGCCGGCCTCGTGGGCACCTCTCATGGGGGGAAATACTCATGGACGCCTCAGGAAAGCGCTCGCCTTGCTGGAGGGCGCTCGGCACGCTCGGCTTCCTCACCCTGCAGGGACGGCACAGCGGCCGGAGGGGAGCTGGGCTCACAGTTCCCTTTCCAGAGCGCTGGGCAATTTGGGCAATGGGCTTCCCCTCTGTCCTCGGAGGCGTCAGTCCCTCAGCTCCGGGCAGCGAAGGCGGGTGCTGGCCCTGCCACCGGGAGGGAAAAGCCCTCTGCGTTTTGCCGGTCGGCTGCTGGCAGGACCCCGTGAGCCAGCGCCGTCCTCCTCACGGCCGGGCTCGCGGCCACGCAGGAGTAACAGCGGTGGACCAGAGGACAGCGGGTACCGCACACAGGACAGCCCCTTCTCCCAAGGACCTCACCACGGAGCAGCGCAGCTGCACAGGAACTCGTCTGTATCATCAACAGATTTCCCACCCAGAAGCTAAGCCACAGCCCCTCTGGCTCCTTACACAGCTTCCCCGGGTGACTCTTGCCAGCCAGCGTGCCCCTCCCTGCTAAGCCATCAGGGACCTGCAAAGAGACCACCCGTCCCGCCTCTGAGCATCCAGGCGTGTGGGAAGACAAGCAAACGTGGCAGCAAGGCTCTTCTCCCACTGCACACCTCCAGGATTCACCCAGAGTCCTGCAGCACAATCAATTAGAGGAACACAATCTGCAGCTGAATCCACAGCAAACAACAGTGTTTGATTTGTTTCCCGGAATCCCCGTCACACACAGTGACGTGCGATATGGGATCAGCTGAAAGGCTGTAAGGTCCCACAGGAAGCGCCGTGTTACAGCAGACGGTGATGGGCAGAGCCCGTCCGCCCGAAGCAGCGCAGACATCGTTAAACACTGCACCGCACGGCTTCCCTGCGCCAAGACACCAGCCTGCAAAACCCACAACCACTCACATCTTCTAATTAATACATTATACCTCGTTGAGTGCCCAACTGCTAAATGATGTCAGTCAGGTTAATTAAATGTTAAACTTTTGCCAGTTAGCAAAGAAACAACCAAACAAAAAACCACCCACCAAAAACGCCCACCAAAAGAAAAGCCCACAAAGGAAGGAGGGGAAGAAAAGCCAAGTGAAAGAAGCTGAGGCAGCACTGGCAGACTGTGCCCGCAGCTGCTGGGCTGAATCCCTGTGCTCACCTCTGCTCCATCCATTACTTCTCTTTTCCATGGGTGGACTCGCAGTTCTTCAGCGCGGAGACCACTTACCTGTGTGCGATGGGAGTCTGACACTGTGCCGAGGACCACCACCTGCTGAGCCTCCTCATCGCTGTGCTGTAACCTGCCAACAGCCCTCAGCATCGCGGACTGTGGCTCCAAACAGCGCATTCCCCTCCAGCAGAAGCAGGGTGAAGACCGGGGTGAGGAACCAGCTGCCCACATCTGGCCTGGACCAAGCAGGAATGCTGCTGGCAGCAGACCTGGGATCCACGGACTCATCTCCCTGATGGAAATTATCTTTTTGCCTCATTAAAAACCGCACATCGCTCAGCTGTGAAGTGCTGGAAGGAAGAATCAAGTCTGAGCAGAGCCAGCGGAGTGTCCCAGCTGCAGTCAGGTGGCATGGAAACGCACACTGGGTGGGAGCGAGAGAGCACACGTCCCCACCACGAAAGGCCACAAAAGCCAAGTCCTTATCGATGGGAACAGTTTCATACATCACAGACCTCACACAAGGAGCGTGAACTTCTCACTGGCCCCCAGACAGCCCTCTCCGATTCACTGAGATGTGGGAACTCACGTAGCAAAGTCAGTTTGGGCACGCTCCGATGAGGACCATTTGTCCTACTAATTAAGCAAAGAATGTCTTTTTTTGAAAATACCTTTTTCTTGTTATTTCCCTGACCCCTGAGACTTATCCGTTTTCAAAACTGACTCAAATTCCACAAATGGATCAATTTTTGGTGTGCAGAATATCTCTACTGCTAGCTGCAGACACTGCAATTGAACATAAAATTTGGAGATGCAGCCTCTTCAACTAAACCCAGCAAAACGGCAGGTTCCCAGATAGGCATTTCACCTTCGAATCTGCAGTTCTTCCAATCACTTTGAGAAGATAAATGACTTATGTACTCCTCCATGCCTCTCTCAGTGATGACAAGGAGTATTTCCCCTTGTTGTGCCTTCAGCTGACCCAGGCAACATGGATTTCTGGGGGAATCATACAGGTCACGTGGAGGAGTTGGATGCGCTGTCCTGCACCTTCAAAGCAAAAACTCCTGCATAAAAAAATTGCCTAGAGACAGCTCTAATTTGTTCTAAACAATCACCCCTTCTATCAGCAAGCAGGGAATTGTTATCTATTTATTTCTTACAATGTCACCGAATCAGTGACCACCTGCAAGGTGTCCATGATGATAAACGCTTGCTTTGTATACGGAGCTATTTCTGACAACGCTTGATAGTGCACATCTATCAAATTGCCTGGAAGAGCCACCTATTAGGATCATTATCTAACGCCGTCCCTTTGTGGGAGTTCAATGTCAGCGCATCCTGGGGAAGGCACCTCACTGGGTACCTATTCTGCTCATTATTTCTCTAGATTAATAGTTTCACATTTCCATTATGAATTTGGGATGAACTTTGGAGCTCTCGCACTCAGAGAGAAGCTGTAGCACAAGCACTGAGACTCCCGAGCATCCTCCCAGCGCAGCGTGCTGCTGCACCCACTTGGTGTGAGCAGGAACTCCGTCTGGAGCGTCGGCTGGCCGAGCTCTGTGCCAGCCCGCCAGGGGAAGGCAGGAATGCTTTTCCCCTGCAAGACTGTAGTTACCCAGCACTAGGAAAGCCCTGGTGAAACACAGACACACCCTGCTACTTGCTCGCTCCCTGCTGGGTCTGTGCTGCTGAAAGTACCTCCAGCAGCTTGCTGTGTCCCAAGGGAAACTTCTTTCAACAGAGCACTGGTTCAGGTCAGGAGTTTTGATCCTAAAAGTCAGTGCTCAGCAATCTTTTAGCAAACCACGGCCATTGCTCCCCAAACCTCCCTTCCTACAAGAAAGCCACAGCTCTCAGCCCTGGGCAGCATTCATCATGACTGAAATTACAACCAGGAAAAGCACTTTTTCTCATGGAACCAGCCGCAAAACATGGGGGCCCTAATTCCTTCTGCAGAGCCTCACCTATTAATGCAAAACACAGGCGCTTGGTGGTCACGCAGTTCAGTTCTTGGGAGGAACACATACAAAAGCAAGACTCTGCGAAGGCACCTCAATGTCCTCTAGCCTTTTCCCCTCAAGGCTGGCTCTGTTCGGAGGACAGCCCTGAAGCCACGCGCACCACACCTCAGACCTAGCAGCAGCTCAGACGACACAAGCTAACATCAGTCCCTTTCTGTGCGCTGAACTGCTCTGGCCAGTGACGGATGCAGCCTCTTCCAACATAACAGAATAGCTATTTTTTATTTATTTATTTTCCTCAATAAAAAAGATGCAATCTATTCTAATACCATTGCATATTATAGGTAGAAAAAATTAGTTCTAAACTTCCATTTTGTAAATTAATGGAAGAAGACACAAATTGTAACAAGAACTAAAGGCAGCAGTCCAAAGCGTAACATTCTGTATTTACAGAGGGATGTCAACATTCACCGAGTTTCATCTAATGGGCTTTTGCACCGCTGCAAGCTTGTGAGACGAACCTAGAAAGAAAGAGAAATCAATCAGTACTCTGAGACACTCTTATATCCCACAACCACTTACAGCTTCTGCCTGAAGTAGAAGACACTTTCAGTTTTGATTCAGTTTTTCAAAACATTGACAATAGTTCTTTTTCCAGAAGTGCGTGGTTTATCCACAGTTTGTATTAAGCTAGGTGTGATGTAAAGCTACTCCCCACTCCATCCCTTTTCAGCTCATGCTTCTTCTTGACCACTGACATGAGCCAAAATACAAAACAAAGGGGGGGGGGGGAAATAAGTAGTTTCTATTACAGCTCAACAGTCCAGTGACTAATGACAGAGCAACAACGCTGCCTTACAACTTCAGGTCATGACTGACAAAAATACATAGACTTACTGATAGCTTCTTCACATTTCCTTGGGCCTTTGGATTCAGATGAAGAAAATTCTTCTTGGTCAAATCACTTGCTGTTAAACAAATGCTCTGCAAAAAAAACCCCAAACCTTAGGTTTTCAGTTTGGTCAGCTGCAGTAGCCAGAAGCAGCAAAACACATTAAATTAAGAAATAAAAGTAAATAAAATCCAAGCATACTAGGAAACCATGTACAGACAGAGAACTACATTCAGCTTGACCAGAAGCTCAACTTATACCTTCCTTGCAGTGCATGAACACATTAGTGGCAGCAGAAGCTACTTTAAATGTTACTTAAATGCACAGCAAAACATCATTCTACATTGTGCTTTGAACAGTTCCCACTTCTGACTAAAAATCTTTCAAGGTTCTTTTTAAGCTAGATCTATCCACTGGTAAACTGCAGCAGCACAACTAAAGAGACAAGAGCAGACAACCTGAAACTGGTAAGGCCCCCAAGAAGTTACAAGCTACCCCTTCAGCAGAGATTTTGCAGGTTAAAGTTTCTGCTTTACCTCCCCTCCTCCTACAGGGACTGTAATGAAGACATCATGGCTGTCAGTGAGGGGGCTGCCATTGGGAGAGATGGTGTAAACACAGTCATTTACTGCCGGTGTGCACAAAGCCGGTGCCTTGAAAATTCTGAAACAAAAAGTCATAGGTAAGTAATTTCACTGCAATTGCTCAAAGCCCTTTGACTAAAAGAGCATTTCAGGTTCAAAGAGCCACTGAGGATTACGTTGCAAATAGATGACACACATAAAGCAAACAACAAGGCACTCCCCTATGTAAGAGTTTAACAAAGAAATTTAACAGAATACAAACCGGGAATCAAATTTGGGTGTGACCATGGAGGTACCTCCCCGAGTACAGAGATCAACAATTCCATCAGTAGCTGGAGTGATGAAGTTGGGTTTCCTTGATCTGTTAAAGGGAAATAAACATCTGCTCACGAGAACCCTTTTAACAAATGTACAAGCACTATCTTATCAAAGACTCGAATGAGGTTATCACCACAGAAAAGCAGAGGTTCCTACCTCTGAGTGTGTGTGCGAGGAGTCAAAAGGGGCACCCATTGCCTCACGGGGGTCACCTGCTGCGAAGGGACCCTGTTCCTGGCAGTGATGGACGTGGGTGGTGCACGTGCGACTCTGTGGATGGGGTGTGAATGCTCAGGCAGCGGCTTCTCCTTCAACAGCCATCAGGAAAGCTTAATATTTACGCTAGAAACCCACTGTTGCTGCCTCTTCCTCCTTTGTGCGTCCTCCTCCCTTCGCTAAAAGCAAAATACGTTAAAACCCCCAATCCACCTCTAAGCCGCAGTGCAGTGGAGACGGACATACTTCAGTGCGCCACCACCAGAGCGCACAAACCCCGCACAGAGCGGTTTTCTCGGCAGCCTCGGGCAAAGCGAGCAGCGCTCCCCCGCAGCCCGCGGGATTCCAGACAGAGGGGATCGCGGCTGCTCCTCTCGCACCGTCGGGTTTGGTACCGAAGGGAAAAGGTGCTCCCGGCCCGCCCGTACCGGAGTACTCGGCCCCGTTCGCCTGGCGGCTCTCCGGCGGCAGCCACTGTCACACAGGCGCTCCCCCTCCTCGACGGGGCGCTCCTCGGCCGCCCCAACCCGCTCGATCCGCCTTTCCCCCGCGGGGACGCACATGGCGGCTGCCGCCACCGCTCCGGGCGCGCTCCCCATCCCCCTTCCGCCCGGCAGCCACCGCGCCGGGGGCGGGGCCCGCACTGCCGCGGCGCGGCCAATCGGAGCCCGGCGCGGGGTAATGACGCGGCGGGGCGGGGAGCGCTTCCGGGGCGCCGGGTCGCCATGGCGGCGCGGCAGGACGCGAACAGAGCCCCGCACCCGTCCCGCTCCTTTTTCGTCTTCGGCTCGGGTTATCGGGGCTCTCCCGAGGCGGAGACCCGAGAGGGCGCAGGGGCTCCCTCCTTGTCCGAAAGGGGGAGAACTCGTGGGCTGAGACAGAGACGGTTTAACGGGCAGAGAAAAGCCGCGCCCGCCCGCAGAGCCAACCCGGGATTCACTCGCCGCTCCCCGTGCGCAGCTGGGCGCCATCACGCCTGACGGTGACTCGGGGAGAGAAAAGCCATCACTCCGAACGTTCCCCTCTCCCTCCCTCAGCTTTCTGTGCTGACCATGGCGCCGTGTGGCCGGTCGCCGTGAGCTGTCCCAGCTGTGTCCCCTCCCGGCTGCGTGGGTGCCCCCGCCATCCCCTTGGCGGGCCAGTATGAGAAGCTGAAGACCCCACAACTGCTTAGTAACAACTAAAACGTCAGGGTGTTATGTTACCAACATTACTCTCATCCCAAATCCAAAACGCAGCACCACACCAGCTGTGAATAAAGTCAACTCTTACATTAGAAACCAGGACACCGGGATGAGCGGAACTTACTATGAACTTCTACTTAGTTACATAAAGGAACCACTACGGGAAACCTAGGCTGAAGAAACATCTTTAGTTGGATTGCTACTTCTGCATGGGGCCCACTGTGCCCACCACACGTTTCTTACCCTGTGGAGAGAGGGAAGGGGAGGGAGCCTTAGACCCCCAGAACCACCCACAGACCCCCAACCCCCCCGACTCCCACTGAACTTCACCTTGAGCTCCCGGTTTTGGTTACGAAGCCTTTGGTGCTCCATCTCCAGGCTGTGGATCTGCTCTTGGGCAGCCATGTCCACTGACTGTGGCTGCAGTGCCTCTGCCACCTCCTTTTTAATCTTTTGCAGCTGCTTCTTGGTCTCCTTCAGCTTCAGCTGTGTCTGTCAGGAGGGAAAACAGCTGTGATTGGGGGTGGGGTGGGTGAAAAACAGCACTGGTGGGGGGGAAACTGGCCTCGGTTGTGGGGTTCAGAGATGCCTGCATTTCCCCACATGGGATTTTGGGTGTGGAAGTGGAGTAATTGGTGCAAAATCACTTTTTTCCTGGGAAAAAGCCTCGACCCACCTCAGTCTGTTCCAGCTGAACACCCACATCTTTGGCCTCAGCTTTGAGGATGGAGCAGTTCTGGCAGTCGATGGCCCACTAGGGGAGGGTCAGGGACCCCGGTGTCCAGGGGTCCACCAACACCCACACCCCAAAGGGATCCCATGGGGACCCAGGGGATGCAACCCCCNCACCCCCCACTCCCTCCCATCTCGAGACCCCCCATTCACATTCTTCATTGCAGTCTGTGGCAGGAGCAGCTGTAGCGCAGTTGTAGCCCCCACAGGGCTTTTATTGGCCGTGACACCGGTCCGCGGTGGCGTTCCCGGGAAGCGGCGGGATGCCCGTCTCTAAGCGACGGATCTGGCGAGCGCTGCGGCGTCCCGGGGAAGGCCGAGCGCAGACCTGTGCCCGCACCGGCTGCAGACGGCTCGTGCTCCCCGTTTCCAGGGCGAAGCGGGTCCCCCCGGCACGGCGGCCACCTGAGGGCACTGCCGGACCTGCGGGCGGCGGAGAACCCGAGCAGAGCTGCGGCCCAAGCGAGGCCGGGACCGAGACCGCACTACCCACCGACAGCTCCCCGGCACGGCGCTCTAAGTGCCGTTCTGAGGGCGAAGGGAGATGACGTCACCGCGCTGGCGTTGCTGCGGCTTCCGGGTGCCACGGGTGATGACGTGTGCGCTTGGCCGGGGACGAGCGTCGGTCCCGGGGCCGCCAGGCGGGGGCTGCTCCCGGCGGGGGCGGAGCGGGGGACGGGNCCCGCCGGCGGCGAGGGGCCCCCGGCCGGACAAGTGCCGACTGCACCCCCTGCATGTCCTGCACACTGCACCCCTTGCATCTGCTGCATCCCCTGCGCCCTGTACCGACTGCACCCCTTGCATCCGCTGCATCCCCTGCGCCCTGCACCCCCTGCATCTGCTGCATGTCCTGTACTGACTGCACCCCTTGCATCCGCTGCATCTCCTGCACCCTGCACCCCCTGCACCCCTTGCATCTGCTGCATCCCCTGCATCCCCTGCACCCCCTGCGGACCCCGTGTGAGGTGGTGGCGACACTGCGCTGAGTCCCAGCACAACTGCTCCGAGCCTTGCGCTGGACCATCTCCTTCCCAGGGTGGTGAGGAACTGTGTCCTCCTCCCGCTGCTTCAGCTTGAGATAACGCAGGTGGTGCAGTGAAGGTGCTGGCTTGGCACGGCAGCCAAGAGCGCCGGTTACTTAGCAAAGGGCCGTACAGCAGTCTCGATGCAGACACTTCTGCATGCACAGCACTTCCCATCTTTCCGGAGTGGCTCTGTCTCGCTGTGACCTGTCACTGACTCATTTTGTCAGCGTGCTGCTGATGCCGTGGGTTGCATCACAGCATCAGTTCAGTATAAGGCATTTATTTTCCTGTCCACAGTGGGGTGAGCAGTTCCATCTAGTTTCCTTTTCCAGAGCTTTGATTCCAGCCGCAAACTCCTCCCAGCTCTAGATATTCACCTCCCGTGTTCAGGCTCCAGTCAGTGAAGCAGCATAGGTAAACTGCATTAGCCTTTTCCTGCTGCTAGTGTTCAACCCTGCATCTTCCCCAGGGGCATCACTGACTTCTGGTTTTAAGGAAAGGGGGAGTGTGTGCTGTGGGGTGACACAGATGGCAGCAGGTGTATGTAGATGCCCTCCTGGCCACCGCTGAGAGCTGGTGTCTGCAGAGGCTGCCAGTCTGAAATCCCTCTGACAAACAGAGGTTCAGTGTTGTGGTACAGCAAAGGGCAAAGGTAGCAGCAATCTCTGTCATCCGTCTCCTGTGCCTTTTCTGATATGGTTTTGAACCTGTGGCCGAAGTGCAGACGTGTTTCCTGCGTTGGGGGCGTGCTGCCAAGCTACGCGGCTAATGGCAAGCGTGCACGCGCCTCCGACAGTGCTGATGGCTGTCACTGCAGCGAGCAACCTGCGCAGTTCTGGTTTTGGGATGGGGGGTGAGGGAGAGCAGGCAGATGAACAGAGAGCAGCTGTACGGCCGTGTGTGTGTTGCACATGGCTTGAAAGGCGTGAAGATGGATGACTATAGGGTGAATCCTGGGGTGCATCCTTGCCCAGGCCTTGAGGTATCGTCATCATAAAACGATAAATCGTGGTGTTCGTGGATGCAGAATTGTGTTTACATGTGCACACGCTATACAGCCCTTCAACACCCCTCTTCTCTGTCAGTTTGTCTTTAGTACAGCTGCATAAAGAATAAATGGATTTAAATTTTGGAAGGTCTTCAGAACAGTTCGTGGTGGCCCTTCTGCTTCCCCCAGACATTTACCCCTCTGAAGTCTGTCTTTGGGCTAACAGCAGCCCTGCTAAAAGTGCTGAGAGAGCCTTCTGAATTAAAAGTAGCCGCGAACTGACTCTGACTGAAATGGGGTGAAGGAGGTGCTCATTGAAGTTTTGGTGTGATTAATTACTCTGTACTGTTTCTGGCTGATGGGCCGTGTCATCAGCTGCATTTGTCTGCAGTGTTCTGGAAGGGCACGACTGAACCTCTGCATCAGAGCGCTCTAATTGGATACAACTGTGGGTTTGTTCCATTTCAGGATCTGGATGTTACAGCTCAGGACAGCTGCCAAGGTCCCCAGTTGCTAACAAGAACATGGTTCCTTATGCGTGCGAGACCCTTCAGCCGGCATTCGCTGGGGAGTCTCTGTGGGTTCGAAGGTTGCCACCATGAAGACAGCCAGGGTGGGCATTCAGTCTTCAAGCGTTTAACCTGAGAGCACTCAAGTGGGAATCTCCCCTGCCGATCCCTGGGAGCCTGCACAGCTGAGGTAGATGCCTGCACGCCGGTGGCAGGGGTACGGTTGGGTGATGCCGTCCCAGCCCGCAGCTCCGCGGAGCCAGGGCAGGCTGCCCGCGGTAGGCACTGCGCTTCCTCCCTGCATCCCCCACACATCCTGAGGGGACGGCCGGCTCCTGGCGGTCCCTGGCTCACTCTGGGTTTGTTTCTGTGCCTGAGCTTTCCACGACTGAGTTGTGACACGGCCCACCGTTAGCAAGCCACGTCTGCTGTCATCAGCGCAGGATTTCAGCGTCTGTCTGAATACTGGGCCGGGAGGGCGGCGAGTGGAAGAGCAGCAGCGTCTGCCCGGCGGGCAGCGGGGTCCCCTCCGGCTGCCTGGGGAAGCCGAGCATGGGACCGGGGGGCTCCAGCCTGTGTGATGCCCGAGCAAGGCCAGCGGGTAGGGGCAGTATTGAGGGCTCTGAGGCTAACTGGTAAAATATACCTAACCATAAAAATAAATCTGAGTGCCTTTATTTTTGGAGCAGAGCTCTTAAAGTATTCTTGCACGGAGAGCTGTCTTTCAGGAATGCAATAAAACAAGGTTAGCAGCTGGAGCTACCTTGTTAAAGTGAAATTTTCAGGAAACACAAAGCTCATGCTTTGATTTTCAGCTTTACCTCCTGCTAACTTAATTTGAAAATAGTTATTCTTCACTTACAGGGAAAGCACAAACTAAAATCAGTTACTAAATTTGAATACCCACAAACATTTATAGCAAGCATCTGACTTCGATCTGGCTAGTTTGTTTTTTCATGTAGGGTGAAAGCTAGCTTCTGATGCAGTGGTGTCTCTGCACAGTTCTGCTTCAGAAATGAGGACCCGCTGTGGGTGACTCCAGACTTTTCCAAGAAACCCAAAAGCTTTGCTTCACCATAAGCTCCTGGATTTCAAACAGATTTCAAAATTGAATTTTCTACAAGGGCCCGTACTTAGGAAAAAGGCAAAGGATTTGGCACCTGAATTTCAGTGTAAAGTGAGTCAGAGGCAGAAATATGTGATAAAAAGTTTTGTGAGTCATTTAATAAACCAAGCATGGGTTTCACAAGTCCCGGTGGTTTTCATGCTTATTCTTTGAGATTTTCGTCTTGGCCTAAAGCAGAACTCCTTTGCGGTTTTGCGGGGCCCAAGAGGCTGTGTGAGCGCTTACCCGCTCAGAAATAAAACATTCTCCCGTCTACATTAATTGGATGGGTAGCTCTGTTCCTAGCGCTCGGCCATCTACGCTTTAGTCTTCCTCTAGTGCTCTTGACTTTATCACAGCATTTGCCTTCTTGAGTTGTTGGTGAGCTCCAAGGGGGGGCGAAATCTGCTAATCCGATAGATGTGCGTTGAGTGGGGACACATCTGGCTGAGAAACAGGGATGCGCTTTCCCGCAGTGTGGACGCACTCAGTGCAGGGTCCGTTGTCTGCGCTCGCAAGCAGTTATTTGCCCGGCTTCTCGCCGCCGCGGCTCACCCCTTGTCGCTACACGCAGCCCCTCCTACCCCAGCCGACCCTCTAGGGCCGCCTGTTCTGCACTTCATGCTTCCGCAGAATGGAGGCTGTTCTCATCGCTCGCCTTATCTGCCAGTCCCGCGTAGGTTTTATTTCAATCCTCCCTTCCTGCTTTTCCCCTCAACCCTTTCACTCCTCCTCCCTCCTTCTGTGGAAACAAATCTACAGTAGGTGTCTCTTGAACTTGCCTGAACTCCTTGTCCCAAGCACCTTCCTGACTAATCCTTTCCAGATGTCCAGGAACTTTTATGTTTAGCAGCTTTGCTCAAGTTCCTCATTCATTCTCAGATGGAGCAAACATTATATTTCCTAATGTTATTTGAAAAATAAGACTGATCATGGCCTTCTGAGAAGTCGTTGCTGCCTCAAAATGCCATGTTTTAAGCACCACTGCAGCCTTCTACCCCCAAATTAGAGCACAAGAGAGAGTCATAAACAGCACAGGAGTTTAATTTTCCATAGCTGACTATGCTGCATGGCTGTCTGTGCAATCTTGAAAACTCTCAGTACTGCCCGTGTACCCAGCCAAGGGGCAGAGGTGTTGGCTTGCAATTTCCCAGCTACAGCAGCATGGAGAAATCCAGAGATCAGTTCCACGTTCCTCTGATGGTGACCCAACAAAGGAAAACGAGTTTCTCTGCCCATCCTCTCATCTAGTTTCCAGTGTAACTTTGGTTTTGGGGAGATGACAGTTACTTCAGGCAGGGGATAAATGGTCAGTGGCTTCTCTTGCTCCCACTCTCTGGGTGACCCGTGCATCCCATCTTTGGTGTTGGGTATGTCGAGCTGCATGCAGCCTCACGGTTTGTGCACAAAGGCTGCATTTGGCATGGGCCTCTGAAGAAAAGGGCTGTCATCCCAAAGTCCGGTGGGATGATGAGATTTGTGAGGTTGGAAGAAATGCCCGAGACAGTCTACAGTCCTGGAGACTGCCTCGCCAGCGCAGCCTCTGGCTTGTCTTGAAGCTGTGTCCTGTGGTTCCCCATGTGCCTCCAGTGGCTTTTCATCCCTCCCCACTGCACTCCGTGTGCAGCGACGCTTGCGGTCGGTTTTGGCTATTAGAAAGAAGTTTTGGGCTGTTCAGTGGGAATTGTTTTTTTTCCTTCCATTTTTCCTTACTTTGGGATTCACCTAGCATGTAACATGTTGATTGCAAAATGCCGGTGGTAGGAGAGAGACCTTCCCAAAGTTCAGATTCTTGTTATGGAACAGTTTTGTGCCGTCAGCGGCCTGGGCTCCAGGAACGGGTATGTGTCAGTAGGACGAACCTGCTTTGTTGCCCTGTGCTCCCACCGGCTCCGCAGTTTCCATCGCCTTCCCACACAAGCAGCACTCACAGAAATATTAGGTAGCTACTTAATTTCACAGCAAAACAAGCCTCTGTGAGATTTGGTGCTCCTCTGTCTGCCAGCGTACCACAGCCGCCTTCCTCACTGGGGGCTGACGCGGGACGGCTCCCTGTTCCTTGTTCTCCGCAGCCCAGACAGTCTCTGGGCCACCTGGGGAAGGCAGAATGAAGAACAAGTCGGTAAGTCTCCTAACCGTTCTGCTATGTGAAGAATGAGTCCAAGAGCCTTTGCACACCATTAATCTTTTCCAATTCCTAAGAAAGCAAATGATCTCCTCTCGCTCCCATAAATTCAACCTCTCTCTCCCGCTTCCCCCCCAGTGTTTGAACTGTTCGCCAAGAGCTTTATTAAAAACTACAAGATGCAGTTCTGTTTCTAACTGAATCCCAAACAACTGTGTTAGGTGGAGAAGAAACATTTGGTGCAGTCAGCTTTAGAGCATTTTTGTCTATAGTCCATGGCCACTTGTCAGCCAGAGACCAGATTCAGCTCTGCTCTAAGCATATTAGGACCTTTTCTCTTTTCTCCCGAGGTTAGGAGATGAATTCAAGCTGGTCAAACCTCACGACCTCCTTTCCAAGAGCACCTGGCAGTGGCTGCTGGGAGTAGCTCATACGGCGCAGCAGAAGGGATGCTCCCCTTGAGACGGCAGCGTGGTCCAGTAACGCCTCCCCCTCCCCTGACTCTGCGTGACCTGGCCTGCCCCTGAGCCTCCAAACCATGCTGTGCTCCGCAACGTGCCGTCGGCCCCGGGAACAGGCTGTGCTGTGCAGCTGCCACGTCCAGACAGCTCTCCTGCCGCCCCGCGTTCCTGCCCTTAAGGGGGAGGTCTCTGGAGGTGCCGCAGGCGCTGCCGCCTGTCCTCTTGGCGTGGCCCCAGCCAGTGTCACCTCTGTGGGAGGCATGGAGTGGCCGGTGATCGCCCCCAGCTTTTGGTGTGAGCGGAGAAGCTGCAGCCGGTGCTGGGATGCGGCGGCCGAGGGCGGCTGCGGGCGCGCTGGGGCAGCCGGGGCGAGGACGGCAGGGTCCTGGGGAGGGTGGCTCCGCGCAGCAGCGCTGGCGAGGGGCGCCCCGGGGTCCCCGCCAGCTGCCGTGCGTCACCGCCATTCCTTGGCACCGCGTGCAATGTGTCACAGCCTTCTCCCTTTCATTTCCTAATGTTCCCTCAGTCTGAAACCCATCAACCAGCGCTGAGAAAAAACATTTGCAGAGGAAGCCAAAGCAGAAGTAAGCAAAGCTGTTCCTTTGGCTGAATTCCTCCAGCTCGTTGTGTCCCGCTACTTCGTTTGAGCAAGAAGAGACTGCTCCTGCCTTGTGCACCTGAGCCATGGGGAGAGGACAGCAGTGACAGCAGTCTTATTTCGTGCTGTCACTGGCAGAGAAACATCACATCCCTGCTTTGAAAACAAACGGGTGGCTCCACTGTAATGGAAGAGGAATCGTGATTCTGGAATAAATCCTACGTTTTTTATTGCTTTGGGTGTCTGAGAAATAAAATACCATTATTCATTTCCTTTGTTTACACGTTACCCTCAAAAGTGGGTTCCACCATCTCTCTCTCCTCATGGAGGAACTGAAATGACTGAGAAGTTTGAACAGAGCTGGTCCTGAAAGCAAAACAGAAAATCAGGGGCTTGCCCATCAGGAATTGTAAAGGTCTCATTGATTTACACAGGCCGCACTTAAAGATGGTCGTTAGATCAATGGGTTTGACGTTCCCTCCAGTCTGTTGCAATAACAGATTTTCCCTGCCATTCAAAACCCGGCCTAATTTGCCATCTATGATGACTTTTTGCAATGTGTTGCAGTTGGCTTTTCTATGCTGTTTCATGCTCAAGGGACCTTGAAATTTTCACTCATTCCTGGGCATTGCAAATCCACCTCTGCTTAGCAGCCGTTCTCAGGGGGCTGGGGAACAGGAATCCCAGAGTTTCACTGAGAAAAATGTCTGACGGTGTGGGGTGTGGAGGACATACGTGGGCGCACGGTGCACAGGAGAGCGAGAACCTGGAAATGTCTGGAAATACCTGCAGACGCCAAGCTCGAGACAGGGGAAAATGCTGAAAGCAGTATCCCGAGTTGTCCAGGCCAGGGCTCTGCACAGAGCCTTCCTCCCTCGAGAAATCTCCATGTTGTGCGAAGTGAGGGAGAGCTCACCTGGCGTGGCTTTGCCCAGGAGAACTCTGTTTCATGGAGTGGTTTCGGTACCTCTCTGCCCAAACCCCGGGGCAGAGGGAGAGAGGAGGCTGCGCAAGTGGGAAGATGGGGCTCTGGAGTGTGGCTTTCACAATGAGTGCTTTTAAACTTAATAAACCTACCCGTGAGTCAGCTGCCAGGAGCAGAGGAGGGGAGAAGTAAAGGATGGAAAAGTCCAGCTAATTGCGCACGAAGGAAAAGCAATCTGAAGCCGTTCTGGAGCCGGGGAGCCGGCGGCTGATCTCTCTGGAGGAGGGGGCTGGGGGGGCATCTGAGGCAGCACCAGAACCGTTCTGCTCGTGAGGAACCTGAAAACGAGCCCCTGCTGCCATTTGTGTCAGTGACGTCTGTGGGAGTCAGGACTTTGGGTGGGCTGAGCCCCCCGAAGCGGCGGGGGTCGTGCCACGTTCCCACTCCCGCGCTGCATCGCGCCTGGCAGCGGGGATCCCATGTCGCCCTGCCCGAGGCGCGGGGAGACGGGGAGCCAGCGACGTGGAAAAACCCCGGAGGCACCAGGGGAATAATCCAGACCAGCTTTTGCTGGACATGACTCCCCCAAGTCTAAAAGGCTTTTTGGTTGAGTTTAATAAGATTAGTCTGTAAGCTCTGGAGATGTCAGCCTGCTGGCAGGTCTGCGTTCAGTAGTTCCCCGCGCGCCAGGGAATGCTGTTGCTCATTTCGTTGGCGTTGACTTCGCTGGATCAGGCTGTTGCTTTGCTTCTCAATTAGTCGCATCTGCACAGCAGTAACAAGCCGGAGATTAGGAAGCCCGGAGAGGGGTGCAGGAAAGTTCACCCACGTGGAAGGGAGCTCCCCACGCCCCCCGTCCTGGGAACGCTGGGGCTCGGCACCCAGATGACCCCCGTCCCCGCCGGGAGCCCCGCCGTCATCCAGGGCCCCCCTTATCGCTGCTCCAGTGACACCGTACAGCTTGTTCCATTGCCGGGGAGTGTGTGTTCTCTACAGCTCCAGTTTAGGTCTGTGCTGACATTATTGAAGCTACTGGTAATAAAACATGTCACTACAAGGGCCAGGGCCACATCTGATCCTGCAAGGAGAAAGAAAAAAAAACCCAACCCCCCCTAAAACTCCAAAAACCCGAAACCAAACACATCTTGACAGGAGGTCTGGGTTCCCAGGGAGGCAGAGCACCCGGTCCTGCCGCCCAGCCCCGGCGAGAGGCACCTCCCAGACCCGCTGCGTTGGCCACGCAGAAGGGACAAGTGGCGCACGGGAGTCGCAGCTTCCCGGTGCCACATCATCGTGCAAGTGCTGAACACTCCCAGTGCAATGAACTACAAATAAATACTGTTGATGCCTCTGCCATCCCGTCAGGGATTAGTACATGCTGGAGCAATTTGCATGGGGATGAAACTTGGAAGAAAGGGCAATGCTGAGGGAATACGGTATTATTTATTATTGCCAGTTGCAAGGGAACAGCAGCAGCCTCCAAGCTTGTATAACTCTGGAACATGACTATTATTAGAACGGAAAGTTAGCAAGCAATTAGCTAATTGCAATTCACATTGTCTGTTGGCAATTATAAGGAGAACAGTTATAAACTCCACCAGATGGAACTCAAATGGGTCAGTCTCTCTTTTTTCTTTTTTCCATCCCCAAAGGGCATTTGCTATGAACTAAACTACAGGTTCCGACCAGGGATTTGTGGAAGAAGCGCGTTCTGTGAGTGAACACGCTGAAGGGGTCCCTGCAGACGCTTTCCCCGGCCGAGGCGATGCTGAGCTGCCCCCTTGGTGTGTCTGTGCTCGCCAGCAGCAGAGCTGCCCCGTGCCCACAAGGCTAATTGCTCTGTGGTTTCATTCATTTACTCTGCTGTGGTGATATTTGTTTAGTAGCCCTGGAAAAGTGGGGAGCAGAGCGATCCGGCTAAAATCTGTATTTCTTCTTGTCCATTTGTTTATGACTCTATACAACTTCAAATAATACCTTCTCTTCTTTCTCCAGCAGTGACACAAATCAATGGGGCCTCCCTGAACCTGATTTCTAAACCTTTTGAGGTTATTTGAGAGATCTTCAGTCCCTAGCGAGACAGAGTCAGAAAAGGCATCTCTGCAAAGATTAGCAGGAGGTGAGGCAGCACTCCGCTTCCCCTTGCAAGCCGCAGGAGATACCAGCAGGGCAGTTCTCGTGGGACAGAGATTATCTCATTGCTTTTGTTAGAAATATCTGAGTGACGCAGCACTGGAACATGACTGATGGCATGAAACATGAGGCTTGGATTCAAGGGATCGCTCAGTGCGTGTTTTACAGTCGTGTAAGCCAACGAAGGATGCAGACATGCTCACTACCTGGGCCGCTTTGTTATCCTCTGGATGAGTTTTGTACATGACGAGCAATATTTTAAAGTGATGCTATAGAAAGATGTCTACTGAATGGTTGAGAAATTGTCGTTTACCCACGAAGCATTTTTCTGTTGAAGTATGTTGGGATCCAAGCGGCATGCGTACAGAATGGGGTGTTTCAGGCTGGAGGTCAGCGGGCGGCGTACAGGAAAGCACAGAGACCCTGAGTATTGCAGCCTGCGGTGCGGTGGTCTGTCTGTCAGATTTACAGCGCGTGCATGAGCGTGGCATGCAGCACTGCTCTGACACGTCATATGAAAACTGTTTATGCATCTCAGATTCCTTTTTAGAGTATGGATGAGAACAGACAGATTTGGCCTTAAAAATATAGCGTCCCAGAAGATATTCTGAGGCAAACATTTGGCTGAAGACCCTCCAGTCCACAGTCAGACTTTCCGTGGCCATGGAAGGAGCTTTGCTCCTTACCTCCTCTGGATGTTGGTGATGCCACTGACTCCAGCAAAAGAACATCCCCATTTCAGGTCAAGCTGACACTGATGCAGACACAGCTGTGGGATCTGAAACAGATTAAGCCTAGATATATGAATTTCATAAATAGTAATACAAACCCACTGCACACCTTAGGCTGATATTAAACAGAGGATGAGTTGGTATTCATCTTAGAGTGAGCGCATTACAATGAAATGGAAACATCAGGTTTTACTTACAAACCCCAGGTTTCCCATAGGAGGCAGTTTATGGAGTGACCATTTATTAAAGACAAATGCTATCATTTGAAACATATCTCATGTAGAGCAGGGGACTGCCTGATGCAGAGGAGTAGTAACTGGAGATGGAGCTTTGCATTTACAAGCCATTGATTTAAACAGGCTCCGCATGTACAGGAACGTGTGATGATAGCTGCCGGGTGCCCGAGTGTCCACCGAGAGCCCCAGCCCGTGCCTCCCACGGCGCGCACAGACCCGCAAGGTGCTGAGTGCCGTGACCCAGGCCAAACATGCTTAACTTTAATATATATTTAACAGCAGGCAGAAAGATAATCCAGTTATCTTGAGTCAGACCAGCCATGTGCTTAAAATAAGCAGGTGCTGGCTGGGGGCCCTCGCCCCGGCGGGGATGCTCAGCCCCGGGGCGCTGAGCTCCGTGCTCCGCTTCGGGAATCCCCAGAAAGGAGAGCTGCCTCCTGCAGAGCGTCTGCCGGGGCTGGAGAGGACCTTGTCCAAAGAAGAGCAGGGTAAGGGCACTCCTGCTTCTGCCCGTGGATGGAGGGCAGCCTGTGAGGCGCTCCCTCCTCCTGGTCCCTGAGACTCTGGGGTCTCTGATTTGGGGTCCTCACTCAAAAAGCCTCAAAGGGGTTCATCTTTTGGAGGGGAGATACTCCCCATTTCAGCCTGTTCCTTTTGAGGCATGCCAATGTCAGCACCCACTAGTCACCAGCCTGATTTTCCTTTCATTTCATGATTTAGTGATTTTGAGCTGCAGGGCAAATGTTAAATGTTAACAACTGCTGTTAAAGTCACATCTGCAGGTAATTTTGCTGTTCACCTGGAAAGAAACAGTGCTCATTCAATTAATTGAAAAAGTATATGTTGACTTTCTGATATCTTTTTGGATAGATCCTGGCACCCTGACAAAGTGGTGCTGTTTGTTCTTCGTTTTTGAACTCAGAAGTCTGGGACAAGAATGTCCTTCGTGGGCAGTAGCAGGTAAAATTGCACGCTTTCTAGAGGCGTAAATTCCATTTGTTGCGTGCAGGAGAACTTTCTGGCTCAATGTAGTATGACATTTGCAACCATTTAATTAGAATAAATTCCATTTTTATGCTCCATCCGGCTTTTAGTATATCAGCCAAACCATTCGTAAGGGACAGAATGTAAATCCTGCCTGTGTTTCCCCTCCTGTGCTATCATCAGGGATCTATCATGCTCACGCCGCCGTTCCTTTTGCTTTCAGAGCTCCCAGGGGTCAGCAGTTCAGTTCCTGAGGACTGATCAGTTCAGTTCAGGTCCTGAGGACCTGGATGAAACCACAGGTTCCTTTTGGGTGGAAAGCGGCTCTGGAGCAGGAGAGGTTCGGGGTCTTTCCCTGTTCCTTGTGCTGGGTGCGGGGTGGGGAGGCAGACCCCCCTAAATCGCACGGCTGGGGGCTGCGAAGGAGGAGACGGGGCCTGGAGAAGGTGAGCTTGCTGCTCTCGGTGAAGGTGTGTGAGGAGCAGGGACAGCCCTAAGCAGGGACATCCCAGAGCGGGAACATGCCAGAGCAGGGACATGCCAGAGCAGGGACAATCTCAGCCATAGAAGTGGCCCCTGGAGAAGCGGAGGAGGCTTTTCTCATGGGAAACAACCAACAGAAATGTCTCATCCCCGCCAGCCCCGGGGTGGACAGCCGTGCCGGCAGCACGGTGCTTCCTATGCGTCTGTCTTGGGCACAGCCGTGAGATGGGGGCCGGTACCGGCTGGCGAGGGCAGGCTGCCGGCGCGGCTGGCTGCGGCACTGCCGGATGAGCGAGGCATTGCCTCGAGCGGCTGCAAACCGCCCAGAGGCGAGGAGCCCTGCTGCAGGGCTGGACGGCTAAAATCAGGCACCCAGTTATGGCCAGCCTAGACAAATGATCAGTTTTCCATGGACCGAAGCAGGTGTCAAACACCCGTGTGTGGGAGTGCAGCCCCGGGGGTTCCCCGGCTCTGTCTGCTGGTGCCGGAGAGGATGGGAGAGCAGGTCCTCATCGGGGAGAGAGGGTCGGGAAGCCGCCACCGAAGCGGGGAGGCCAATGTAAGAGGGTTCCATGAGCCTCGTGTCCCTCCCGTCCCCGTCCTTCGCTCTTTTTCATTATGTATTTAGATGCCACCTCTATTTTCGTAAGCACCCTCTCTAATGACTTGGAATTTCTGTAACTCCTGTAATTCAGGAAAGCATACTTAAATCGCCTGCAGTTGTGAGCAGTCTCATGAACACTATCGGCATTGGGGGGATCTTCAGTAAAGATGCAGACAGAGCTCTGCGAGATTTTGCTGGGCTCAAGAGCCGTCACTTGGCATCCGTTAATGAGAAAATGCAATTCTCTCCCGCAGAACCTCATGTTACAGGTGACTTGTTCCTGGGAACGTCGCTGGAGGATGATGTCCATCCATGCTGAACCTGCCTGGCCCCCGCACGGAGAGGGATAAGCAGCAACCCCCCAAAAGGCAAACTGTATCTACCAAGGGACCTCCTAGCTGCTTTATCCTCACAGCTCCACATCTGGCAGGGAGAGCAATGGGGCAAGGGAAATGCATTGCCTGCCTGCGCATATAGCTCAGACAGGCTGGTGACAGCTCGGCAATGTAAATGATGCATATTAAGCCCTAAATAAAGTGTGAGGAACATGTTTGGGATCAGTAAATCCATCCTGACAAAAAGAAGCAAAGGAATGAAATCCCTTTTCCCAAACAGACCAGTAAGCCTGTGGACTAAATGGAATCTGGTCCCACTGAAAAATGGCTCCTGAAGATTTATGGTTGCGGACTCTGCTCTCTTCAGTGGGACGCATGCGAGTGTGTGCCAGGCAGGAGGGGCAGGGAGCCCTCGGGGAGGCTGAGGCTCAGCTCGGGAGTGGGGTCACAATCCCCTCCTCGAAATGCTCAGGTTTCGTCGAACCCACTTCATCTGTGTGCATTTACAGCCGAGTTCATCACATTTCCCACCATGTTCCCCCATCACCCATTTATCAGCCCCAAGGAGCAACTGCAGCCAAATGTCCCCCTGACTTTCAGCAGACTCGTGGGCCGTTCTCCTCTGCACAAGTGGTGGACTCAAGATAAGCCCAGGGTCTCTCAAACATGCCTCCCTCTGAATAAACAAAGTGGGTGTGATGTGTTACAGGCTGTGTTACCAAGAGTCACCCATCTGAGGAGAAGGGGACTCTCCTTGTGGTTTTGTTGACGCTGGAGGGTCGCCTGTCCTCAAAGGACGCGGGCAGGTTGGACAGCCTGCTGGGCAGCTCAAGCACACTCCTATCGTGACATTTGGAGGCAATAATCAAAGGCAAAGAGCACCTGAGCGGTCGCACTGCAGACGGTGGCGTAGGAGGAGCCCGGGGGATGCGTGTGCTGCTGCCCGAGTCTGGGAACGCACGGCTCCGGGTCTGCTCCCAGGGAACAGAGACAGCCCCATGCTTAATGCAAAACATGATCCAATCCAGCTTGCTCCAGCTTCGCACCGTTAATTTCCCAGCAGGTTTCTGTGCCGCTCCCTCTGCCGAACCACCTGTTCCAGCAGATTCATATTTTGCAGGGGAACTTTTCAAAAAAGACGAGCACCCGGGCAAAGCCCGCGGGCAGCTGCCGTCCGGCGGCTCCGGGGGGACCCAGCGGTTGTCCTCCCGTGTGTGAAGGCACTGAGCACTGAGCATCACACCCCAGATCAGCTCATCCCTCCCTCCACTAAAAGCCATCGTGTGCTCCTGGCTCCCCGGGGACCAAAAAGCAAGCTCTCCGTTCCTGAAGGCCGTTTGGGAGAGAAATCAGCCATGCTGCCAAGGCAGGAGCGCTGCAGGGGCGGCACACGGAGCTCTGCGTGCCCTGGGCAAGGTCAGACCTGCGCTGGCACACTCACGGCCGCGCAGGGAGGTGCTGCGCTGCGATGTGCAGGGGACTGGGTGAGCCACAGGGAATGGTCCTTTCTGGACTGCATTAAGACCGTGAGCTTTTAACCAGTTTGCTGTATGTTCTTTGTTGCCCTTTCATTTGGGCGGGGGCCAAAAAGGTGGGATCCAGATTGCAGGCATTTTCCCCATGCCTCTTTCTGTTCGGGGGCTGCTGTACTTGGTCTCTGGGGGGGGCAGCGAGGTTACCTCGCGCTCCCCTGGCCTTGGAGACCACGGTCTCCCTCCAGGCTCTGCCATTTGGGGCACGGTGGGTCGTGCAGTTATCGTCCCAGGACATGGGGCCATGCTGCCAGCGCGAGATGCCGGCTCCGAGCGCAGGAGGCTGCCAGGACACCTCACCAGATGCATATTGTCTCTTTGTTCCTCTGAAAACCACAAAAAAGTTTCTCCCTTCACAGCTCAGTGATGCCCAGACAAAGATGACGTGAAATCTGTGGGAAGACTTATTTTATTACAATATAGGAATTCACAGAACCAGATGTTTAAACTTAGCCGTTGCTCCTCCATACCAGCACCGCTGCCCCTGCCCCGTGGAGCTGCTTGCAGGATTATTTACAATGCTTTAAACGTGTCCGCTGCTGCTTGGGTCTCCAAAAGCTGCTCGGAGTCAGGGCCGATGCCACAGCGAGTCCCCTCTATTGCTCTGTGCCACGGGACCCGGGGGAGAGGAGGCAGCGGTGCCGGGGCGGTGGAAGCGCAGGGCAGCGGGGTGCCCCTTGGTGACCCCACCACGCCTGGGGGGGACACAAGGCACAGCCCGCGCACGGTTCCCAGCCAGGGAATCATCCTGCCTTGCGGGAAGTATTTTATAAACTGTGTTCCCCGGGGCGGTGTCCTCTCTCCCTACCGGGACAGGATCGGCACTGCCCGCCACGGGCGCTCACGGGAGCAGCCCTCAGTCTCTGTGCCTGTGGGGTCCGGGGGTGTCTCTGCTCCCGTGGGGTCCCGGGGGTGGGCAGCCTTTCCGTACTCCCCTAAGAGTCGAACCCCGCGCCTGGTTTTTCTGGTTTTCTCCGCTGTTTCTCCGCCGGGTTCCTGCAGCGGGGTTCAAAGGAGCCCTGGCTGGAGCTGAGTCCCTGGTGGGAGCCATGCAGCGGCAGCTGTTTTGCAACAGCCCGGGATGGCCTTTCCAAAACCAGCCAGCATCTGTTAGTCAACCCCAGCACAGCGTTTGGGGTCCTCCGGCTGGAACAGGGAAGCGAGGCTGACACGCACGTCCAGCCTGGCAGCGCTGTTTGTTTCCCCAGCATCCAGAATTTCATCTTTTCCACCTTCACGCTGCCAGCACAGTCCTTATCCGCTGCCCTGACACCTCCAGGGTTTATTTCAAGCTGAGCCACGCTGCCTCCATATGTGCTCCTGCCACTGGTTGCCGGTGTTTAAAAGTCGGTGCTGTTGTTGGTCCTCCCTTCTCCATTCAGAAGTTTTCAGTCCTTAAAAGCTCATTCATCTTCGACAAGCCTAGTGGCAATTACAGCCGCATCCCGCAGGATCAGTTAACTCCTTCTCCCCCATTAGCCCAAGGTGCAGGGATCAGCAGTCGCGCCTGCTTCTAATTACAGCGGCGCAGAAAATCCGGCACATTCCCCACACACTCACAGAAGACATAGAGGTGGCTACGGAAAGGGGGAAAATGCCATAACTGCCCAGAGGCGGGAGATGTGCTAAATTATTGCAACCAATAATCTGATCCTGCATGGAGCTGCGGGCGCCGCATCACCTCGCCAGGGATGGATGCAGCTCCCAGGGACGGGAAACGCAGGAGTGATGGGGAAGGGACACCGCTGCCGGGGAGCCCTCCGCAGTGATCCCAAACATCGACGTGGGGCAGAGTGTGAAAACAGTGTTTCCCCAGCAGACTTTGTAAAATTAAACTGTAAAATCATGAATTTGATCATCACTTATTGCCTTCCCTCCCTGTAGTCCTGGCTGCCGGAGGAAGAATTAGCAAATGTTTGTGGAGAATTTCAGAGTCCGTCCACCGACTCGCTGGAGGTTCAGGCTGTGAATGAGAAATACCAATTAACTACCTGGAGAAGTGCAACGCTCACACCACATCCCCCATTCCCAGAGCACAGGAGGGGCTGCTCCCTTCGATGTGGACGTTGTTTAACAAAAAAACCCAGCAAATCAAAAGCTCTGAATTAGCCCTGGATACGAAAAAACCCAAAGCACGTAGATATTAGTGACCAGGAAGAAGTGAGCCTAAGGTTTGTGTCCCCTCAGAGCAGACCATTTGCAAATCCTTCTGCTCCAGAGGTTTCCCCAGGTCTGCAAGTCATAGCAAATGCTAAAAAAATATTTTTTATGCAAGATCAACTCTGGAGTGAAATACAGAAATGTACAAAGAAATCTCAATTGACCATCTGGCTCTAGCGTTCCCAACGCTCGTACCCATTTATCTCCGTCCAAAAGTGTGCTTTAAAGATGCAACAGGAATCTTTCTTTGTAGAGAGAATTTGTGAGTGTATGTTTGGCCTTCAAACATGTTAAACTAAACACCAAAGCCTATGGGAAGTACATAAACACCAGAGAACAAACAAGCTCGCTTCATACCTGAAACGAAGCTTGATTTTGGATGCAGAAAAGTGTTTATTTTCTTGGAAAGAAACAGGCCCTGGCCTTTCAGCTGTTACAGATTTTCTCCAGGGAATAATTTTTCTAGCAAACCTTGTTCCTTCTGTAATCCTTTGTAACAACTCACCGACTCATGCTGCCCTAGCTTTAAAAATACATTTTCAAAGCCCATTAGCAAATTCACAGGTTTTTTTTATACACTGAGAATTAAAGTGGAAACATAAGACCTAGCAAATTATTTTCACTTTATATACAGTCTCCCTAGTAAACAAGTGTTGCAAGAGCCTGTGTGCTGTCGGCAGAGCACTGAGGGATGGAGAACAGAATGTGGTCACATGTGGTTTTATTCAGCGAGTTATTTATATAATCTGAAGTATAGTAACAATCTCCTTGGATCCAGAGGCTCCCAGCTCCGCAGCCCCTGCAGACGGTGCTCCTTGGCTTTCCCGCTGTGTCTACACAGACATCGCTGAGCTCCAAGTGCTTCGCGTCCGCACATCACCACTCAGGCGAGATCCTTATTCCCAGGAGTGAGCGTGGACCCGCGGTGCTCTTGGGCGTGTTTCCAGAGCCATGCCCTGGTGCTTCCCCGGTACAGCACCCGACATCCTGGTGCTTCCCTGGTACAGCATCCCACATCCTGGTGCTCCCTCAGCACAGCATCCCGCATCCTGGTGCTTCCCTGGTACAGCATCCCACACCCTGGTGCTTCCCTGGTACAGCATCCCGCACCCTGGTGCTCCCCCAGTACAGTATCCCGCATCCTGGTGCTCCTTCAGCACAGCATCCCACACCCTGGTGCTCTCCCGGTACAGCATCCCACACCCTGGTGCTCCCCTGGTACAGCATCCCGCACCCTNTATCCCGCATCCTGGTGCTCCTTCAGCACAGCATCCCGCATCCTGGTGCTCCTTCAGCACAGCATCCTGCATCCGGGTGCTCCCCCGGTACAGCATCCCGCATCCTGGTGCTCCTTCAGCACAGCATCCTGCATCCGGGTGCTCCCCCGGTACAGCATCCCGCATCCTGGTGCTCCTTCAGCACAGCATCCTGCATCCGGGTGCTCCCCCGGTACAGCATCCCGCATCCTGGTGCTCCTTCAGCACAGCATCCCACACCCTGGTGCTCCCCTGGCTCCGAGGCCATTCGGCATCACCTGCGCCTGGAGCCGGGCAGGAAGGTTTTGTGACAATGTCTGCACCTCCTGGGGCAGCTGGGGAGTGGGACGCCCTGCCCCGACCCCGGGAGCTGGCACTGCAGCACACCTCGTTTCCCCAGGCAGGAGCAAGATGGGTGGTGAATAACCCCGGTGGGACATTCTCTGCCTTCCCCCAGAAACCAGCGGCTGGCGGTGCCGAGCTCAGCCCCGAGCAGCTCAGGTGGGAGCGAGCTCTTGCTGCCGGCAGGACGCGGCGTCCGTGTGACGGCAAGCGTGTGGCGATGGCTGTCAGGGTGGAGTGGAGCTCGGCAGCGCTGCAGCTCGCCTCTGCTCCGGACACACTCCGAGCGCATGGCACGCGCTGGCGTATTTCCTAAGGGAGGCCGAGGAAGGCGCCTGTGCCAGAGCTTGCTCTGCCTCCCAGGGGAGCTGCTGGAGCACGGCGAGGAGGAAGGCGCAGGTGCCGGGGAGCCGCGGCGGCAGGAGGAGCCGAGCAGGCGGCGGTGGCCGAAGGTGACCCTGCCCTCGGCGCCCACCTCCCGCCCGGGGGTCGCGCCTGGCGCGGGTGCGATCTCTGCCTTTGCAGCTGCGGGATCAACTATGCAACATTGCAGACTAGTGGTACGACGGGAGATCAGCTGGCGGGTGGAGCGCGGGCTGAAGAAGGCCAGATGAGGTCCGAGCCAACCCGCGGCCATCACAAAATATCTGATCTGCTCACCCTACAGAAATGTTTTTAATCTTGCTGGCATTAAAGGTTACAGTCAGTCATTCTCCAGGCAGGTGAATGGAATTCTTTATTGTGGCTATTCGGTTATATCTTGAATAGCAATAAGGATTATCCTCCAGATTTCTGCATCTCACTCGGAGCCCCTAACATGTGTTTATAATTTTCCTCTCCCTTTCAGGCAATGCCAGCAATCTCCTGAAGTTCTTAAACCGAACCTGTGAAATTTAATGGCTGGCCAGTGTATCTGACATATTCTTCTAAAATACTGTTTCAAGTGTGCTTCTCATACTGATTTATGATTTTTTTTTTTTCTCCAACAAAGTATATGCTGTATTTTATCACTAGTATTTCTCATGCCATTCTTTGTCAGAAAGGAAGGTCAGGCCAACGATGCTTCTATGAATTTCCAAGGAGGAGCAGTAGGTGGCTGGCTTGGATTTCTTTAGTCTTGTCTTTGCTGGCTTAAACAGGGAAAGGCTCCGTCAGGGCAGGGACTCCCGGCGGTCTGGGGCTGCCCAGGGGCTGCCCCTTGCCCCACGCGCGGAAGCCCGCCTGGGCGCAGACACACGATCAGGACCCGGTTGGGGTCCCGGGCAGCGGTGCCGGCGGGGGATGCTCTGCCGCTCCCCCGCTCCCCGGCCCCGGGGACGCCCCGTCCTGCTGACGGGTTTGGCGGTGCCGCGCAGGCGTTGGTGCCGCGTTCAAGCGCGCAGCTCAGACACACTTCTCTGCTCTTGGTTGCTCTTCTTTTATGAGCCGGTAGTTTAAAACTTGAAATAAACAACGATAATTTCCTGATGTGAGGGGAGGACACTGTTTCTCTTCCCGAGCCAAAGGAATGAAAATTTGTCAGAACATAAAAATACCATAGGCTTTCCCTACACGCACGCTGCTGCAGCGGCGGCCGGCCGGGCAGCTGGGGACACTCCAGCGGCCCAGCACCAGATTTTGAGGAACCTCTTGTGTCCCATTGCCACCCCGAGGCGCAGCCGAGGCTGGTGCGGGGCATGGCGCGGGGGCAGCCGGCTCGGCTCCGGGGCAGCGCATGCAGCGGGTTTACAGGCAGCGCTCGGGGGCAGGCGGGATGCTGAGCTTCATGAATCTGTAATTGCAAATGTAGGGTTGTGGTAATGAGGGAATTCAATGAATCCACAGATTTCATATCTCTGCTGACCCTCTGTGGCCCATAAATGGTCTAAATACTGATTCCTCTTGTCTGTGGCCAAGAGGGAACAGTTAGTTCTTGTGTTTTTGAACAAGGCGGCATCGTCTGGCAGTGGATTTGAGGCTTTGTGGAGTCATCATCTCTGTTTCTCAAAAGCTTTTTTCAAAAGTCCTTTCTTTCACTTTAATTGCTGCCCTCATCCCATCGCAGCCCTTCCCTGCTCTTGTCACATCCCGGGCCGTCATGTCCTTGTCTGATGCATGCTGTGGGGCTGCTCTTCTGCCACACAGCACATATGGTGAATGGTTTAACCTAAACAGGCTCCACTTCCCACCCCGGGCACCGAGCACGCGGGTCCTGGCTCTCCTCCGCCGAGAAGCCGTGGGCAGGCAGCCGGAGGTGGCAACGCCAAGACAAGGAGCTGCTCCGGGATGTTGCACAACCGCGAGGGTTTACAGGAGGGATCCGGCTGCACCGCGCACCGACGTGTGCCAGGAGGAGGCTGGCAGAGAAACGTCTTTTCTTTTCTATTCAAATTGCCATCCCGCCCCTGTCACCGCCACAGCCAAGTGTTTCCAGCTTCCACATGAAATGGCACAATGCAATCTGCTGCCCTCCCCTCCGCCACGCCACCGGGACGAGCTGCGGCAGGTACCGTCCCTGCCGCCGTCCCTGCTCCTGTCTCGCAGCGTGGGGGCTCCTGCGTGCCACCCGCGCCATGGCCCTCCCGCCCCGGCTCCCTGCGGCTTCTCCTCCAGCCCGGCGCCCCTGGCAGAGGGGGCTGCTGCCTCCTGCGTCCGCAGCTGCCCAGCCCGGTGCCCGGTGCCCGGTGCCCAGTGCCCGGTGCCCAGCACCGTGGCCCCGAGCACCCCGAGCACGGCCTCGGCAGCCGCTGAGCCCAGGACCCGCTGCCTGGGACAGACGGGCTCTTTTCCAGCCCAGCAGAAATCCACAGCTTGGCTCTCTGCTTCCTCCCATCTGCCCAAGTTTATTTTCCTTGTTTTCTGTTTATGAGCTGGGCGAGTATTGAATTTCCCAAAGTCATTGCCATCCCTTGCCACAGGTCTCGCACACAAAGACTCCCTCGGTGCCAGGATCCAAGTTTTGCAATTGGACCGGTTCCCTTTCCCTCCAACCATTGTGGAAACAGCCTTTGTTTTGCTTCTGGATCTTGTTCATCAGGCCCAAATCAAGGGCCACTGTCCAAAGCCTGGGTTTTTTGAAATCCGATTTCACTGCTTTAATGAAAACAGCATATTTCAGGGGACGGGGCTGAGGTCCTTGAACAGTAGGATATTTTCTGCAGGACTTGTGTATCTCTGCAAAAGCTGTGCTGTCCGGTCCTGCCAGTCCCCTCTGAACAGCAGGAACTGGAGGGACGGGGCACGGACGCTCCTGAGGGACTTGTTAAAAGAGAAAGCTGTATTTCTGGCTCGGAATCTCCACCCCAGCTGCAAACTGACAGCCGAGGCTGAACACCCCGTGCCCTCGGAGGGGTCGGGGAGCTCGGCAGGGTGGGAGGCTCCTGCCGTGTGCGCAGGGAGTGGGCTGCGGCGGTGGCTGCGCCAGTGGCTGCGGCGGCGCAGGCTCGGCTGCAGCTGCGCGGGACCCGCTGCTGCCGTGTTCCGGCTCCTCTGGGGTCCCGGTGCCTCTTCAGCCCTGAGGAATGTGATTCCTTTCACTGGAGCCGCTCGTCGCCTCTGGTGGGAGATGTCCTGCACCGTGTCCTGGCAAAGGGCAGCTGCGCTCCACCGTCCTGCGCATGGCAGTGGCGCCGACCTCAGACTTTTCCGATGAAAACCCCATTTATTCCGGGCCTGTAGGAGAGGAATCCCCTTAACTGCGTGCGCAAGCATGTGCTGCGACTGCCCTTGTGTATGTCAGAGCCAGGGAACGGTTCTGTAATCACCCATTTTTATTTAATTGTAACGCCCCTGTCCCACTAACTGTTCCAGATGCTCTAATGGTTCCTAGCTCTGGGCTCTAAAACATGCTGTTCTTTTCACCCTGGTCCCCGCCCTTCAAGCACAAACAATGGTTTTGCTGGTTTTTGAGCCTTTTGTGTGCCAACGGGATGTGGGGAGAGAATCCCCTCCATGCCAAATTCAGTGGATAATAAAAAACAGGAAAGGCGCTCCATGCCAGCTTAGGAGCTGCAGCCCTGCTCTGCTCGCTGCGGCGTGTGGATGTCGCCATCGCCCAGCAGCAGGGTGGGAGGCAGGGGGGTGCGAGGGGAGGGGGGCTGGGGGAGGTTTCACAAGGGGGCTTCGGCTCCAGCAAAGTCAAACCCTGTGCGTCCGCACACGCCAGCGGTGCTGCTCCCCACAGCCCCGGCTGCGGCAGCAGTGCCCGGTGGGTGCTGGCTGCTCCCGGAGAGCACCAGGGACGGCGCGGGGGAGAGGGCACCACGGCAGCGTGGGGAGGGCCCTGTGCTGGGCACACCCAGGCACTGCCTTTGCACGTCAGGAGGTGTACTGGGGGCCATGAGCATCCCACATCCCGTCAGAGCTGCGAGCATCCCGCGCCGGGGCAGTGCCGCAGCCCGCACACCCGCAGCCTGCCCCGCAGCAGCCGGCGGATGCTGCGCTCGCGCTGCTGGCAGGCAGCAAAGGCTCGTCCCCATGGGACCCTGGGAAGCCTGGCGGCTCCATCCTGCCCACCGCAGGGCTGATTTGGGGTGCTAATGGCCCTGGCTATTAACAGCTTAGCATCACCTTTGCTGTCCCTCGGGGACCAGTTATGCCCGTCTCCGTGCTGATGGTGGAGACGGGGAGGAGCAGCCCTGGGTGCAGCTGGGAAACCGGTGTCATCAGCGCTGGGGGCGCATGGGGCTGGTGGCCGGAGGAAGGGGACCCTGGCTCCCAGGACTGATTGTTGCTATATTCTCTGCAGGTTCCTACATCTCCTCTTTTATCCCTTCTTTATATATATTTCAGAATGATATAAATTCTCCGCTATGAACCCCGCTGTGTGAGCACAAAGGAGAAGTTGCAGGCGGGCCCAAGAGAAAGGGAGGATAAAAAAAACCACAGGAGAAAATTAATAAAGCATTTGAGAAAGGGAGGGGGCGCCTCGCTGGGAAAGTGTGTAGCACACAGGGCTCCCCAAAGCACATCAAAGCCTGACTCTGAAATTAGCCCAACTGTTGGGAATGTAAAGCAGGGGATTCTCCCACTGGGCTGTGGATTGAGAGTCCCCCCATGGGCTGCGAGGCACTGACATTTGTATTTATCCAGGCTAGAAGCTCCATCATGGAGCTTTTCAAAGGGCACTGCTGGGACCCAGCAGGCCACCTCCCCAGCATGGCAAACACTGCACTTTTAATTACTGCTCCGAGACGGCACATGTGCCCGACCCCCACACTAATTCTTGTTGCAATTACAGCGATCTAATTGAGTTTATTCACTCTCCGCAGCTTTTGTGTCTTTCTTTCTTGCACTCCCTGCCGGTGAGAGCCGGGGCCTCCATTGATCTGCTAGGTAGCAATATGGGCAATACCGGCGTGCCGCCCCTCGGGGTCCCGCCAGCCTCATTGTGTCCATTGAGCTGCCGTCGCTGCTGGGAAATGCCAAATCCCTCCCGAGCCAGAGCCCGTCCCGCAGCGGGGTGACCCTTCCACCGGCTCAGACGCAGAGCCGCACTCGCGGCATTTCACCACGTCGGCGTGCGGCGTGCGCTCGACGATTTGTTTGGAGAAGCAATTTTACATTTTTATAGGAGAATTACTTCCAATTAACAGAGAAATGATGCCATGGAAGTCGCAAATAGGCTCTCTGCACGCAGGGATGATGAGCTGTCCAACGGGGACCATAAAGGTCTCCAGCCACGTTGGTGCAGCCGGGGCAGAAGCCAGAGCCTTTTGGCCCAGGGCAGTCAGAGGTCCCCGTGTCCCCACCGCCGCCTTCCACAGTTGCCCCGGGAGGTCTGAGACCCACCAGGTTCCCAACCAGAAACTGCACCCACCCGTGGGGGAGGAAGGGGCACCAGGAAAGGGGGTTCCCTGGGTGCTGCCGCCGTCTCCTGGTGGCCCGGGCGGTCTGTGCCCGGTGAGCATCGTACCCCTGCGACGCCCGTACCGGGAGCGCTCGACGGGAAAGTGCCTTAGCAGTAGCCCGGCTGTTAGCCACGTACCCAGAACTCTGTGCCGAGCGGATGCAATTATATTTCTAAATAATTACCTCATTACAGGCCTGTAGCTGTGCCTTGCACCTGCGGCAGACTCTGGCAAGCACTGCGGGGTCTGGAACGAGGAGGTGGCTGTCACCTGCCCAGCGGGCCTGGTGGCATTAGGGAGTCACAGGCGTCTTACTGGAAAGAGCCCTCGGACGCTGCCCCTCCGGCTGTTGGTTTGTGCGTTCTGGCAAATGGTGATGTCTGTTGAAAAAAGATCCCCCCCACCTGCAAGCTACCATTGGAATTATTTTAATTTTGACTAGAAATCAAATCAAAATGCACTTAGTTATTTGACAAATTCACTTAGTTTTTTTGTCTCTTGGGGAGTGGATTTTGCCGCCTCCTTTTCATCACTCTCACCTCGTCTTTCTGTTTTTCCCCTTCCTCCCTCGCTCTCTCCCTGGGCTGGGGGCGGTGGGGGGACGGGAAGCACGCTCCCAGCCCAGCGCCACAGCCGCAGGCTCTGCTGCCACCGCTCGCCGGAGTGGCCTCTTGCTTTTTCAAGCCCATTTGATGAACAACAATAAAAATAAAGCACATTGGGGCTTGAAATTAAAACTTTCTCGTGCAACATTAACGGAAGTCATGCTGGACCTTCTGCAGGGAAACCACCCCCGAGGGCCAGCGGGCAGCAGTGCCAGGACAGAGCCCCCGTGGGAGCCGCCACGCCGTGGGGTGAGCCGGGACCCCCGGGCACCCCCATCCCCAGAGGCTCCCGGAGGAGAAGCCCTTCTTGGAGGGCCCTGGTGGGAACATCTGCCCGTGGCTTCTGTGGATGCTCTCGAAGAGGGAGCTGAGCAGACACATGGTAACTGGCAACCGGCCCAATGAGGGAGGAGGGGGAGGAATTAACTCTCATTTAAGTCCACTTTTGTTGTAAATAAACTATAATCACTTCAAACCTTTTGCTTAATCAGAAAAGGATGTTGAACATTAAGCAAACAGTCGGCAGGCTTGTCTTACTGCTGGATTAGAGATATTAAATGCCAGAGATACTTGCTTTTTTTAATCTGTCCTGCAGCTGCATTATTAAAACAAACACATTTGCAGACCTGCAAAAAACCTAAATGAAAACAAAAGATGAGATTGAAGCTTTCCCAAGGGCAATATCTGAAATCTGGACAATTTTAAAATCTACGTTTAGTCTTCATCTTTTGAACCAAATAATGGAGGGAAATGACACATAATAAAATTAACCACTGGAATTAGCAGCACACTCTCTAACGGAGCCAGGTTAAAATCCAGTAACCTCTCTGTGCGGAGACGGCACCTCCAGAGCCTGCGCGCTGCTCCCCGTCAGCGCGGCCTGGGGCTCCTTCTGCACTCCTGGTTTTCTGTTGGAGACAGCAACCAGCCTTTGGTCGTACAAGGACGCAACTTTTTGCAGCAACTGGTGTTTTTCCTTAAAGCTCCAACTTTGGGGCTCCAGTGAATGAGCCCAGGGAGGGAATCTTGCAGGATTTCGTGAAACTCTCACCTTTATTTGAAAAAATGGGGTTTCTGTCTTCCTTGGTGGCGGAGAAAAGCTTGAAAGTGTGATGCCTAAAGCCTCAGAGTCCAGCCGGAGCTAGAGAGAAGCACATATTGCTCATTTTTTCAAGTGCTGAGCACTTGTGCTGGCCAGGCAGCGGCAGCCAGGCACTGAGAGCTCCGAGAAGCCACGGGGAGAGCTGCAGCGTGGTTAGGGAAGAAGCGACGCAGCCGGTGTCTGCTGGGGTGCGACACTCCGCGTTCCCAGAACTGCCCCTGCAATCGGTGTCGGGGGGATGAGGGGGACAGAGGGGATGGGCAGGGCACAGCCCGGGTGTGGGGCCACCGGGGAGCCCCGGCCGGAGAGAGCAGATGCCCAGAGTGCGGCACGATAGGTGGCTGCCTGACCTGGGACCCGGCTCCGGGCAGGAGGAGGAGGAGGAGGAGGAGGAGGAGGAGGAGGAGGCGGCATCGCCCTGCGAGGGCAGGGGGCAGCGAGCGGGGTCCTGCCCTCGGACTGGGGTGTGAGCGGGCCCCAGCTGGAGTTATGCAGGCTCTGCCACCCTGCCCAGAGCTCTGGCATCCTTTTGTTCCTCCCTCCAGCCCCGGGGACAATAAAACCAGATTTTAAAGGAACCAGAGGAAAATGCCAGCTCCGCGGGGCTGGGTAGGCTGGGACGTGCAGCTGTCTCAGGACGGCAGAGTTAAAGTGAGTGTCCGTTGCTGACAGGGATGCCGGCCAGCAATTTATTTTCCACATTAATTTTGATTATGAGTTCTTATATGGTTGCAAAGTCCAATTTTCACAAGGGAAATTTCCCCCCTACACACACAGGACAACAAATCAGATTGACCTAAAGTTGTTCTTTCCTAAATTTCTTGTGGAATCTTGGCTGGATACAAGTTGTCTCAAATGCAATTACACTGTCATAAATAATTTTCCACCTCTTTTTTCTGTCTCAACCATCCCGCTCCCCTGTGGTCTGTGGAAATTTCCCCCTTTTATTAGGTTAGACTCGTTGGCACTGAGAAAAACCCTGCGCTCATGGCATCATTGTCTGCACTGAGCCAAATCCTCAGAGATCTCCCTCCCACTAACACAAAAGCCGGGGCCGGGGCTGGATAACGAAGCCTGTAGCTGGGTGACGAGCTGCCGCCCCTCCGCAAGCCCGAGGTCTCCTTGCCCTGACTCGGGAAACACCCACCCGAGTGTCATTAACTTTGAGCACCCGCATAAACCTCTGGGAGCTCAGGAGCCGGAGCAGCAGCTCCCCGCTGGGGTGAGGAGGTGCGGGTTAAAGCTCCCGCTTCAAGTCAAATATGTGCTAGAAACGCTTTGCTGCAGTTAGACATTAGTGAAGGGTTATTGCACACACATTGCTCAAGGTTTTGGCCAAAATACACCGTTTTCTAGTGCCTGCTCGGCTCCCGAGCCATTCCCTGCGCTTTCCTCCTATGTGGCCGAGTCCTTCCAGACAAAGGGCTCGGCAATGTGACTAACATCTGCCACATGTGGACACGTCCTTCTGCTATTTAGTACTCGACTGTGCTCTTTTTTACTGTGCCTTTCATACGAGCTGCATCCCCAAACCACTTCACAGAGCAGACTAATTAAAATCATGGGTACAAAGCCATGCAGGGAGAAAAAGCCCTCTTTAAGCCATCCAGAGAGTGGGGGGGTCACGTTCAGCCCCCAGGCTGCTCTGCAGGGTGAGGGGCAGATCCCTCCCTGGGCTCCGTCACACCCAGGCCAAGTCTGGGCAGATTTCATTAATTCAGCCCCTTCAAGGGCTGGTAAACAATTTTCAAGGGTCATTAGCAGTATTATTGGTCCTAAAAGCCCCGTGTTCCTCGTAGGACCAGCGCATTCTGGCTGCCAGCAAGCTGGGGCGTGCGGCAGAGGGGACAGCCATGGCGAGGACGGGGGGAGGCTGCGGCTGCCCCTCGCTTTATCCCCGACAAGCTGCCCCGCTCCTCCGCATTTCCGAACACGAGGACACTGCCCCTGCTCCACCCGACGGGGAAGGACTGAGCATCCCCAGCCTCCGCAAACCGCTCCGGGTGCCTGCTGGCAGTCTGCGGGACATGAGCGGGGCGTCTCAGGCCACAGACCCAATTTTGCAATGCTGCAGTAAAGGCTCCAACGGTTGGGTGCGTCTTCTGCAGCAAGAAGTTCGTTTCTTGACAGTTACCTCGCAGCCCTCTCGGGGACGGGACCATCTTGCTCTGTCCTTGCGTGGGCTCTGGTTTCTGCCCCAATGAAGAGTTCACCCTCTTCCCATTCCCGTGACTGCATGTTTTGAATTAAATATTGGAGACATTCAGGAAAGTGTGGAGTAATTTTTATTTAGAGAATTAAAAAGTGTGGGTGAATAAAAATAAGATGATTTGATGGAATTGCGCTGGCCAATATTAGTAACTGATTAACAGGAAAATATAGAGGAGCCTGCAACCACGAGCCATGCGAGAGCAGTGCCAAGACTGCGAGCCACATTACTCAATAAGTGGAAAGTCCAGGTAAAGCCCATCCCCTGGCTACACATGTGGTAGTGATTTGGGCAGATCCTCTGTCAGAGCGGCTGACATCATGGCGAGAGGTATTTACAGCCGACAAGGAGAGCTCGGTGCGGACCTTGGCCCCCCTCCTCTTTTTTTTTTTTGTTTTATTCTGAGCTGTTATTATAAAGTATTATTTATGAAGTGGTGAGAGCATGAGCAGCACAGCCCTGCCAAACTTAAAGCACTTTTCATTTAACAGAATGAAAATTATTTTAACATGAGTATCTGAAGCAAAGATCGGCGGATTCTGGACAGCTTTATAGAGGCAGGCTATAAATTCTGAGCTCACAAACGTATTTTCTTCACCAATAGGCTTCTCTTCACCTCTGAAAGTTTATTTTCAATAAACACAAGCTAACTCTCCAACAGTTTCCAGAGGAGGATGTTAGCGGCTATTACTGTATCTAATCAATGGCGACCGGTGAGTTATTCCAGTGAGACACTCCGAGACACGCTTTGGTGCCATCGCAGCGCTGCCGGGGCCGGCGCAGCATCGCCGCCGACTCATCCCTCACAGACCTGACCCAAAGTCACTGGTGGCAACAGGACTCCTGCTGACATCCCCGAGCTCTTCGTTAAGCTGCAACAGCACAAATATCTCTTTGGTGCACCCACTTAACTCCTCTGACGGAGGTCAAGCTGCGGGTTCCTGGAATGGGCCATCCTGGGCCGCGAGCGGAGCCCTCACCTGCCCCGAGCTCCGGCAGCACCGGAGAGAGATTTGCTCAAAGAGGAAAGGGAGAGTCTCCCCACGCTGCCACTGCCCTTTCATCCACCTGCACTCAGCCTTTGGCAGCAGTGGCTGCTTGTTCCCCTGGGAACCGGAGCAGCCTCTGCAGAGCCACCCTCATCCCTCGGGCGGTTTGGGACCGCACTGGCGCCTGCCATGCCAGCGCCCTTCTCCCCGTCCGCATGCCCCGCCTGGGCTCCCATGGACGCCATCCATCTCCTGAGTGAGGCGACACCAGAGGCGGCCCGCTCCTCTCTTCGTCCGGGGGGACATTCTCCTCTTCCCCTGCCTCCTTTCCTCCCGCCCTCTATCCCCGGGGACGCGCGGCAGCGAGGGGTCGGCCCTGTCCCGGCCACGTGCCACAGGGCCACGCTCCGGCCTGCGGGGGCTGAGAGGCAAACCAAGGGGTGCCGGTGCAACGCCTGGGGGCTGCGGATGAAAAGCCACCAGAGCCCCCTCCGCTCCCCTCCTGCCACCGGCTGCGGCACGGCCCTCGCCAGCGCCCGGTGTCAGCGGAAACCTCTGATGGTTTCCAAACGTGCAATTGGGCGTTTTCTGCCCGCAAAAGCCGGGGCTCCGTCGCAGGCTGGGGGGGCTGCGAGGCCCCGGCTCACGCTCGGGTACATTTCACACAGAGATGGAGACCCAGGATTTCGGGCCATCCCCGTTTCTGACACTCGGAGGTGACCCGCTGACACTGGGATGTTTTGCTTTGCTTCCTTGTCTGGGCCAAACGCAGCCAGCGGGGTATTTGTATTTCTTTCTCACATAGCTTAGAATGCCAATTGCTGTCATATTATTTTTGTTTGGGATTTCATGTCAGTTCAGTATGCTACTGAAATGTATCCTCCCCACAGACGAAGGCTGTTGGGAAACCACAAGCTTCGTGAAATTCAAAATTGGTAAGCAACAAAATTATGAAACCACAGGAAATGAAATGAGCAATTCCT
Organism: Anarhynchus alexandrinus; assembly: GCA_008711295.1. Lineage (NCBI taxonomy): Eukaryota > Metazoa > Chordata > Aves > Charadriiformes > Charadriidae > Anarhynchus > Anarhynchus alexandrinus. Next base: position 655,022 of record VUYV01000252.1, read on the forward strand.
GCAATTCTTGCTTTTTCCCCTCAACTCCTCCATTGCTCTTAGAAAAATGTGCATTAAATGGGGCGTTAGCAAACGCTTCCTGTCCTCCAGTAAGACTCACGGCTCTGCGAGTGCGGGGTGGGTGCTGAGAAGGATGGAGGGGAAGAGCCGTAGAGGGTAACGCTGACTCATACCAACAGCACCACAAAGCTGGGAGTGAAAAAAATACATCAGGGTCAGTGGGAAGAGGATGACAGGAGACCCCCGCGATGACAATAGGCAGTGGCATCCGTGACCCGCCAGCACACAAGATCTGCACTGGGGGCAGCCCGGCGGCTGGGAGGGCAGCGGCTCTCCCTTTGCTCTGCGCTGTGTTTTATGGGTTGATAGTTCATCTTGCTGTTTGCACTGCTGCAGCGGGACAGCTCAGCGCCGCTGCTCCGCCTGCTGTCTCCAGCTCACCCCGGGGTGCGGGACTGAGCAGGACGCCAGCCCCGTGCCCAGCATCGGGCAAGTTGCTCGGCCCCTCGCTCAGACGGGGTGTTGGTCCTTCCAACCTCAAGGGGAGAAAGTTTCCGATTTTGAGAGCATCGGCCGCTGCAATGTGGCCCGGAACAGGTGCGGTGCAGCTCCCAGCACATCGCCCTGCCGCGTCGAGCCTTGCCCCATGATGGGAAGTCCCGGAGTACTTCATCCTCTCTCAACTTTTTGTCGCAAGTGCAATTACAGACTAAGCGGCAAACCGGCTGATGCGATTCTGACTACAGTTGCGCTTCTCTGCTGCAATTTGGTTTGCATTTCGCTGTTGACATGTTTATGGGGTGATGATGCTGGGGCAACAGCCCCTGTGGGTAAGTGAGAGACATCAGCTTTTTTTTTTCCCCCGTTTGAAGAACGCACAAGTTGCACAAATAGCCAGAAGCTGGAAGTTGTGGTACAACTAAATCCAGGACTCCATGATGCTCTGAGGTGTGATTCCGCATTGCTTCACAAAACTAGCGCCCGCAGCGGCCTCAGACCTGTTCTTCACATCACCGAGGCGCAGCCCCAGCCTGGCTCGGGGAAGGCAGGCCAAGCCCTTGCAAGCGAGCACATCAGCAGGGCGCTGCTTGCAGTCGTTCATGTACTTCATCTTGCTTTTGGAAAGGGAGAGGAGGGTGGTGGGGTCTGTGGCCTGCAAGCACCCACATGTCTCCTCCAGACGCAGGGGATGGCAGAAGTGCCGAGAGGTCGCCGATGTTCAAGCTGCAGCGTGCAGTTCGGTGATTCCTCCTCCCAGGGCAGACCTCCTGCGCTGTGGCTGCTCGCACGGGGCAGAGGATGGACGGGGTCTCGGTTGGGTACGTGCTGCAGCACCCTCCCCTTCCACCGGCCCTGTCAGCCCACAGCGGTGTCTTTGGACAGGGTGGAAGAGCACCGGTGTGTCGCCTTGGTTGACACCGTCTCTGTGGGATGAAATGGGAGCAACAGTAAGCCCTGCTCTGCAGATTCCTCCAAATCCTTTACCAAATGGGCCAGCGAGGGGCAGCTACCTTGAGGAAGGCACGTTGCCATCCGAGAGGTTGTCGCAGCCCGCAGAGAGCAAAGCGGCAGCTCCTGAGCGCTCGGCAGCACGTCGGGGAGAGCGGCTGCTCCGTGCATCATGCGTCGCTGGCTCCGGCAGGATGCCCTGGTGCCTCAGATGAGCTGCGAGACTCCAGGATTTCCCCAAGAAATGTCAAGGGACAGTGCAGAAAATGATGCTTTTCAATAACAAGGAAATATTCCCTGAATGAAACCAGATCTGTTTATTTTGAGTTCACTGTTGCAAATCATTGCAAAGAGAACCCAGTCCTACAGAATGGATCCAATGTGGATGTGAACCACATGAGGTGCAGGTTTGATCCAGCACAGAAACATTTTGAATTTGCTTTTTTTAATCTAATTTCTTATTGAAACAATGTGGTTTGCATGAAGGTTTTGATGTTTTGTTTTAAAACCACACATCTAATTTTAAATGTTTAAGGCTTATAAATAATACAGTAATTTTGATGCAGCCAAAGAAGATCTCATGCGAGAAACAGATAAATCAGTAAATCAGTACCTCATTTACATGTTTAACATGTGCCACATTTCATTCCCTATCCTCCTTGGATGGGACTCAAAGGGACTCTCCAAAGAATTTGCCCCCACATCCCTGCTTCATCCCGAGATAGAAACAAATTCCAGTTTGGAAAAAACAGCTTTTATCACAGATGTCAGCAATTAAATTGTCCATTAAATAAAACACTCGCTCACCTTATTTTTCCCTTTTCTCATTGCTAAGACGAGAAATATTTCCCCCCCGTAGCTGCATTCCACCAGGAAGGCGTCCCAGCGCAGCTCCTGTGGGACACGAGCTCTCGCAGGGGAACACGGAGCTGCTCGGTGGAGCCCATTGCCCTGATGTGGGACCAGTCCGGGGTCGCAGCTGCGGTGGCAGGAGGCCGAGTGCCTGTGTGCCGACAGAGGGAAGCCCCCCATGACCAGTGGTGAGACACCAGTGGAGTGCCCCGGGCTGCTGGGGCCAGGATGCAGCACTGCGCTGCTGTGTCCGCAGGCACAAAGAGCACACACCCCAGCAGCAGTGCAAGGGGAAAGCGGGAGCTGTGGCCCCTTCACCCCCCTCGGGGGACCTGCCCTGGGGGGGAGTTTCTCCCCCAGAGCTACCTTTGGCCAGCTAGGCACTCCCCGGGTAACGGCACAGCATAAGCCAAAGCTTCAGGGAACTCGAGAATGAGCTAAGACTGCTTTAAGGTACCCACACATACCTCTGCTCCCCATGCCTGCGCCCATCTCCAGCAAGGACACCCAAACCAGCACTGCTGCCACAGAACTGCTCATTTTCACCTGCTTTTGCACCTGCCATCAGCCACCCAATAATCACTCGGGTATTAACTAATTTGCTCCTCGTTTCCACCTACGATAGCTGCTGTCTCCTGCAGAAGGGTTAATCTCAGTCAATTAATTCAGCCACTCCAGCCGTGAAAATGAAATGTGCCCCAATTATTGTCTCTCCTCCTATGGTGTCAGAGTGAAATCTCATTAGCACTTGCGTACAACCGAGAATGCACTAATGGGGGTGTTAGATGTGTTAATGGAAAACATTTTCCTTTATCCTTTGGCAAATCCAGCTGTTTCCACCAAGGAAGTGTGGAATTTGATCTGGAAGAGTCTGCGCGGCCAGGCTTTGGGGGCGTGAAGTGTTAAAAAGAACAGAGCTCCAAGAAGTGCACTAATCGCAGGCTCATCCAGCACCCCGGTGTCTGTCCCTCTGCTCTCCTGATTTCTCCTGGTCTGTGCTATCAGATTTTTGCAAGGTGCAAGGACCTGAATTTTGAGCCGCATTATCAGCTGATGTGAGTTGGCGTGTAGCTCTCGGCCTTACAAGAAGAGCACTTTTACGCCCAGCCGAAGGGCTGGCTGGTCCGAGAAGAGCCCTGTACTTGGGAAAGGATATTATGATTGCAAATGACACATTGTTTGGCAATTTCAGTATTTCACTGAAAAGTGGATGAGAAGAATGTGAAAAGCAAAACCTGAGCATCTTTACATCCTGCTGAATAATTACTATCCCATTTTCCTGACATTTTTATATGAAAATAATACCTCTCTGAAAGCTGGATTCAGATGTGATGCCAGCTCACCCAGCAGCGCTGTCCCCTGCTCTTAGTTCACACACTACGGAAAGCAGAGGTTTTCCACCAAATGGAAATTCCAGATTGTAGGACACAGCTCCGGCTCCAGCTCCGGCTCTGGCTCCGGCGGCTGCACAGAGTGGGAGAGGAGACTTAGCACACTGCAGGCAGCGGGGGAAAGAAATCCTCTGGCAGAGGGAGAAAAACTGCACAGGGGCCAGTGATATGAGGAATAAATAAATCTCTTTATGTTAATATGACAGCTCAAAAATTTCTCCTGTGGGATAAATGAGAGAGCGGGGGGCAGGAGCGCTAGGAGGCAAAAAGAGGGGCAGGAAATTTCCCAAGGTCTGGAGGAGATGGCTGAACGTTCAGCCGCATGCTTGAATTTTAAGCAGCTCAGTCGCAAACACTTGCAGGTCATTTCAAGCTCAAAGTGTGCCTGTCCCTGTGCCCTCTCCCCGTGCCGGCAACTCAGCTCCCCCGGACCCACGCTGGCAGCAGAGCTGTCCCTGCCCCGGCTGCCCGCGCCGTGCCACACACCCCGTCTGGTTGCGTTGAAGGCTAAAGCTCCTCCAGGGAATGTCAGGCCAACGCAAACAGATTACGATTAATCCCGTCTGAAGCTGCGTTGCAATTGTTTCCTGGCAGGGCTCTGCCTGCTCGGGAGCAGGACGGCGCTGTGCGGGGCCGGGACTCGCGTTGGCAGGGGGCAAGTCTGCTACCTCCGCGCGGGGAAGGAGGCAGGGAGAAGGGCTTGGTGTCGCAAAAAGGTTTGATGAAAGCCAGGAGAATTAGCACTAGAGCTCGGGCAGAGCCGTGTGAGCGTCGGGGGCGTACGTCCCATTGGAAGTCTCTGAGCCTGTTTCTGGATATCTGTTTCCAGAGGTCTGGTAGATCTTTGTACTTCATTAAAATTACAACACTAAATTGTGTTAAATCCCATCGTCTTTACCAAGTGCAGCTGATCTAAATCCCAGAAAGAAAAAAAAAAGCAGTTTTCACAGAGGTGTCCTGACTGCTGCCTCCCTGAGTGCTGAAAGGGGCAGCACGGGGAGCGCGTGGTGGGACCCCGGGAGCTGGTGGGACATCGCTGCCTGCAGTGCCCGGCGCAGGGCCCGCTGCTGCCCATGGCGGCCCCGGAGACGTCCCTGCACGGGGCAGCTGCGGGGTGGCAGAGGCAGCTGCACAGAGTGCCCGTGCCAGCCGCCGTGGCCAGGGCAGCCTGGGCCGCCTGTCCTGAGACAGCGCGCCGGTGGGAGAGCCTCCTCCTGCCCGCCGTGCTGCCGGGCATGCCTCCACCAGCCCTGTTTGAAAGGTTAAAAGCATTCTTGATCTGGCCCCAGTGCAGGTCTGTATTAGAAATAAATGAAAAAGAAGAGAAGAAAAAACTATCATTTGACTTTTATTAAAGTTTCAGGAGGGATACAGGCCAATAACTCTCCTTTTTATTAATAAAAGTGCCATTAAACGTTGCATTCCCCTCTCATCCCTTTCCACTTTTCGCTGTAAGGTGCCTGGCAGCGGCTGGGCAGAGGAGCGCGCTGCTCCCTTAGGGAGTCGGGGCGTTTTGGTCCAGGGTGCCCCGTACCCGCCGAGGGCTGCTGGCCCGTCGGCATGGCGCGGGGAGCGTCGGCAGAGCGGGGAATGACGGCAGCACGATGCCCCTTGGCACCGATTTCACAGGGATGCTGTAGCCCTAACCAAAAAGATACTGTTTGTTTAGTTTGGCAAGGAAATCCACTTTTCTTTCACTGTGTTTATTGACATATGAATCAATCAAGCTGGCACCGAGAGCGAGGACTCAACAGTTGTGTACAAGCAAGAGAGCGCGTGTCAGGCAGCGCAGTGAAAGCTGCAGTAATGAGACTATTAATCATGTCACTCCCAGCCAGGGAAACCCCGCAGTCCCCGGTGTGTGGGACACTCGCGCTGCTCTGCGAGAGGGAGCCCTGTCACGTGGCTGCCTGCGCTGCCTGTGCTGCCTGCGCTGCCTGCGCTGCCTGCCTCTGGGCTAGGAGTCATTTCAACACATATAGATGGGAGCTTGTGCCTCTCCCCACTGCTGCCCGCCATGGCCGTGGGGGTCCCGCCGGAGACCCCAGCGCAGCACCGAGAGCTGCCCCAGCCCATGGGCCTTGGTGTGCCGCGGTCCTCCGGCACTCTTCTGACCCATCCTAAGTGTCGAGCTGAGGCTGCCCCTGACCTCCCCAGGTGAGACACCCCAGGAAGCCCTGACGGATGGGGTCTGCACCCGCCCGTCCTTGGGCAGGGGTGACAGCCCAGCTCAGCTCCCGGGGACAGCGCTGGCACGTCCTCGCACAGGGCTGCGGCCAAAGAGCCACGTCCCTCCCCTCCCTGAGTGCCGGCACTGCCGCAAACCCCCAGCCAGCACCAGCCCGGCAAGAGGCCGGTTTGGGTTTGTTTCCTCCTGCAGTGGGTTCCAGAGGCAGCTCCAAAAGGAGCATTTGTGGAGGTGAGGGAGAGGGAGGGAAGCCAGCAGCCAGGCTGGGGCATGAGGCGCTGGTGTGGAGCTGGGCACCAGCAAAGCCCATGGCACCACGGCAGCCCATGGCACTGTGCAGCCCACACTGCCACAGCACCTGAGCGGGCAGAGGGGGTGGATGGACGGGGTCCCCCCTGCTGGTGGCAGTGCCCAGGGCAAGATCCTGGTGCTCCTCCTGCCCCTCCATCCCCAGCCCCATCTCACCCGTGCAGGGCGACCTCCCGGTGTCCAGGCTGCTCGGGTCTGCATCCCCCCGCGCATCAGCTCTGCCCGCGCCGGCGACTCCTCTCTGCTTCCACGTGCCCCTGCGCACACGTGCCCCTCGCCTGCGCCCCCCCGCTCTGCCTTCCCAGAACTAGCAGGAGAGCTAGTTAAAAAAACCCAGCAATTTTCATTCAGGATTAATAGACATTTTTAGTCATTATTTTTCATAACTTGAGAGGATTGATTTCGTTTGATCCTGGGACATAAAATCTTCCCCTTCAGGGAAATTCCCACTGAAAGTACTAACCTAAATAAGAGGTTTGCTTGTAAAATTTCAGAAGAAGCATTCTTTTGAAAATGATGGCATTTCAGGGAGAGTTTGCAACAAGAGTTTTACTTGGAGTGCAACACTCAGCTTGACCTTCATTATGGAGCTGTCCCTGCTGCTTCATTAAACCGATAAAATAAATAATAATAAGAAGCAGATTTGCTTAATGTCACTGTGGAGTTGGTGGGCCAAGTTCAGTTTGACTTGTTAAGTGCTACATCAGTGTCTCTGCTAACGCTTCAAGCGTGATAAATCGCGATAGCCATTGCGTGGGGTGGACACGGTGCCGTTGGAGCATCCTTCCCCCGCCGGGTCTCCAGCCCGGGCGGCGCAGGAGCCCGGTGCTCACCAGAGCTGCGGCCGCCGGGCGCTGGTGGCGGCTGTCTGAGGAGGCAGGCGCATGTTTCGTTGCATTTCTACAAGATGAGCTGTGAGCAGCCAAACCAGGCAACGTGCAACATGTGAAAGCTGAGCTTGCCTGTACACAAAAAAGCCTCTTTGTGTTTACCATGTGCCAGCAACGAGGTTAACCCCCTCCTCTGTGCTGCGCTGCTCTGGTACCGCTCGGTATCAATAAACTACTGGAGGAGGTTGGAGAAATCAGGAAAACACCAGATTATGAGCACTGCGCTGGGTCACCCATTAACAGTCTCTTGGCAAATGGAACAGTCATCGCAGCGTGTATTTCATTTATTAAAGTAGAGCCCCAGGACGGCTGCTAGCAATTCAGCCGCGGGTGAATGAAGTGAGATCTTTCTCTGCTTAACTGCAATCACACAAGGAGCGGGCTGTGCCGAGCGCTGCGCCTGCAGCCCTGGCCGGGAACGGGGCTCAGCCCTGCCTCAGCGGCCGATTGCCTCACGCAACCCCGGCTCGCCCAGTATGTGGCCCGTCCCGTCTGCCCCGGCCGCGCCGCTGGCTCCTGCGGCACATCCACCCCCCGGCTGCTGGGGGGCTGCGGCTGAGAGCCGCATCCCGGTGAGGGACGGTACAGACCAAGGTGGGGAGCTCCGGAGGAGAGTGGGGACGGTCCGAGGTCTGTGGGAAGGGATGGGCAGGACTGGATTTGTTTGGTCTGGGGGTGTGAGGACCAAAGGAGATGGGATCGTAGTCCTCAAACATGCAAAAGGTTATTGCAAAGAGTGTGGAAATAATGTGTTCTGCAGGTCGCTGGGGGACAGGTTAGGCAGTGATGGGTGAACACAGCAGAGTGGTGATCCACATAATAAATCTGTTATTTCTCTGTAGGCGACCAGGGCGCGGGGCTACTCTGCGACAGGGGTTTCAGTGCACGCAAACACTGCTTTTGCCGAGCCTGTGCGATGCGAGGAGTCCCTCTGAGCCGAAATAAAAACCTATAGGCTTAAATGAATTGCTGAATCTGGCCTTGAGAGACGAAAGACCAAGACCCCTCTGTCGGTGACAGCAGGCCAGGCTCTGCGCGGGGCGGCGGGTGCCTCTCCACGGAGCGGCTGGCTGATGGCGGCTGGGGACAGTCCCCGGGTGGGCTGCGATGGCGCCCGCAGGGGTCCCTTTCCCCCGGGGCTGGGGCGAGGGCAGAGCAGGCAGTGCTGACCCCCAGTGTTCTCGCCTGCTTCCCCCTGGCTGCCGGGCACTCGTCTGCCCCCAGCTCTCCCGCACGGACGTTCCTGTGCAGATGCGCCGAGAGTCACTGTCATTTCTGCCAACAGCAAGACAGCGCCTCGCGAACGCTCCCGCCCGGCCGGGCCAGCTCAGCGCGGGTTGTCCCGTCCCGCCGGCCCCGGGACAGCCCCGCTGCAGCACGGGTGTGCAGGTCGCGGCCCCATGCCAGCCCGGCCCCCGCTCCCCCACAGCCAGGGAGCAGCTCCAGAGAAACAAACGCCGGCGCTGCTGCTCATCTTCTAGATACTCTGATTGGAACAATGGAGCTGATTAATGGAAACCAGATATGAAATGCAGAAAGAGGAGGGCGGCAGGATGAAAACCGCGTGCCCCCCCTGCACCACCCGGGCAGTCGGGGCACCGCACAGCCACGTCCTCGTCCTCCTCCTGCTGAGCGTCCCTGCCCCGAGTGCCCCGTGAGGGCAACGCTGGCGCCGGGGACGCCGTCACCATGGACCGTGCACGCGGGGCCCAGGCTGGCAAGGATGCCAACATGTGTTTGGTCTCACTACAGCGAGTGTTTCCACCGGGGTCTGCGCACTAAGGGAGTGCAGGGCATGGCCGAAATGCGGCGAAACGCACAAAGTAAAGATGGGTGAAACAGAAACACCCGTTCCTGATCTCATCCATTTGGAGTCAGTGCAAGATCTGTCCAATCTTAGCATGCAAATTAACTTATAAATTAAACATGAAATTTAAGTTGATGACATCCCTTAAAATAAACAACAACATCGGTATCTCGCTAGCAATCAGCTCCTGATCAATTATCTATGTTTTCACAAATGTGCTGTTATTGTATAGTGTCTGCAGTTCCTTCATATATTGCAGCATCCCGAATCAAAGAAATCTTTCACACGAACATCACGGTCTGAAAACAATAGAACTGAACACCACTTCTTCAACTTAAATTGCTAACAGACCACAAAATTAAATAGATTTTTTCCATCTGAGAACTCTCCGCAGTGGAGTCGATCATGAAGGACCCAGTAATATCTGAATAATTGCGCAGGAAGTGGATCTTACTAATCATTGCAGCTTTTGCTCGGACATGGGGCAAACAACCCCCCCGGCCGGAGCTGTGGTGTGTCCCACGCTCTGATGTCTGCGTGTCGCGCGTGGTGCTCTGTCCCCTTCCCTCGGGGCTATGGCATTCGGAAACACTCCCGGGTGGGGGCTGAGGCAGCTCCATCCCACCCGGGGGACTGGGAGCGCTGGGGCTGTTCCCTCCGGTCGCATTTGAACTGCTCTAAGACGCTGCTCAAAGATGGGTAATTATTCCCTATCTGCTGTTCCGCAGGACGGAGGAACGGACCGAGGTTCCGGGGAAGGCGCCCGGGCTGTGCCGCAGCGCCGAGCAGGCTGGAAGGCGAAATCGCTGCGGTCCTGCCCGTGCCCACGGGTCCCGAGGGAGGCTTCTTGCGGTGGTGGCACCTGCTGCCCGCTCGGCACCCACGCCCGGCCAGATCCCCCGGACGCGGGAGCTTTTCGGTCGCGTTTTGGTCCTAAATCTCAAAATCAGAAAATTTAGCTTTCCCCTCTGAGTTACTTTCTTGGCAAAAATACAAGCTGTGTGACAGCTGCTACTCCAGACACTAAAAATGTTCATTCATCATAGAAAATAAAAATCCTTGTTGCTTTTCAGCCGAGAACCCGTGTAATCACCATGTAACTAAATTAGAAATGGGTGACTTTGCTTAGTTTCAGTTTCACATGATCCAAACAAGACCTGTTTGGTTGACTCATCTGGGAACTGTACTTTATTACATCTTCAAAAGTTCAATAGCGTTCAGAAAGAAGATATCTTTTATGATACCCAGCTATGCCATGCCTAGCACTGTGATTTTACCGCGATAACTTTTATACTCTGAATTTCTGACATCAAAACGAGGCTCTTTGAACTCGGACTCTGCTGTTTTTCTCATCGCCGGGGTTATTTTTCTGCTGTTCAATTGGAGGTGCGCCGCGCAGGACCCGGGGGTGCAATAGCGAGGAGCCGGGGGTGCAACGCCGCGGCCGCGCCGCCGCCGCCGGGCTGAGCCGATTGACACCAGCTGCGGCGGCTCCGGCTCCTCGTGTCCGTGGTGGCTCCGCGCCCCGCGGGGAGCTTTGCGCAAGGCGATCTGCTGTGAGGATTTGCACATAAGTCACAGGGTTTAACCGAAATCCAATTTGCCGGAGAGGAGTGTTGGTTTAGATTATGGAAGAACAATTCAGTGGTGGGTGTGCTGGGAGGGGAGCGGGCGCGGGGCGGGGGACGGGGGCCTTTCCCTGCCCACCGCCAGGTTCGGCGGAGAGTTCACTGAGCCTGAATGAAAACAAATGTAAAACTGATAGGTACATTTGTAACCCATTACCAGGCAGGCTTTATGAAACCCTAAACTTGCTGGCGAGGGGAGGGAGGCGGCGGCTTCCAAAATATTTTTTCTTAAATGAGAAAGTTGCTTCAGATCGCGCCGGTTCTCATGCGGGCGCTTGGACGAGGCCGAGCCCCCGCGCCTGAGCCCAGGCAGCCGCCGGAAAACAAACCCAGGCTGCACCTTGATCTAATTACTGCCACCGCAGAGGCCTCGCTCCCCTCCGCAGGGCGGCAGCCGCCCCGGCAGCCGCGTCCACGCCGGGGCAGCGGCGGGAGGGGGGTCGCGGTGCGGGGTCTGCGGTGCAGGGTGCGGGGTGTGTGGTGCATCGACGCCTGACGCGGCAGAGGCAGAGCTGGTAGAGGTTCGGAGCGCCGCGGATCGCGTCTCTAAGATGAGCATGTGAGCAGATATTTTCAGCGTATTTGAGCATCTCGGCTAAATATGGGTGTTGGGGTTTTTTCTCTCAAAAGGACAGCAAAAACTGCATCCCTCACATGAAGCCCGCTCTCTGCCAAATTTCAGTCCTCTGGTTCAGGGCATGAGAGTACGAGGGATTCTCAAAGAAGGGATTTGCCAAAAAAATTTTTTTAGGCACTGTGAAAAATTTTCCCTTAGTCTCATTCTCAGATGCAACTGAACCATTTCAGGTGAAACTTTCCAGAAAACAAAACAAAATGCAATGAAATAAAATGCATCCTGGGGCAGTCACGCAGCTGAGAAAACGTCAACCCAGTTGACTTGCGTTTTGCAGTTTGAACAGCAGCTGCATGTAGGCGCTCCCAACACGGGGCTCGGGGCAGCCTCAGCGATGTTATCTGCAGTCAGTCTGCTATTGTAAGGGCCAGGGAGGGATTCTGAATTTTCTGGTTGCAGAAATAGAATTTATAAAAGAAGAAAAAAGAACACAGAGTAGAAGAAAAATTAAAAAGAAATAAATCTAGTTTTCAGTCATCACCACAACGGACTCTGTATTGTCACTGCCCCGTCCCCAGCGCGGAGCTGCTGGCATGGGAGAAGGCGCCCGTTTGCGTCAGCGGGACGGGAGGGACGGGCGGCTCATCGCATGAAAATTACCAAACGTGGCAGCTGGCAGGTCGTTAGCGGCGCCGGTGTTTGGTGACTCCATGGACGTTTGGGAACGGAGCCCCAGCGAAGCGTTCCTCCGCACAAAGGGGCAGCAGGGCTGAGCCTGGGGCACGAGAACAAGGCGGCGCCTGCCCCAGTGCAGCCCGGCCCGGGGGGCTCAGGGGACTCGGGGGGCTGCGAGGGGTGTGGGGACAGCCGGGGAGGGCCGGCGGGGAGGGGGCTGCGCACCCCTGCACTGGGGCGTCTGAGCCAGCGTGCACCCCAGGAACGGTGTTTCTGCCAGAAGCCCATCTCTGCCTGTTATCCCCTGAAATCAAACAGGCAGCAAACCAGCGTCTCTCCCCTGGGACCGCAGGGCGCTTTGGGATATCTGCAGCTGCGTTTAACCATACGTGGGGCACTGGTTTTTGCGCTGCCTTTCCCCGGTGCCGTCGGCTGTGAAGAGGAGCCCACCCGGGGGCTCTCACAGCACACGACCCACACAGGGGGTGGGAGCAGCTTCGCAGCCCTTCGGGGCTTCGTCCCGGCTTGTGGCTCCCGGGGATGACGGGATGCTCCCGACCAGCAGCGTCCCTCTCCCCGGTCACTTCTCCCCATCTCCCAGCGGTCTGTTAGAAAGCGCAGAGGGGACGCGGGGAGCGAAGCCAGAGGCAGCACCTGCGAGCCGGCGGGTGCCCACGGGGGTGTCCCGTCCCCGTCCCCCAGCAGGGACATGCTCTCTAATCCACACCATTAGCAAAAGCCGCTCCATTAACACAGGTGGGGATTAGCGAACAGGCCCCGGGGAAGTTTTAGGCAGGCAAGTTGGAGGAAATGAATCCCTGCACATGCTTCCTTTTCAGAAGGGGCACCATCACTTTATGGCGTGGAAGCGATGTGTGAGCATAAGTATCCCATTACAGACATCTGCGCGATAGCCCGAGCGCTCCCCAGCCCTCGCCACGCCGGCCCGCTCGCTGAGTGTTTGAAAATGGAGACATCAAAGGTGTCTGCTTTATTTATGAGTCATGTTCGAGTGACTCATTCTGGTCAAAGCATGTGTTGGGGGATGTTTTAGCCATTCTGATAATGTATTTGTATAAAACCAGTACCCAGCTGTTAAATAACACGGCACGTTCCCCGGTGGCAGGGGACGGTGTCACCGTAGGGATGCTGCAGCCTGCCGCGTCTCCAGGGCAGGGGGGTCCCTGCTGAGGTGCCGGCGGGGGGTCGGTGCGTGCCCGTCACTTGGGTGTGCCCGCGCCAGTGCGTGTCCCCAGCAAATCCCGTGGGACCATCGCCACCTCTTCCCGGCAGGGCGGTGGCACGGCGGTGGCAGCCAGGGCTGCAGGGCTTGGGGGCACTGGCAGCTCCATGCAGACGAGGGGTCACTGCGGGTCCCTGGTCGCAGCCAGCCCCCAGCGGGCAGCCAGGGCCAAACAGACCAAACGGTGGAGCCACTCTCTGTTCTGTTTTCATCTCGTCACATTATTTTACAGCCCTCACCAGTGCAGAATCCGAAATCCTTCATGCCTGTGAGGTTGCGATATTTGTCCCTCAGCGAGGACAGCAGTGGGGAGCCCTGAGCTGCTGCAGAATGGAAAGGGGAGCGAATTTCCAGACCTGCTGAGAGGCTGCAACTCGCTCTGCTTGCTGAGCGCCAGCACATGTTCTGGTATCGCGTTCCCAAGTGTAAATGCCGCTACCTGCCAGTGCAGGAGCTTTTTATGGATGTACTCACGCTTGAAAATTTGACCCTCAAATCCTGTGCAATGCACATGAATTTTAAAGGAAGAAATATTGGGTTTTATTTCTTAAAGGAAAATAAATGTGATTTCAGAATAAATCAATAGAACATGACTTTGCTTAGTGGAATAAGCCAAGTGGAGACATGGAAAAATAAACTCTTTCTGACAACTCCTGCTGAAAGATTCTCATCTATCCAGGTCATGGGATCAACAGCAAGAATGGCAGCCACTTGAACTCTGGCAGGCCGCCCTCCCTGGCTTTGACAGATGTTCCTGGCACTAAAGCACGAGGATGTTTTGCTGATCGCTTCTGGTCCGGACAAGGCTGGCTCCTGGGCAGCGGCAGAGCCTCCGTGTGCCACGCTGGGAGCACTCCTGGCTTTGGCCGGCAATGCCCTCGTGAAGATCCCGGTGCTGGGCATCACCCCAGGGGGATGCCCGAGACCCCCCAGCCTCCGCCTGCATCCCGTCCCGGCGTGGAGGTGGCGGGCTGCGGCTCAGGGGTTAACAGAGGCGTTAGGGGCAGCGGGCGAAGAGCTCAGGCTTCACCATCAGCCTCTGAAGGTGTTGAAGCACCGCGAAGGGCTCCGGAGGCACCAGGGGTTTGTGCGTCCGCCTCCCTTGGTGCTGTCCGTGGATGTGGATCCCGATGCACCGGGAGACGACAGCCGCCCGCCCCGCTGCAGGAGCGCCCGGTTCCTCCCCACGCGGCCGGCGCAGACCCTGGGGGAGGCCCCGCTCCCCCGTCCTCCATTTGCTTGTGGGGGATGACGGTATTAAACCAACGAAGAGCGATTTGGGAAGGCTGGCAGGACAAAGTCCCGCTGCGAGCTCTAAAGGTGGCACCTGGAGTCCCAGCAAAGTCACTAAAATGGGGAGAAATTCTCATTTAATTTGGTTCATTTGTTATAATGATTCTTCACCGTGGGCCATATTAAACACTTCAGTGATTTTTGCCTCTAAAACCCTCTTGCAGGGATCGTGATGAAAGGTATATTTATTGTACTTCAGCTTGGAAAGTTGTTTCAGATGTTTCCAATTCATCAACCAGTTCAGACATCTGTTCCTGGTTGGGGCCAAAAAGCTTAACTTGCACACACACACAAAAAGCGCTCATTTTGGAGATTTTTATGATGAGCTTTCTAATCCTAACAAGTTGTCAAATAGTGCTAATAGCCAGGTCACCCGCAGCCCCTGCCCCCCCCGGCCGCCAGGTAGGACCCGCGGTGGCCGCTCGGCTCCGGGGGCTCGGTGGCGGCCCCCCGCGTGGGGCCGGGTGACACCGGGCGGTGGAGCGGAGAGACCCCCGGTGCCACCCGCCAGGGGCTGGTCCGGGCGGGATGTGTCCGGGGCTGCACGGCCGCATCAACGGGCTTCTCCGGGGATTGCAAAATCTAGCTTGAAGTCATAAGAAAACTATAATCTTTAGAAATACTCTGCTGCAGAAAATAAAACCTCAAAGCAAATTTTGAGGGAGGGGGGACCGAAACGTTTCACTGAGGCAAAAATCAATAGCTTTGTGCTGGTTACAAGTTTTCAATAAATATAAATTATTTCAGTCGACCAAAAAAGGCAGTGAGGTCATTCCAAATAAAAAATCAAAATGATTCATTCAGAAAATGTCAAAACAGGATGTTTTGATAGTGTCAGCAGTCTATTTCCAGATTTCTTTCGAAAGATATTTTGGTTAAATCGACCAGGTTGCAGGAGGTGCTGTGATTTCGGAAGAAGAACCACATGCTCTGACAGGACACGGGCAGACACATCTCCCGCCCCGATGGCTGGTCCAAAGTTTTCTTCCAGCACTCATTAATACTCGCCGCTAAGAGGACTGCACTTGTAACGCATCCCAGCAGCTCACGTCCCAGCAGCTGAGTCACGAGGCCGGGCTGAAGGCAGACACTGCTTTGGAAAAATAAACCCCCCAAATCCAAGACAGACGCGCTCCCGCACACCCCAAACCCCCGCAGCTCCTGGGCAATTCTTGCTTTACCCCCGTTATCCCCCGGCCTTTCTGCCCCCCTGCAGGCTCTGCGGGACTGGTCCCCCCGTGGGACGTGACCGGCTGTGGGGTCCCCCGTGCTGCTGCAGTGCCAGGGGGCAAGGACAGCCCCCAGCCCCCGCAGAGTGCTGCTGAGCCCTTGGCAGCGCCGATGGACAGCAGCGCTGATGGACAGCAGCACTGATGGATGGCAGCGCCGATGGATGGCAGCGCTGATGTATGGCAGCGCCGATGGACAGCAGCACTGATGGACAGCAGCACCGATGTATNCAGCGGCGCCGATGTATGGCATGCCGATGGCAGCAGTGCTGATGGTGACAGCGCCGATGGACAGCAGCACTGATGGACAGCAGCACCGATGTATGGCAGCACTGATGGACGGCAGCGCCGATGGAGGGCAGCACCGATGGCAGCAGCGCCGATGTATGGTACGCCAATGGCAGGAGCGCTGATGGTGGCAGCGCCGATGGACAGCAGCGCTGATGGATGGCAGCGCCGATGGATGGCAGCGCCGATGGACGGCAGCGCCGGGCGGTGCGGAGGCTCAGTCGTTGCTGCAGGTGCCTTTTGCCTGCGGCCACGCGCGCCGAGCACACCTGCCGAGGAGGTGCGATGGGTGAGCTGAAGGCTTGTTTCCAGCACACAGTAAATGCCGTGTCCTGTTGGTACAAGGCCAGTTAGCGCAGGAACCATTGAAAATGATGAACTGCAGGAATTTTGCCCTGATGGTGCAGAGAAAGCTTCTCATGGTCCAGCCAAAGAGAAGGCGAGATGCTCTGAAGGTACCTGAGGATGGACCCATCACCCACAGCCCTGCGGCCAATTGCTACCAGGCACCGCGAGGTGGACAAGACCCCGGATCCGGGCTCTCCATGTGCTTCAGTCCTTCTCCTTGGCATTTGATGGGGTCCTGGCAGTCCCTGGGGGCTGCCAGGTCTGGACAGAAAGCACAGAGCCCTGCCAGGGCCATGCTTCCCCTGCGAGCAGGGGCAGCTTCAGACATCTGTCTAAGGGATAAGCTGTAGGTTATGGGGGAGCCGGGGCATCCCTACCCAGGTGCCCATGCCAGGCCCTGCCCCTGCCCCCCGTCTCGAGGGTCCCAGCGGGCAGTCTGGTGATGGAGGCCTGGGGCGAGCGGGCTCCGTTCGACCTGGAGCACGTCCGGTTTCTCCAGCCATGCCAACGGGTTTGGTGATGGATGTGACTTTCCAGCAGAGCCACAGAGAGTGAGGTGCCGCCTGGCACCCCCCCCCAAGGTGGGCGAGGGGGCTGGGGACCCTCTGGGCACTGATGGCAGCTCTGGGAACCGTCGGCTCCCAGCGCCAGGCTGCTTTCCCGGGAGAGCAGGGCTCCGGGAATGTCAGCTCCTTAATTAATCCTGAGCCTTGTCACCTGCCTGGGGTGTGAACCCCCAGACACACTCTGTGTCTGGCCCAAAGGGAGAGTAAGAAAAGTTAATTGAACTACGTTCTTCAAAGTCACACAGAGGCTCCCCTGTTTCTCTGTGCCAAGCAGCCTGAGAGTTTCCCGGAGCCTAATCCCTGGCGAGAGACAGACTGTCTAGCGACTCGGTGAATGCAGCAAATCCCGGCCGGGTGAATCTGCCCTCTGGTGCCGTGCGGAGATTCTTTAATTAAAGCAAATGTTGCCATGGTGGGGCATAGAAAGCTCTTGACAGATGCAAGCTGGGGAACAACAGACAACGCACAATCTCATTAGCACCTGCAGCTCCATCTGGTTATTGGATTGGGATGCTTTGAATTTTTATTGTATGGCCTCCTTAGGTTCTCACCCCTCTCGCGGTGCGAGGCGCAGGTTTGTGGCAGGTCGCACACATCCCCGCTCTGGTCGGCACCAGCACGTCTCCCAGTGTGATGGGACCCTTTCTGCGGGTATTAGGGAAACAACGGCTTCTGCTCTGACCTTTGGAAACATGGCCGGTTCTAGTGAGCTCATGCCTGGTATGGATGAGGTGCGGCTGTTAACACAGAAACCCTCTGCGGGTGGCAGGAAGGTGCAGATCCTGCCCTCAGCCCAGGGAACAGCGGCTGACGGACAGCTGAGCATCTCACCCCGTTGCTGGAAGCAATGGGAGAGGTCGGGCCATCCAACATCTCCCGGCACTGCTGCCTGTGCTCCCAGTGAAAGGCAGGTTGGCTGCTCCACCAGATGAATATGCCACACAGGACCAGTCACATCCCGGGGAGCTGGAGTGGGACACACTGGTGAGACAGCGTGCAATGGCACAAAGGGGCCACAGACCAGGCAGCCGCACGCTGCGAGCAGGGTTATGGGATGGAGAGGTGCTGGAGATGCCATCTTTGCAGGAGTGAGGGAAAAGAGGGTTTGTGCCAATCCCTGATTCCATCTGTAACATCCTTTTGTGGTCTCCTGTCTTAGAAGCAATGACTCACGCTGGAGGCAGGCTCCCAGATNCCATCCCATCCTGGAGCGGCCGCGCTGGGGCTGTCCCTGTCCAGCAGCACATGGTCCATCTGCTGACCACTGGTGAGGCGGCCTCCGAGTCCATTTCTTATCCCCGTCCCCGGCAGCTGCCGCAATCAGAACAGTCTGCTTTTTTGCAGTAATTATCATCTTTGCCTTTGCTGGGCCAGCTTTATTTGTAAACTGAATGGAAATCAGAATGACCCAACTTCAAAGCTGAGCCGAGGCGCCGGGAGCTGGCGACGCCTGGGCTCTTCCCCGGCACGAGCGGCGCTTCGGCGCTGGCGGAGGTGCGGAGCCTCGCTGCTGAGCATCCTCCGTCCCAGCCTGGCTTAAACTCCCCTTCCCTCTCTCTGCCCACGGCCAGTGCAAGTCACAAATAGGGTGTGACGAAGCCTTTGTGGCGGCACTCGGCCCCCAAAGAGCCGTGCAGCACTTGCTGTTGCTGCCGCTGTGCTTCCAATTAGCTCACATCTGTTACAGCTATCCTTCCCTCCAGCCCCCACCTCGAGCGCCTGCAAGTGATTTTATGCAGTAATAACAGAAATCACGAAACCTGAAATGAATCTAAACAAAAGGAATCATTCAAATTACCCTTAACCCTTTGCAGACCAGGCCCTGCCCATAACAAAGAGGCTCAGGTTCGACGTACTCCATGACACAGATCAGCATCTTGGCCAAATGAGTCATGACCTGCAGGAGAACCCAGCTGCACGGCTGACTCAGGCTCCCGAGCACAATGGATTATTTATACTGGGAGTATCTGACCCAGATGTGTGGTGCAGCACCCCGTGGTTCCAATGGCATCCACCCCCTGCGCTCGGCGCGCAGCAAACCTGGTCTCTGCTTTGCTGTGCAAGACGGGGGTCCCACGGTGACACCTGACTTCGGTTTCCAGAGTTTTCCTGCTGGAGGGGACAGATACGTTTGCGTTGGGAAAGCGGCTGGGGTGTTCTGTTTTCCCCTTCCATCATGCGATGCAGTGTTATGTGATGTAAGGTTTGATTCCTCCTGGGCTTGGGCCAGCTGCTGCCGCTATCCTGCTCCAGAGCATCGGGGGAAGCGCTCCCCTCTGCATTTCTCGTGGCACGGCTCCCACAGACCGCGGGGGTCCCTCTGGGCGGGCAGGTGGGGCATCGCTAATAGACTCAAGAACAGCACGCAAACCCACGGCCCAGGAGGCGGTGAGTCCCCGGGGGGCAGTGCCCCGAGCGCTGGTGACATGCTGCCCTGAGCCTGCAGTTCCCGGGGGGCCGCTGGCCGTGCCGCCGGCCCAAAGGATCGCTGCAGGCGCGCAGGGAACCGAGCATGCCCTTCGCCGAGGTCTGCACTGGGGTTTCCCACGGAACCTGCACCATCCAGGGAGCAGTTGTCTCCTTCTGGAGTTCTGCTTTAGCAGCCCGAAGCTCTGCAGACCCACCGAGCGCTACCTCCTGGCCCCTCCACTGTCCTTCTCTGGTGCGTGCAGCTGAGGTCTCCCGCTGGCTCCACCTCCCCACTGCAAATGTCAGCGCACGTTACTCCTCTGAACGACTCGGGCTAATAACCGACATGCTCAGCACGCTCCGTAGCGACTGGGTTTATGACGGGTTGTGGCCAGGCTCATCCTGGGAGGGCTGGATGGTTTTGACGCCAGCTCGCTCGGCCGTCAGAGGGTAGGCATGGACCCACGTACGTCTGCAACAAAGCGGGCAGAGCCCAGCGGCCATGATCGCAGCCCATGAATGGAGCTGTCCTCCACCATGGCCACCCTGGGACTCCTGGCCTGGAAGGCTCCAGATGTCCACAGCATTTTTATTACTGTACTCCAGAATTCTCAAAGGCCCAAATAAATAAATAATAAAGCTTTTTCTTTTTTTTTTTTTTTTTAAGGAAACCACCAGCTCCTTTCAACATGGCCCAATTCTGAGGCATTTCTGTGGGTTGTTGCAAATGACCCCCAAGCAGGAGGTTAATGCCGGTGGTTGTGGTTAGCAGTCACCCACAAGCTGGAGGCTTCTGACACTGCTAATAAGGCACATGTGTGTGAACGGAGAATACAGCATGTGGCAGCACCAGGATTTCCTGTGTTCGGGGTTGTCTGAAGCTCTCCAGCATGACGAGCCGCCAGGGCTCAGGTTTCCCTGACCTGCCGGGGCTCCCGGCACACGGCCTCGGCCGGCAGCGGGACGGCACTGCCATCCCAACTGAGTATCGCGCTTCCCTGCTGCCTGCAGGGAGTTGGGCAATGAACACCAGTTCTGGCATGGAGGAGGATCATACAGCCACGAGCATCCAAAAGGGAATCAGGTGGGTGGGTGACGCTTCCCTCCCTCTGCCCCACCAGCAGGTAGGCACACATCCTCCCCTTTCCTGCTGATGTCCAAAAACCAAGGTCAGAGAGCTCAGATTTTGACTAAAGATCCATCTACATGTAAGGCTGGTTGTGATTTAATACTCATTATTTGCATTAGACAGACCTGTGTCCAGGAACCTGTCTTGCATGGCAACGAGCATCTCTTGAGCCTGTGCGCACGGCCAACATCTCCGTAGGCTTTCTGTTCTGGCACACGGCAACCCAGCCTCTCCTGTTCTCCCTGCTCCCCTCATTTCCAGGCTCCAAAATTCCCAAATAAGCTCAGCCCCAACTTGAGCAGCTGACTGGGGACACAACTGCAGAGCAGAGAATAAAGCACCAATTCATCAGCGTTGGTGTGGTGACCACAACTAACTTCTTCTTCTGTATGCCCCGCACAAATATGGATCCCATGTGAACATCCAGCTAATTTAAGGGGGGAGAAAAAAAGGAGCATTAAAGATGGTATATTCAATAAATTAAAGTCCACCTCTCCAGAGAGATGTCAGAAGAAGAAAAAGTGGAGAAGGCTCCCAAGCAGGATGAAGGGCAGGAAGATGGTGAATTCCCCATGGCGTGTGGGAAGGTGGCGGCTATCTGCAAAGACCATTCTCTTCTCTGTCAATCAGACAAATTGCTCCAAACCCAGAATTCTTAGGAATTTGTCTCACAAGCAGTGTAGTATTTTGACAAGTTGCACTGCTAAAGAAATGCCATTTTTACAGCAGCAGTATCACATTTTGCTATCATGCTGTAACAGTTATTTTTGCAGAGGAGGACCTACACTCCTCTTACTCTGCAGTCACAGTAAATGTGTTTTTCACTTTCTTACCATGCTTAAAAATAGCATTAAGTTTTTGCTGATCACATGATTAAAAAAAAAAAGCTAATTGAATGATGCAGGGAGTAAAAACATGTGGCACAGTAAAAACAAATTAGGTTCGCATATGTTTTGTGTAACCCTCAAGACTTGTCTGTATTAGATATCAGTAATGAAAAGAATATTAAACTCTAACAGCACAAAATACCATATGCTTAGGAATTCAAAGAGGAACAATGTATTTGCGTTGGATGCTCCTGAATGGAAAATACCCACAAATAAGCATTTTTTCCTTAGCTGTGGAAAAAAACTGACGTTCCTCTACTTTTCAGTAACTTTTTAGTAAGTTTTCAGGCACTGGTGCCGAGTCACTGGAAGCCGCCTGTACCTTTACCCCGTGTGGCAGCTGCTGGCCTGGGGGTGCGGGAGCGGGGGACACGCATCGGGGACGGCCACACGCCGGCGGCGGGAGCCACAGGCACCGGGGGTGCTGGCGGGGCGCAGGAGGGGACCGGGGCAGGCAGGGTGCCCGGCTCCTCACCCGGGCTCTCCCCCGACCCACGGCTCAGCCATGGCCACCAGGACGCAGGCTTTGCCTTGGTCTTGCCCTGCGTACTGGGCAGAGGCGTGGGTGGCAGTGGGGAGGCATGCCCCATCCCCATCCCCATCCCTGTCCCCATCCCTGTCCCATCCCGTTGCGAGGCCCCCGGGGGCAGCCCCGGGCGGGAGCGTGTGTTTATCCCTCCTGTTTACGAGCTGCGAGTGGGGATCCTCGGCGTGACTCACCGCCTGCAGCCACGAGTCAACCACAACTGTAACTTTCCAGTTTGCCTCGGAAAAAGGGGGGAGGGCAGTGAGAAGAGGGAGGAAGAGCTGGAAAACGTTAGGAAAAGGCAGCACAGGCTCTAAAGAGACCAGAGGCAGCTGAGAAAAACAACAAACAGTCTTAGAAGGATATTAACATTTTAACGAGAATTCCTTTAATTTAATCACAATAAGATTCACCAAGAGGAGGAAGAAACAGAAAGCTTCATCTGAGCCCTCAACGAAAAAATCTTCATGCTACGGGCCAGTGCTCCTGCAATTAATTCCCCCTTGGTGGAGCGTTTCCATGTGCACCTCCGGAGTCAGAGCTTTCGCGCCTTGGCGCTCGCAGAGCAACCGAAGGGATGGCAGAGATTTATTCGCTTTAATCTTCTGCATCTTCTTCTGATGTTTGTGGCATCGCAGACATTGCCATGGCCACTTGCTGGGACGTCCCAAGTGGAAACATGTGAGGCGGCGGGAGGCTCTGCCCCACGGCCCTCTGCAAAAACACCCTGCGAGTCGCTGGGCACGGGGCTGCGAGTGGCAGGGACGCCTCGCGGGGCTGGGGCTGGTGGCCCCAGAAATGGGGTGCTGACAAGGCACCAGCCAGAGACATCCGGGAAATCCTGCTGTGGGCAGAAGCGAGTGGGAGCACAGCCGGGTCAGCCCCACGGCCGGGCGCCCGTGTCGGTGGGAGCAGCATCCGCAGAGGCTGTGCTGGGGCCCCGTGCGCCCCATCCCGTGGGGCAAGACATCCCCGGCGGGCCGGGTGACCCTGCCCAGGGCAGCAGGGTGTCACGTCTGAGCCAAGGAAGCTGCTTGGTAAGTGCTTCCCTCGCCCTGCCCCAGCAAATAAAATAAACTCATTTGGGTTTTACGTGGAAGCAGCGTTTTACTGCCTCTGAGATCAGCCGTGGTGCAAGGGAGCCGAAGTCAGACAATACAAATGACACGTCCTAAACGGCATTTTTAAAAGCTCAAGGCAAGCTTGTAAAGATTTTATTTGTATACGAGGCTGTAATGAATAAAGGAATTGGCATTGCCGCCTCCGCCACCCTCCAAGAGCCCTGTCTGCTTTCCCGAAGTAAACGCACCAGGGAGCAGCGGCCGTGACGCCAGGCCCTCGGCACCCGGGCGGCCGCGGCGTGGGGCTCGGGGCACGGCCGCGCTCGGGGCACGGGCAGAGGCAGCTCCGAGAGGATCTCACCCCCTCAGGCTCGGGGAGTGGGGATGGGGGTGTCTCTCCCCATCGCCCCAGCGCAGCCCGGCTCTGCTCGCAGCCGCAGCGCTGCCGAAGGGCAAAGCCGCTGCCGGCACTGCTGGTGACAAGGTGCCCCCTTTTCAGGCTTACTGCGTTGGGAAGTACTTCAAGAAAACCATATTTTGCATGTAGCCATTCTCCCTGTGGCAGGAAGCGGGGTGCAGAGATGCTGAGCGCCCGGGGAGGGCTGTCCCGGGCCGGGTCCCCGCCAGCCGCGGTGCCTGCGCGGTGCCCTGCTCCGGGCCGGGCTGCCACCGCCGTGTCCGTGCCCCGGCTCCCCAGGCGGCTCCTGCCCCCCTCGCTCCCCCCCCGGCCTCCACAGCGCAAAATCCACCGCTGCCCTTTCCCAGACGCCCTTCCCAGGCTGCGCAGGGTGATTTCACCACGCTAATCCCGGGCAACTGCTGAACCATTGTCTGCCCAGCGCTGAGCTAGGATATTATGGCTGGGAAAACTTCCTTCCGAACTGCAAGCTGTGTGAACAGAACTTGTTTAAAATAGCTGCTTTAACAAACAAACAGGGCCAGCTCCGTTTCCATCAGCATCTCCCCTCCTCAAACATCAACATTTATGTTTCGGTAACAGGAGACCGCCTTCAGAGCAGCCGCAGCCATGGCCGCGCTGATCGGCGGGGCGCTTGCCTGCGTTGCTGGCAAAGGGCGGGAGAGCGGAACCCGCTGAACGGACGGTTTGTGCAGCGACGGATTCCCAGGCACGCCAGCATAGGTGCCGCCCGCCGGCAGCCCCGCCGGCACCCGCTCCCCGGACCTCGGCGCCGCAGGGTGGCCGAGCGGCGAGGGGCACCACGGGGAGGGGCTGGTCTGTCTGGGTGCGTTCCCCGGGGTGGAGAGGAGCATTGCTGTCAGAAAGCCCGTGAACCGCAGAGCATCCTGAGGACGGACTTTGAAGCCCACATTGTTTTCATTTGGATGTTGTTATTAAAAAAGTCACTCGCATGTTTTCTGGTAAAACAGTTCGCTGAAATGTTTCCTCTTCTCCTCCAGCTCAGACCAGAAAGTGATGGGAGTGCACAGGGGGCCTGAAAGTGCGGCACGTAGGCAAGGGGCGAGATGGGATGGAGGAGCAGTCGGCTCAGCGAAGACCTCTGCAAGTAACGGGGGCGGAGGTGGGTGAGGGCCGGCAGCCGCCAGCCTGTGGCCATCTCCGATGCCAGCCCGCCCGCATGGGAACAACGGATTTGTAACACGCAGTCAAGCTGCTGTCGTGCTTCAGAGAAATCATGCTGTATCTAGAGCAAAACTGATAAGCAGTTGGGCTTGTGCAAAAAAGCAGCATGGTTTTATGATGGGTAGGAACCCGGGGGTGCTGCCGCTGCCTCTCCAAGCCAGTTCTTGAGAAGAAAGGGTGGCCTGTGCTTTGGAAACCACTTTCACCAACTGGTAAACCCAGAGGATCCCTGCTTCTCAGCTGGAAACTACCCCTCCAACAGAGCAAATTAATTATGTCCCAAAGACAGTGCGAGAAGCAGCGAGGAGGCCAGCTGGAAGCAGCGCTGAGTCCTCTCGCACCAAGGGCCAAGTTCCACTTCACATGACATCAGTGGGCGCTTTGACGGCGATGCCAATGTAATCAGGGTCTGTCCCGGGTGCAGACAGCTGCCTTCACGGAGAGGAGAAAATCCAGGCCCCTGGATGGTGCTCCCAGCTCACACAGTCCCCTCCCTGCTCTGCATTTGCGAGGGGATTTGGAGTGCATCACCCTGCGCTGCAGTTCAGGCAGGCTCTGCCCTTGGCACGCACGCGGCGGCCCCGAGCCGCTCACAGCGACGCTGCCCTTGCGGCCCCATTGCCCCGAGAGCCCCGGCGAGGAGGAGCCGCTTTGGGACAGGGCGTCCCCCCGCCTCTCCTGCGTGCTGGCTGGGGGTGGCAGTCCCGAGGGGCTGGGGAGGGTGGCAGGGAATACCCGGGGCAGGAGGTGGGCAACTAAGTGTGCAGAGTCCCTTTGCCCTTGGGAGAGGGCGAGCGTGGCCACGTGAGATGCTTTCAGCCCTGTGGTCTGGGGATGGGAACTGGCAGAGAGCTGTCCCCGGGGCCTCTCCTCCACCTGGACTGAGGACGGGGCAAAACCCTCACTGATGGAGACCATTTCATGACAGCAAACAGCTCCTTGGGGGGCAGCTCCTGCCAGCGCTGGTGCTTTGCTGGGTGATGCTCCGTGTGTGCAGCCCCGTGTGATGCGCGGCAGCCCCGGATGGATGCATGCAGCTCGCTCCTTCCCACGCTGAGCCGGGCAGCACCGTCCCTGCAGACGTGGTGAAGAAGGTGGGAAGCAGTGCAGGAGCAGAGGCACGGGAGACCCGGTGGCAGCCCTGGGGGACGCCACAGTCTTCCTCAGCCGTGGTTACGTGTCAGGGCCGGTTCCTGCTCAGCTTTGGCATTTCAGCTCCCCGTGCCCCGCTCCGCTTCAGCACCAGCCCTTCGAGCCCTGCCTGCCTCGGGTGATGGGCAGGATGGGGACATTCCTCCTGGGACGGTGCAGGGCAGCGCATGTGATGGGCACGGGTCCGACACGGCTTGTCCGAGCCCGTCCCCACGCTGCTCCCCAGCGCCGGCAGAGCCCGGCGGCCGTGCCATGAGCCGGGGGAGGCCTCGCGCCGTGCACTGCCTCCCCTGTGAGCAGCACTCAGGTTACACTTGACATAGTGAAGTGGCAGTAAAATGGATTTAATTTATTTACTTTTTAAATGTAATGATGGAAAACAAAACATGTTGCAAAAGTTGTTTGTTTCGTACCAGCTCTGCACAGACCCACTGAGGAAGGAGTGGCTCCTGGCAGCTCCCGCTCTTCGGAGACCGGCGATTGCTGAGCCGACACGCTGTGCCAAGGACCAGACGGCTGCTGGAGACACCCTCCCTCCCCAGGGGCTGTGCTGGGCACGGCTCAGCCTCAGAGTGGGACGTGTCCCCGGCAAAGGCACCCGCGGGGGCTCCCGGGGCCGGCCGGGCTGCAGACCCACTGCCGTGCAGCGGCGTGGGTGCCACAGAGAAGACCGGGGCTTCAGAGAGCCGAGCGAGCGATGAAGGTGGGGGGAGCTGAGAGCGATGAGCACCTCCACACTCCTGCACACCCTCCAGCAGCACCAATGGCCCGTTTTGCCCCGTGCCTGCTGCAATGCTCAGCACCGCTTCGGACCTGGCACGGGGCAGGGGCGATGCAGGGAGCACGCCTGCCCCATTATCTCCAGAAAAGGGGCCCCGCCAACGCAGCCTCCACCTTCCAAGGTGGGACGGGGTGTGTGGACAAGGGGGGAGCCATTGGCAGAGCCCACCCGCCCCACCAGCAGTACAGGGGCTGGCAGTGCACCGGTGCCCGGTGCGGAGCAGCCCTGCCGCACTGGGGCAACCGCTGTGGTGAAGAGCTCAGAAACGGCATGGGGTTGGGGCTGGGTCGTGCGGGAGGGAAGGTGGCTGGTGTGTCCTGAGAGCCAGGCCCCGAGATGCGCCCCGA
This sequence comes from Anarhynchus alexandrinus, assembly GCA_008711295.1. NCBI lineage: Eukaryota > Metazoa > Chordata > Aves > Charadriiformes > Charadriidae > Anarhynchus > Anarhynchus alexandrinus. The sequence continues at coordinate 681,647 of VUYV01000252.1, forward strand.
GGCACCGGCCCCCTCGGTCCAAACTTTCCCGTGGCGCCGCCAGCCCTCAAAATTTATGACGGACCACCGAGCCTGGGCATTGTCAAGCGCCTAATTGAAAACACTGTAAAGGCAACACGGCAACATGGCCTGGGAGCCCGATGCTGATGGCCACCCGGGTGCCCCGTGGCACTGGAGCCCAAGCACGGCGCAGCCGGTGTGCAGTGGTGGTGCGGGGCCGGGGTCCCGTTCACCGGGCACTGCCCGGCCCCGAGTCCATCCCGGCAGGCGCCTGCAGGCCGGGGAAGGGCCCCGGGGAAACCTCCCGCAGATGTGCTGCCTCCCACGCGGGAGGGTGCTCTTTCCCAGAACTTTGGTTAGGAGATACTCATGAGTTAATTAATCCTTGAGTTTTTAAGCAGAGACATATTTATGAGCCTTGTAAGAGGCTGGGGCCCGGAGAGACATTTCTTTATTCTTCCTCCAGCTCAGCTGAAGGAAACCATAAGGGGAAAGAGCGACTGAGCCACGAAAGCATGGAAGATGGATTTTGGGCTGGTGATGGGGAAACAAAACCCAACTTGCCTGGGTGGGAGCGGTGGCCAAGTGACAGCTCCCTTCCCTCTCCTTTGTCTTCTTGTCCTTTGTCTACAGGGTGCTTGCTAGAGCCCGGCTGCTGGATGCCAGGGTATCTCCAGCGTCTGAAGTGCATATGTGAAGCACACATGTGGTGTGAGTGCCCACCATGAGTGTCCTTGGCTCCTTCGGGCTGGAGGGGGCAGCTGTTGTGGTCCTATTGCCCCCGGCCGGCAGCACACAGCACGGGCAGTGCCGGGCGGTGCTTTGGGGTGAGGGTTTGGTCCCATGGGCTCCCAGCACCCAGCAGCTGGAGCCACCCAAAGAACAGCTAGCAGGGACCAAAGAACACAGGCAGGGACCGCACTGCCTGCAGCGCTCTCGGCACAGCCCTCCTCCCGCTCCCGGCTCTCTCCCCTCCTCTGCCCTCGCCTGGCTGAGCTGCCCTCAGAGGGGCACAATCTGATTTCTTTCCCCCCACGCTGCTGCAGGACATCCTCTGCAGCCCCTGCTCAAGCACACCTGTGTGCACTTTGCAGCTCTCCAAACTGCACCATAAGTGGACTTGGGGATGAGGAAGCTGTTAAAGCAGCTTCTCCTTCCCTGCGACTCTCATGTGCAGTCTCCCAGCGCCAGCGAGCGAGTGCTGGCCCCCAGGAGCCCGCCTTCCCTTGCCAAGTGGAGCTGATGGGTTTTTCTCTCAAGAGATCTGGGACACTGCTGTGAGCGGGTGGAAATTGCCATTGGTCGCCTGCAGCCGGGGGAGCAGAGGAGCGCAGCGATGCTGATTACATCAGCCAAGACGCCGATGGAAAACCAAGCGTGGAAGAAACATCCACTGTGCTTTCGCTGGGCTCCTCTGCTGCATCACAAGCAGCCGAGAAAATGCGTGATGGGGACAACCAGATGCCTTCCTGGGCAGGGCACATCTTTCCAGGCTAAGAGCTTGGGACTGAGGCTATTTTGCTTTATCCCTTTGCTCAGAGTGAGCTGCTTATGACATTCCCTGTCTCTCTGCAATCACTGGTTTATCTATCCACCTCAAATGATGCTTCCTCAGCTTTATTGTGCATCTTGGCCAATAGCGGCAGAGAAATGTGGCCACCACATGTTGGCAGCAATTGAATCCTGGGCACATTTTTTCTCTGCACAGCCTTTAAGCTGTGGGAACCATTTCAAAGGAAACCATTCCCCCTATAACATGCTTGTGATCTGAAGATGTCTATTTAGATGGCAGCCCGGCATTAATTTAGCAATTCACTACAGAGTTTGGCGTGATGTTTAAAGCACTAAAATAAATTGTGGTGAAGTCGTTTCCCTCAAACCAGATTGTGTGGTTTACATTATTTGTCAACCTTAAGTACAACTGGCATGTTTGTATCACTCATGCAAAGCCCCATTGTGCCTCTCTAGAAGGGGGAAGAATCCGCACAGAAACGCATCCAAGTTCCTGCCCCGGCAGTCTCATGTCCCTGGGAGATCTGCCCCGGAGGCACGCAGCCCAACTGGCTGGAAGAGAGCCTGGGCTTTCCTCAGGATGATGGGTGTTAAGTGCAGGCTCATATAGGTTATATTACAAAGGGCCGTTTTAATCAGACACAGATTTGTACTCTCTGCCTGCAGTGCCTAAAATCCACCGAGCCACAATGACTTAGACACGCACATACGAGCGCACACACATGCACACCGCCATGCGAACGGGCCGCACGGCTAACCCGGGCGGCTGCTTGCCCATCGAGGATGGTGCCCGCCACCCAACCGGGTGACAGCCTGTCCCCCTGCCCCACGCTCGGTGGCCCCTTGCCCTGCCCGGCATGCCCGGGGGACGGCCGTGGCCAGGAGCTGCAGGGAGGGAAGGGGCAGGTGAGGGGGAGGCTGCCCCAAACCTCTCGGGAGCCTGCCGGCTGCTTTGGAGCTGCCTTCTAGCAGCTCCTCTCTGGAGAGGCTGGTTTGATGTCCCAGCCACGCTGGCAGCCAACGGGAGCTGGGATGGTCTCACGCAGGGGACGTCTGGGGAGGTGGTTGCCTCTGGCCAGGCTGAGATGCTGCCCCAGCCTGGCTGGAGCACCGGGCTCCGCTGCGGCGTCCCCCCGTCTCGCCGGCCGTGCCCAGGCCATGGCAGTGCCACCAGACCTGGTTGTTCCTGCTGCCTTTGGCTGTCGGTGTGCTGCGGGGACGTGTGCGGGGTCAGGCAGGGACAGCACGTCGGCACTTTCACCCGCGCCGGCGAGAGCAGGTTGGAGGGGCGTGCTGTGGTGCTGCGCCTGCCTCCGGGCGAGCAGGCGGGATTCCGCCTGTGATCTCAGTGCTTTATCCCTTCCTTCCCTTCCCTCAGTCCCTGCAGCCAGAGAAATCCCCGGATGGCTGTCACAGCTCTCCGCACACAAGCCGGCTGGCAGCGCCGAGGGTGTTTCATTCCTCCACCTCCCAGCGACTCGCTAATGCCAGAAGAGCTGTCCTGCGGGCAGCAGGCAAGGCTTTGCACTGACACAATTGCACTCGCACGTCTCCTCCAGCCCCCGGCAGCTCTCGCAGGCTCTCGCGGAGGGTGCTCCCACCCCGCTGAGCAGCCCCGCTGAGTGCGGGACCGCAGGGCAGGTCTGCTCTGCAGGAAAGGGGCAACCTCCCCTCCCTCCGCTGGGACGGTCTCATCACCGTCCAGTGACCAAGAGTCCTCTGTCTCCCCCTGCCCTGGCCCCCCCATGCCACCCAGCCCTTCCTCTGCAGGTCTCTGGACCCCGTTCGGAGCATGTTCCCCACCGTGCTCCCCAGAGGCGCTCAGCAGGCGCGTGCCCTCCGTGCTCTCCAGTGCACCGCACCACAGCGTACACTCGGAGAGCAGGAGCTCGTCAGCTGCATTTCTTCCGCAGCATCTCTGGATTGTAAGAGACACCCAATTTTCTGGAAATTGAATTCAGAGACTCAGAAACTCTGCTGCTCCCAAGAGGCGTCCGTGTGTGCTCTGGCCATGTCCATGTTTGTGCTTTCATTGGATGATGGCAGAAACTCCCTTGCTCATATGAAAATTCAAAGGGATGGAGCAGAAGCGGGGCCAGGCTGCACAGACATCTGGCAGCTCCGGCTGCAGCCTGCGGACGCAGGCGCTCGTCCCCTCTCGTACCCCGCGCCCCACAGCCCTGGCAGCCACACAGCCCGCACCCAGGTAGCCTGTGCAACATTTGTCCTCGGCAGTACCTTAGATGAGACATTGCCCAGTACAAACACATCCTACTAAGGGCAGCACAAAAGCGCCCAGCCACGGCATTAAATAATTGTCACATTTTTCTTCTGTAAGGATTAACGTTCCTGCTAACCTTGCAAACCTTCATTGAACTGTTGTCACCCCCCGAAACGCAGCACAATCGCCAAGGGATTAGGGTGTCTGCGGAGCAGCCTGTCCTCGCTATTGTGTGCTCCCGGCGGGGTGAGGAAATCCTGCGACATCAGCCGATAAGTCCCTGCGGCGGGGACGCCAAATTCACTGCAGGGCCAGGCACAAGGCAGCCCCGCGGGAGCAGGGGGCTGAACGCCTGCGGTGGCACCTGAGAGCTGTCCCTGCAGCGGGCGGGTGGCCGGCAGCGCGGCTGGGCTGGTGGCACTTGTGGTCAGGGCCACCCTCCTAGGATGGGCGACCACTGCTGCGGGCATCAGGGAGCCAGGAGGGGCCCCAGCCCTGTCCCCTCCTGGCAGCGGGTCTCCCCGCTCGGCTCTGCCAGCGTCTGGCCACTGCCTGCACCGGGCTCCTGGGCCTCCTAAGCCAGGCGAGCACGTTCATAAATCTGAATGCTGAGGAAATCCCATAAAAATTTAACAGGAAATACGGAGCCATAAAGGGAAGCTCTTGGCATTTCTTGCCGGCTGTCGGCAATGCCCGCTGCGCGCGCTGCGCTCAGGCACCTGGCAGCCTCAGCGGGACCTTGGCTGGGACAGACTGGATTAGCAGCTGGTTCCCACGGCCCTCCCTTCGGAGCAGGAGGAGAGGAGTATGGCAGCAACACAGACTGATGCTCTCGGGAGCAGGACTTCGGTTTCTGCAGAGCTCAGTCTCACAGACATACAGCACAGGCAGACGCTGTGTTGCAAGGATGCAAGAGGGAAAAAGAATGCTAAAGCAAACGCAAGATTTATGCACGTAGGTCCCAGGAGGGTCTTACAGTGCTTATAAATGACAATACATATTGTCGTCCCAACCCCCGTGTTCAGTAGCAAAGGAAAAGAAGTGGGAAGTGTCTCCAGCTCTGGAGCCATTGCACAATAACAGAGAATGGAAAACAACCTCATCTGCTCGTCCCCAACATCTGAGCCCTGCATCAGCATCCCAACTCCCACAGCAGTTTCCCAAGAGAAAGAGCCATCCCCTCCAGAGAGAAATGGGGAGGGTGGAGAGAGAGGAGAGTCCAGGGAAGGTGTGGTGCACAGGGAGCAGAGCTCGGCATCCCCCTGATGTGCCCAGTTTGGATTGCTCAACCAGCAAACACCAAGCGCCTGCTCCAGTCCTCTGCTCAGTGCGGACGAGGACTCTTCTAGCAAGGACAGGGTGAAGTCTCCATCATGGACGGGTGTTAGGTTTGGGGTGTTCATTTCCAGCACAGGGCTTGAGCAGGCTCTCGGAGAGGTGGCTGCGTCAGGGCTTGTCTCTTGCAGACCTGCATGAAGAGGATCTGCAGTGGCAAAAGCAGCATCTGGAGACCCCTCCAGCCCAGCAGGATCTGTACTTGCCTCCTCTTTGGCAGGGCACTCAGTATTTGGAAGCCAGCACTTGCTCATTGTTACTGCTGTGCAGTGGGATTTCATGGTAGTTTTTCATCAGCTTTGCACGTGTTTGATCATATGAATGGGGACTGAACCTCCCTACAAGTGACAGCAGCCTGGCTGCCCAGGGTCCGTTGGGGTTTTGGAGGAAAGATGTCCATTTTCATCCAGAAATTCACTGTATTCTCTGTGCACGTGGGGAGAATTTGGCTTCTCTTTTCTGGCGTCATGGCAGGGAAATGGCTTCACCCTCTGCCTTGGGGACGTGCAGGTGGCCACATGTGGGAAAAGAGCACTCCTAAAACATGCCTCCCGCAAGGAAGTTCAGAACAAACATGATGCCAGCATGAACATAAAGAGAAGGAGCAGGTCACCCAAAGCCCAAGTGAATTTCCTTTTCATTGGGCTTTGCCGGCAGTGGGAGCGAGTGTTCTGGGAAATGGTGCGGGCGGCCATGGGACCCCCTGGGGCTGCACCGGTGACACTGTCCTCAGCACCATTTCCCAGGGGATGCACTTTGGGGCACACGCTGAGGGTTTGGCTGGTGGTTGGCCATACAGCAACCGGGAGCCCCCCTCTGTCAAATGCTGCAGCCAGAGCTTTCCTTGGACACCTCTGCTGTGGGCGTTATGTGGGCTTTGAATTTTAATCTGTTTTGCTTCATTTGGAGAAGCTTTGAGGAATGAGTCCTGCAGTCAAGCTGGCTCTTCTCGGACTAATCTCATGAGGCTGAAATGAGGGCTCGTGGGCAGAGGAGGACTGGCTGGGGGCACTCAGAGCTTCATCCTGGGCTGCTATGGGACTGCTTTTCATCGAACTCTTCTCAGACCATCCCTCATTTTCTATCAGGGTGTCTATTTTCAAAAGCAGGTGGTGATTCTGGTTACCAGGACCCATCCTGAGACATCTGGAGGGAGGCTGATTTTCAGGAGACAGCAGCAGATGGGCTTAGTGCCTGTTGAAAATTAGCCCCTTCCTATATGGTCCTGAAGTTCCTAGTGGGTTTTGAAAATACAAGCAGTTGCAAAAATCTCCGTCTTCCGGAGGCAGATGGTGATGACCCCACTTTGCTGGTCTGGCTCCTGCACGGGGCAGAGCGCAGCGCAGACCAGCACTTGGCCACGCACGCACAAGTGCTGCAGTGAAATTGGGAAAGTTTCACTGGACTCATTTTTCACCAGAGAAGGTCATGAGGTCCAGGATGGGTGTCCCACGCTGGGAGGAGAAGTCGGCTCATGCCAGCGCAGCCACCAGCGCGGCGGTCCGAGCCGCCGGCAGACCGGGGCGGGCGGGAGTCCCCACTTCGCCCAGCTCAGCGTGACCCATGGCTATTGGCTATTCCGGAGCTGGTTTCCATGAGGACTTTTATTTTTTGGTAAAAACGTTGAACAATTCTGGATTCATCCCCATGTGGAGCGGGAAAAATTTTGAAATCTTGAACATTTTTGAGGGCTTAAAAACAATTTCCCACCCAGTTATAGCCACCAGTCTCATCAGGATGTGTTTGAAACCACTCCAGCAGGAGCTGAGCAGAGCTGGTCTCAGCTGGATACCGCTCTCGACGAGAAATGCCGTGGTCAGGGGTCATGTTTCTTCAGAAAAAAAGTATCTTCAATAGCTCAGGAAGTTATTAGTGTCTGCTAACAATAAGAGCTTTGGATTGATTCAATAGATGCTCATTTTAATTGTAAAATGCCAGTAATGAGAAATGTGCCATCCAATGACTCATTTTTCCCTTGTAAAAATTATTGGACATTTTTATTAGTTTTACAAATGACAGGACCTCGTATTTCTGAGAACACTTTATACAAGCCTTGCACAAGCCCACTCTCATAAAAGCGTGTCTGTGGTGACATCCGGAGCCACAAGAAGGGGAGCGGTAGAAAGGCCCAAAGTGGTGAGGACAGCCCACAAGTGGAACTGGCAGGACCGAACCCCAAGAGGGTGGGAAGGGGTGGATACAGTGCCGGAGACATGAGCTTCGGCGCTCCTTCCCAGCAGTGCCTTTCTGGAGAGGCACGGGGCAGACAGGGGGATGGGTGCCAGCCGGCGCCCGGAGGTCCGCCCGGCGCAGAGCCCCGGCGAGGGGCAGCCGCGCCGGCACTGAGTGGCCGCCCGGGTGGGCGATGCGCTGGGCGCAGGGAGGGCAGGAGCCAGCCCCGGCCGGGCAGAGCTGAGCCAAGGTAAGCGCCGTCCCCAGCCGCGGCCCCTCTGCGGCCGGCACCGGGCAGAGCGGGACCACGCCACCTCCTCCTCCGCTCCTGACGGAGACACCGCTTCGCGCCGTTAACCCCAGCGCCTGGCTTTATCCATCTTGGCGTTATCTCTGCTGGCAGACAGCAGGGGCCCGGGCTGCGCCGCGCTGACCACGGAGCGCGCCTGACCTTGGCTCGCCAGAAGCGAGATAAGGGGTCGAGTGCGGCCAGGGAGCAGGGGCAGGAGGGCAGGGGGCAGGGGGCCGGCAGGCAAGGGGCGCGGGGACAGCCCCGACCCAGCCCGGCTGCGGCGGCACCGCTGCTGGGCTGCGTGGCTGGATGGGGCTGGTGACGAGCGCTGGCAGGGTGTTCCTTCTTCTCCGGAGAATAGAAGAGCTGCTTTGGCCAGACCGTGCTCTTTTATAAAATCCAAGCAATTTCCCAGGGAGAATTAATTTGCACGAGGGGGAAAAAAATCATTGCAGAGAATTTCTCATTTCAGCATTTCATTTTTCCTCTCTTGTTGACATTATTTGTATTTTTGTTTACATCTCCTCATGACAAGTCATCTGTAATTCTGCGTAGTGTACCATGAGCTGGTACGATATGACATAATGCAAGAGTTGAGATAGCCTACTACTTCTATTTTAGTTTGGAGGATATTTTAAACTTTATGTTATCCAGGAAATTTCTGAAATATTTGTCTTCATTCCAAGCCAGAATGAAAATGAAATGTCGGAAGTTCCCGTGAAACAAGTAGTGAGAGTTTCCAGCTCCGCCGCCGCGTGCGACAGGGTGGCCGGCGGGGAGGCCCCGGCCCCGCACGGGAGGGCAGCAGCGGGCAGCGGGGAGCAGGGAATGGGCAGCGGGAAGCAGGCAGCGGGAAGCAGGCAGCAGGCAGCGTGCCTCTCCCCAAGCTTGCCACAGCCTGGCACTGTTTGCTTTCCAGCAGCACAACTGCAATCGTGCATTTAGGGCAGGGGTTTAACGGGAGGGATGGCTGAAGGAAGGGCACGGGGAGAGCGCCTGGCATGTCCCTGTGCCCGCGGGCAGCAGCAGGCACAGGGATGGCATCGGCTCAGACCCGGCACATGCCACAGCCTCCCAGCACTGTCCAGGCGAGGAGCTGGGACAGGGAGCAGGACGTGCCACAGCATCAGCTGAGGGCAATAGGGACAGGCAGCTCCACCACCAGCCTGTACAGCAGGCGCAGCCCTGCGTCTCCCTCCCTGTCTGGGGCAGCACATGATGGTGGGCTGGGAGGGCTGTAGAAGTCTGATTGTGGCAGCTTCCCCCGGCGCTGTTCTTGGTCGGTGCAGTTCTGGGCCTGTCTGCGGGCTCTCTGCGGGGGCATCAGTCCACCCCAAGCCCCCAGGGCTGATGCCTTGAAGAGAAGGTTGAGGCTGTGTGGGGCAGAGAAGCGACTCCAGCAGCCCCCCTGTGCTCCAGGACAGATGGTTTCATTGTGCCAGGACGTGCCAGGAGGGACCCGTGGTCGCTTTGCAAAGCCTCTCTGGTTTGTGGGGCACCAGTCAGGGAAGGGAGAGGCTGGGCTGGCAGCCGCAGGGCTGCAGGCAGGAGGGATCTGCTCCGAGCCACCGGCCCCAAAGCTGCATCTGCCGAGACTGATGCACCACGGGACAGGCAGCACCCTGCAGGGACTGCAGGAAGCCAGGGTCCCTGTATCTGTGTGTCCGGGTGGAAAGCGCTGTCAGGTTCCCAAAGTATTTGCCTTTGCCTCTGTACTGAGACGCTCAGTCCTCAGAGCTTTGTTTTGTGTACTCTGGGAACCGACAATTTGTAAAGACATGCTGCTGGGCTAATCCTCCATCAGCTCCCGGAGCAGAGACCAGCTGGGATCTGGCAGCTCTCTCCCCTCTCCCACTTCAGTCTGCTGAAATAGTGAGTGTCTCTGTAACCAGTAGCTTACAGGTTTTGACTTATACGCAAAGCAGAACAGCAGCTTTCTGCAGTCGGCAGCCGGGACTGCACAGGCACGTTGTCCTACCGCGCCAGCGCAGCGACCTGCGGGGCGGGCACACCAGCTGTGCCAACAAGGTGCTGCGTGCCGCGCCGAGTCCTGGGGGCGATGCCAGCCCTGGTGGTGAAATCATCTTGGCTCTCTCCTGGCTTCAGAGCCGTTGTTATGCCCTGGAGACGCTCTTAGGGAAGGAAGCTGTTTCCACAGCACAGTTTGCTGTAGCTCTGGTCCACAAGCTGATGCATCGGAGAAGCAATAAAATTAGACTTTTAAAAAAGGTACCTTCCTCCTTGCGCACGGGAAACCTCATGTTCTGCGTGGAGCTTTTAACAGTGAGCACAGTAGCACCGTGAGTCTTGATGCCAGTGAAAGATCACTTGTGTTGCCTCCTCTATTGAGCCTCAGCATGCCGGCTCAGCACGCAGCAGGCTCCATGGCTGTTCTCGACAAGCACCGGGGAGACCATTAGGAATGGGGAGACACATGCGCTGCCTCAGTCCTTGAAGGAGGTTTGGGAGAACAGGGAGGACTTGGATCTCTGAGGTGCTGAGATTTCACTGGGGCCAGGAGTCGGTGAGTAGATAGGTGCTGGCTGGTGTGAAACCGGGGATCTTTCCCATTGGTGAGCAGGTAGAGATTATGGAGCTTGAACCAGTGTGCCCTAATCCTGGTCTGCCAAGGAGAAAGGCTGGCACAGTGACATCCTCAGCAAGCCAGCTGTCAGTGGAGAGTAAATACAGCCCTGAAAGCTGTGCTGCACCCCTGCCTGCTGCATGCAATTTGGAGGAGGCAAAACAGCAGCATGCTGCTGTTAACCACTGGCTGCCCAAACAGACACCGGTGTCCCCACAGACTGGCTGGATCCCTCCAGCCTGACCCCAGCTTGCCTGCTTGCTCCTGATCCCAGACAGCGCTGCTGTGGCTCGGTTTGGGGTTAGCCGTGACTGGTGCCATGGGAGGGCATCAGAAGTGGTGCCATCAGAGAGACTGTGGGGCACCCTGAAACCTTCAGCACCTCTTTCCCAAAGTCCTGCTCTGCCGGGACAGCCCAGGCTGCCCTGCCTGTCCCAGGATGTCCCCTCCGTTATGCCATGAGGAAGTTGGCAGGAGAAAACTCCTGGCAGAGCCATGTGTGCTGTGCCCGTCACTGGACTGCCCCCATCCCAGGTTTTGGATTGAGGTCTTGGTGCCATGCCCACGACCCCAAGGTGTAGCTGGCACAAGAGCTGCCCCCTCCATCACCTCTTGGGCTGTATCTGGGAATGGTGGGAGCCTGGGGGGGCATGTAGCTGAGAGACCAGGTCTGCAGCACAAGGGGACCCGCCTCAGGTCATCCCAGATGGCAGTGGCCAAGCGGGGACCCGGCACACCCTAGTTGTCCCTCTGCTCCCCATTGTGTGCCTTAAGGGCACAGTCACACTCCAGGGTGGGAAATCTGCTGCTGGCCAGGACCAGCACAGGGCTGGGGTTTGCCCTTCACAAAGATGGGCGGCATCTCCCTGCGATGGGACGGTGAAGCAGTGGTAAATCGCCCATCGCCCCCACAGCACTGAGCTACCCCCGCAGCGGAGCGGGGTCCCCCGTGGGCAGAGGGTGTCCCAGGGCACTGCAGGAGCCGGGTGTGTGCCAGGCTCATCCCTGTAGGATGGGATCATCCTGCAGCCCCTGTGGGAAGGTACCAGTGCCATTGCTCAGCGTGTAAAGGGCCTGTGATTTTTAAGAAAACTCATTTTGAAGCTGACTGGAGTCTGTCAGAGCAAATTAGTTGCAGTTTCAGCTAGCCACTTGTTTCTGGTTTAACCCTGGGAAAGCAACTGGGCTACAAATGTTTACCTTATGAGGTAAACCATCAATATCCTTGAAACTTTGATTAAAAAAAAATACTGGACTAGAGCATCTTGTGGGTTTCTTTTTTTTTTTTTTTTTTTTCTGATTCGTTTCACAATATGCCAGAAGCATGGCTTGAGTTAGGGCTTTGGCAGGGGCTTTTATCATGATGGATATAGTGGAGGATAGAAAAGAAATTTGGTTATCAGAGGATGCCAGAACTCAACTTCCTAGCACATACATTTAATAATGCAAAAGTTCTCCTTTAAAGGTCTCCTTAGAACAAATCCTAGTCATCACAAAATCCATGGAGATAAATTAAATTACATTTTAATAGTGGAGAACTCATTCCTGGGCCGGGCGCAACAGTGAAAGTATGTTCTCTCTTAGACAAAAGTAGCCTCGTCTCCCATCAAAACTCTGAATGTTACCATATGAAAAAATTAATTGGAAATGAAACCCTGAAGCTCCCAGGGCAGAGGCACCACGAGAGGCTGTCATGGCTGTGGTAGCTCTCTTGCCGACACTGCAGTCACTGGAGCATTACCCTTCTCCCCCCTTGTAAATGAAAAGGCATCTCCACGAAATAGCATCTCGTGCATTTGCTGGAACTGCATCTGGAAGTGGCTGGCCACAGACACAGTTCTGTCCAGCATAACGTAAGCTCTCCCTCAGGGAGAAAGGTGCGCAGCAAGGAGCAGCGCCGCGCACCCTGCTCTCCAGGGCCCCGCCGCGGGCTTCAGCTCTGCCGCCCGCCGGGTGCTCCGGCCGAGGCCTGCCGCAGCCCTTCTGGCCTTCCCCTCCCATCATTGCCCTCTGCTCTGCCATCTTTCAGCGCCAGGCTCAATCCATTCTGTTTTTCGCTCTGTCATCTTGAAGATATTTAAAACACGTACAATCGCTTCCCGTGCAGACACAGATATTTAAAGTGGACGGTGTGTGCAATAAGTGCCGCAGTACGGGGTGACGCGAGGAGACGCAGGTAGGGCCAGCCTCGCCTCGAGGTCCTGCATGATGAACACTTGCAAAAACAGAGAGAAAGGGGGGAAAAAGGCAGAAAGAGAGAGAGGGAAGAGCTGCTGCAGCTCCCCTGCTCATCCCTCCTGTCGAGCCGTGGGCCCGGCAACTGGGGCTGGGCCTGCAGGCCACCATCCTGTCCTGCAGTTCCTCATCTTCCCCTCACCCTCCCCATCTCGGCCTCCCCCTTCCCCTTGCCGCAGCCCCGGGAGCCCGAGTCCCCGCTCTCTGCCCTGCCTCCTCCATCCCCGAAAGCAGGGCCCGGCCCCCCCCCGCTGCCCGGCCTCCTCCCTGCAGCTCCCCGCCGTGCGGGGCTGGGCCTCGCTCCTCTCAATGTCTGTACAATTACCAAAATCCCTCGGCAGAATTAGCTCCTCGCAGAGCACTGCATTCAATTAATTATATAGTTTAAAACACAATACGTAGACATATCCCATCCACACCAGCTCAGCATTTGGCTCCACTGGAAATCTCTGGAAAGCCGCGGTGCAGCAGCAGGCAGGCCGTCCGCACAGCCCTGGCTGCGCTCCTTCGGCATGGTCACAGGAGATAATCTTTAATTGCAATTAAAATAATTATAGGTGTACTGCAAATGTCTCAGAGAACGCAGTGGGCCAAGCACATTTCTACAGCTTTTGCTGCACAAGGGTCCCCTCAGCATTTGTGTTCAGCTGATTTATTTAGGCTGGTTTCAACACAGTGATATTCCCACCTGCCGGCGTGGGCCCGGGCTGACCTGTGCGGGACATGGGGACAGGCACCATTCGCCCTTCGGTGCCGCTTCGGTACAACCTGGAGCACCGGGGTCAGTGCTGTGGCCCTTTGCGGGTCAGCAGGGTTCCCAAATCGCCCCAGGGACCCAAAACTGCCCCACGGTCCCTCCCGCCAGCAGCCTGCTCTCTGCGAGGGCACAGCTGGGGCAGCGAGGAGCCAAGCTGGGGGCTCACCCTGGCCCCAGCTCCTCCTGGGCACCGTGTCGGTCCCAGAGCCAGCCCAGCCGGCCGTGGCTCTCTGGTCTCGCTGCTGCAGGTCACTGACAGGGGGACTTAGGACTCCCGAGGTCACCAGCCCGCGTCTCCATGCAGTGATGGGAGCCCGCAACAATTACAAGCTTCCTGCGTGTCCTTCCTCTGGGGTTTTGTCACACATGATGTCTCACATCTGGGATTCAACCAGTTGGTGGGGATGGTAGTGCTATTTCCATGCCAAACTGTAGCTTTCTTACCCCCAGCCATTTCAGGGCTTACAGCTATTGTGTGTTTTTTTTAATGTTGCAAGAATTTATATTGGGAAAAAAGTGCCTTTTTATTTCTTTTCTCAATGCCCTGGGAAATGTCATCCAGCAGGAATGTTCCCAAGAGTTGCTCGTGGCTGAGAGGAGGATGGGCTCCAGCAGTGGCCCGCATTCCCAGCTCCCGTCCCTGTGCCCAGCCCCCCGGGACCGGCTCTTTGGGCTGTGGCTCCCCCAGGCGCCCCATCCCCACTCCCCAAACTCTGCCCCACAGTCCCGGGGAAGTGGGGCCAGCCCGGCCCCATGGCAGCACCAGCTCCTGCCCCGTGGCTGCTGGGCGTGAGGCAGAAGGGAGGGGGCAGATGCCTGGAGAGGGACAAGCTGTTTGTGGAGCCTCTCCTGCTGCAGAGGCTCTCGGTTTCGTGTCCTCTTGGCTGTGCCAGTGGCCTCTTCCACTTCCAGCTCTGGACAGAGTTACAAGAAATGCTGGAAGTCCCAGCCCTGTGGTGTGTCATCATTTAAACTTGTCTTTAACAGCGTCCCAAAGCAATTTACTTTTCCCGAACATCAAAGCCCCCAGAGTGATACTGGGAGAGGCAGGGCTTCCCCTGCGAATCCCGGTTGCTTCCATGCCCCCCTGTCCTGCCCCACTCACAGGGGCTAGATGCCCTCCTTGGCTGCGGCCAGCAGCCTGGGCTGGTTGTCCTCTCACATGCTGGCCCACAGAGCAGTCCCTGCTTCAGCCCAAGTGAGTGTGTTGTGCTTTGGAAATGGATTAGCAGTGTGTGATGTACTGGGGCTTCAGAGGGCTGGAGCCCCTCTGCTGTGAGGAGAGGCTGAGAGAGTTGAGGTGTTCAACCTGGAGAAGAGAAGGCTCCGGGGAGACCTTAGAGCCCCTTCCAGTACCTAAAGGGGCTACAAAAAGGTGGGGAGGGACTCCTGATGAGGGAGGGAAGCCACAGGATGAGGGGGAATGGTTTTAAACTGAAAGAGGGGAGATTAAATTTGGTATGAGGAAGAAATTCTTGACTGTGAGGGTGGTGAGGCACTGGTCCAGGTTGCCCAGAGAAGCTGTGGCTGCCCCATCCCTGGAGGTGTTCAAGGCTAGGTTGGACAGGACTTTGAGCAACCTGGTCTAGTGGAAAGTGTTCCTGCCCATGGCAGGGGGGCTGGAACTGGATGATCTTTAAGGTCCCTTCCAACCCAAACCATTCTGTGATTAATCTGGGTTTGTTGAACAGCTGGACTTTCATCTTGGGCAGAGCAATGCATCTCAGGTTGGGTTGTGAGAGTAAAAAGGAGGAAGAGCAGAGATATTGCACGCAGGATGAGAAGGCAGATCTTCCCCACAAAAATACAAGTGAGGTTTATATTGATTGCCCCACAGTGAAGCTGCTGGATGCATTTTTCCAGGCTCAGCATCACATCACACACCACCTCCACAAGACTCATTACGGGACAGAAAAGGCTGCAGGCAGGAGTGTCCACATTCACCGATGGTTTTGCTATGACCGACCTCAGAGGGGTCTGTCTTACACGTGGGGAAGGGAGGGCAGGGAGCAGCTGAGCTGGTGAAGGACTGAGTTGTCTGAGAAAGGTGCTTGCAAACCCGCCTGTCTGTTGGGTTTTACACAGTAAGGAACTGATAAACTCAGAGAGGGATGGCAGAGGGCAATGCCTGGGGCCATGCGAGGGGCAATGTGTGGGATAATGCCTGGGGCAATGAGCAGGGCAGTGCACCGCCGTGCGTGGGGCCATGCGTGGGCAGCACAGAGTGAGCCCCAGCCTGCCCAGCACTTGGTGTGAGGAGTGTGGCAGCCCCAGCTGGGCCAGGGATGGAGCTGTGGCCCCCTTGCCATAACCCTGCTGTCCCCCATGATGACAGCAAACCTGGGGAAGAGCAGCAAGGTGCTTGTGCTCTGTGCGACTGGGGGGTCGGCTCCGCCTGGCAGATGTGAAATAAGGTGACCTGCTCAGGGTCCGACACAGGGACCAGGCAGGCGCTGGCTGGTGGGAGCAGGCATGGCTTGGCTGCGGCTGTCGTGTACGGTCTGATAACAACACACCACAAAAATCCAGCCCCAGGAGTAGGTACCAAGGGAAAAAAAATAATGAGGAGAAGGAACTAGCGAGGAGATGACATGGCATCTCCTCTTCTGCCAGGATCCAGAGTGGCCCTCCGCTCACCTGCATGCTAGGGGATGCGGGGGAATGCTGGGGGATGCTCAGGGATGCAGGTGGAGCAGCTCCTCACTGGGACCCCCATGCCCAGGGTGTCCCCACTGTTCCACCAGCACTGCCCTCCTGCCCAGCCTCAGAAGTTTTTTAGAGGAAATATTATAGAAAAAAATGTAGCTGCTCCTGCCTCTACAAACACAGTGTGCTGCTGTCTCTGCCAGAGCTCAGTGCTGGTTTGCCTCAAGGAATCTGTGAGATCCGTCCTGCTGTGATCTGTAACAATATTGGGATTAAATTAGCTTCCCTGAGCTGCAGAGGGGTCAGTGTGTGAGGCCCCCTGGTTAATCCAGCAGGCCAAAGAGAACAGAAGCCTCCCTGCATTGGGAAAGGAAAACAACGGGGTCTGTTTGCAATCCATGGAGCTAATTCAAACAGCATTCCTTAAACAACAGGGGAAAAGGGCCTTCGAAGCAAATGAGAAAGGAGCATTTCCCAACATGCGCATAATGTCAGTCCTTGGAAAGAGGCGAAATGTCCAGCCTGCACGGGGCACGGTGTCAGAAAGCCCGGCAGGCATGAAAGAGAGATCCTGAAAAGCAGGGCAGCTTGCCGGGGCGCACACGTCCACCACTCGAACTCTGCCTTCCTGCCCTGTGCCTGGCGAGCACGAAGCGAGTTGGTCCTGCAGACCTCTTGGTCTGCCCACGGCGGCACAGGGGGTGCAGGCAGGCGCCCGGCAGGCTGCCCGCACCACGTCTGGGGTGGGATGGGGCATGTGGATCTTACTCTTCCTTCACCCACAAAGAGTTTTATGCAGAAGTCATTTTCATGGCTGCTCAGCACCAAACCGGGGTGACCTCCCCGGGGTCACTCCTGGATGGAGACACGCTTCCCGGCACGGGCTGCTGCCAGGCTGCCAGCGCCGCCCCCTCCGAGCGAGGCCAGCGAGCAGCGCTGCCCAGCCAAAAGCCCGGGCTTGCTTGCTCTGCCCGGGAAGAAGAGGCATGCCCGGGTGATCCTACCAGAAATTCAGCTCCCCTTCCTCTTGCTCCCAGATCTCCCCGTGGAAGGCATGATCCTGCGTGCCCCTGTGCCTGACCCCCCAGCGCAGCTTGTGCAGCCTGTGTCAGGAACCCGATAGTTGTCTTTGCAACCAGAGCAGTTGTTTATGCAATAAGTTAGGCACTTGGGATAACTGTATTACCGGGGACTGAGGACTGCAGGTGTTCAGATATTATTAAAAACAATTGCCCAGGCTATCAATCATTCTGCAGGAGATAAGCCTTCTGAGAAGCAGACCCCTGTGTCAAAGCAGGGTGCAGAGAAGCAGCACGCCACAGGTCGAGGCTAGGAGCGTCAGAGACAACTTCAGGACGTTCTTGCTTTCCTTCTGCTTCCTCGGCGAGCGTCTTTTTTGCTTTTTGCTTATGCTGAGATATTATCAAAGGCTGATGAGGCAGCAGGGATGAGTAATGCGCCCTCTGTGCCAGCCGAGAACTTGTAGGCACTGGTATCTGCACACAGGGTTAATGTGGAGGGCGCAGAGCCCTGGGTCTGACAGAAGCTGTGGTGCTCAGTGCCGGAGCTGCTGGGTGCAGACCTGCCACTGGTGCCCCAGGGCCCCTCCTGCCCTCAGCTGCGCACAGGGGCTGAGGGATGCTTGGCCCCATCCTGGAAGTTGCTGTGGTCCCCAGGCAGGGTGGGCTTTCCATGAAGGAGAGGTCGTTCCCCTGGCCAAGAGAGGCAGAGCGGTGGGATGCAGGGCAGGAACCGGAGAGGGATGAACTGAGACCAAAAAATGGCAGGTTTTTAACGGGGAGGGGTACCTCGCGCTTGAACAATGGGCTGGAGGATGAGGGGGAGCTGGTGGATGAGGCTCTCCCCTCGGCTTCATTCAGAGCGGGACACGGAGCCCAACTGGGGAAAGGCTGGAGCTGAATGGGCAGGGTCGCCCAGGCTGGGTGATACCTGTGCTGTAGGATTAGATGTGCTGCTTGCTTTTCCACCTAATGAGACTAAAACCGGCAAATTCAGGTGGCCTTTATCTGCTCCGGGAACATCCCAGTGCCCCTTTGCCCACACAGCGCGTTCGCGAGGGCAAGCTGCGGGCTGTGGATGATGCTCCCCTGGCACCGGGTGCTGGGACTGCCGCTACTGCCTGCGTGGCCCGGCTGGAGGAGCCCAGGCTGCCGGGCACCTGCTCGGCAAGGACTTCTGCGGGCAGCGGGGAAAATCTCCCAAGTCAGCAGCTCTGCTTTCAATCTGGAGCCGCTTGGCGCTTTTACCCTGCTAAAATGTGGAATTTCATGTCCTTTTGTACAAGAGAGAAACAGCCTGTTTAGGATTAATTTAGGATCAGCCTCAACAGCCATTAGCTAAAGAAAAACAAAATGGTAAATTAGCTGCCTGTCAGAAGGGGAAGAAATGTGGGACGATGCTGGATTTATTGTGGAGGGTGTTAAGGCAGGATTTAGTATGATTTACTGTCCTCTGCAATGATACCTTCCAACACCAGGGAGCTGGCAAGCACGTCTCCTTTGCCTTCATTCAGATATACTGCTCTGTTCACTAATTATTGATGTGTCCGGTAGCCCTGTTCGTGCAGCTGGGTTTGTCAGCATTTCCATTATAGAGCTCTCTCTTCGGGGTTTATTGCTCAGTTATAAACATTTGGTCCAGACTGAAACTTGATCTACAGCTGTCAACTGGAGTTGCAATGCTATGAGAGAGATTAGAAAGAAAAAGGTTTGGCTATTCAATGCAAGCATAAAAAGAAGATCTTTGGTTTATGAGATTTTTTCACTCTTAGAGTCAATGAAGTGATTTTGGCCCAGAGCAATTTGATGGTACATCAGAATTTCCTGGAACAGAAAGTAAAAATCCTCCAAATATAAATAGAAAATGTCTTTAATATGGAGACTCGCAACAGCGACCACTTTACATCTGCCCGATACTCGAAACACATTCACTAACACTCCTGTGAGATAGCAATGATCTCAGAAGATACCGTTTACAAGTAGGAAACTAGGGACATTTAACGAGGTGCCAAAGAAAATCCAGGATGAATAAAACTTCCACGTGCATTAACACAAACACAATGCAAAGGAAAAGCTGCGTGAAGGGTGAATTTTCCTTCTTGCCAGTTTTGGGTTATTTTGCATCTTTGTGTTCATACCTGCCCACACACAAGTGCTGTGCAAAGCAGAGGTGATTGCAAGGCTGTGAAGAACAGATCTGTGGGACTCTTCAAGCCCCAGTGTCTTTGGGGGCTGCTCCATGCCACATCCCATACCCCAGCCCTCTTCTCCCTCGGGGCTGCTGTACCGACTCCCACAATGAGCTCCAGGGCTCACGCCAGCGACTGCTGGGGATGGTGAGACCCATCTCCAGTGGTGGCTTGTGGACAGTGGGGTATCGAAGGGGACCTGCCCTGGCCCCCAGCAAGGGACCTGGAAGGGGATTCAGGAGACACCATAGGGCTCGTCACAGCCTTTGGAAGAGCCTGTGCCCTCTGGTTTCCAGCTAGGAGCCCTGCAAGCTTGGGGAGGATCAAGTGAAGATAATGCTGCTCCTTGTTGCTTCAAGACTTTTGCTAAGCACTGCAGGGTGAGTCACCCTGCTTGGCACAGGTGTCTCACCCATCAGCATGTTGTCCTGTGATGTCCCTAGGAACACTTGGAAGCTAAGACAGAATTTTACTCATTACAGAAGAATTATGGCATCTGCTCGAGTGGATCTTACACCTAAGTAAATACTGAAAGGTGTTCAGATAGTTGGAGAAGTTGACCCACAAAAGGGAGAAGCTGAAGATGGAGCATACAGTGCATCTCCGCCTGCAGGTCCCTGACTCCTGCCCATTGCAGGTCACTGGTTTGGACTTTAAGGACACCAGCTTGTGTTATGGCCAAATAACTTTCATATAGAGACTTTAGAAAATATCGCTATTGATTCTTGCAGCACCCCTCAAAAAGCACAGCCTGCAAATTACCTTCAGCCAGAGAAAGCCAGAGGCAATTGGACAAGCAAAATGTTAGAGGGGGCAAGCTTTCTGTCCCGAGAGAGGGAAGGTGCACGTGAAGAAGCAGCAGCCCCCTGCCCAGCTGCAGAGGCTGAGAGCACGGGGGGCTCAGCAAAGCGGGGAGAAGATGTACTATATCCTCATATACTAAGGATGATGGTCTTAAATGGTTAGGAAGAGAGGATGGATAGATGTTGCTGTCCCTCCCACCACACGCTGTGTCCTCCCGAGCCCACCCCTAGGTGGGAGTGGGCCCCGACCCTGCGGAGCAGGAACGCATGACCTGCCCGCGCTTCCCAGGCTCTCGGGGGCACCAAAGGGAAGCAATAACCTTCCCCAGGAGACTGCCGGGCTCTGCGGGGCATGGCGCGCTGAGGGGCTGACTGGTGGCTCGTCACACAGCTGTGCCTTTGCGACCACCCGCTGGGGCACCAGGGCTCTCGGCAGAGCCCCATGGCCACGGGCACCGCATCAGCCCCGTGAGAGACAGGGATGAGGGTTGGTCACATGTGGGGACCTGATGCTGGTGGCCACATGGCACTGATGGCTACTCGGGAAGCAGGCAGACACCGTTTCCAGTTCATGGCTTGTACAGAGAGACACCGGCGTGGGGTCCAGCACGGCTCCGTGGCCGTGTGCCCGGCGAGCACCAGCTCCCCACCCCAGTCCCCCGTGAAGGGGGCACACGAGGGGCTGGGGGCCCCCTGCACCTCCCTCAGGCTCCCCTGGGGCTGGGGCACTTCTGCCTCTTCCGTGGGGGACAAGCAGGTTGGGGATGGCCGCTGCCGAGGGAATGGCATCGCGTGCCAGAAGGCTGGTGAGGGCCAGTTGCCGAATGCTGCCCAGGCCAGATCCTGCTCAGCCCGCCAGGCACAGTGGATCCTGGGGGAAGGTGCCTGTGCCTCGACGTCCCCCTGTGCGCCCCTGCGAAGCAGGGGTCTGTCCCGCATCCCTCCTGGCTGCCCCAGTTAAGGCAGGGAAGGGTCGAGGAGCCGACGGTGGCGCGGGGAGGAGAGGTCCTGGGGTGCTCAGGTGTGATGGAGGGCAGGGATCCCAGCGCAGCCGCACCGCAGTCTCACCGCAGTCACACTGTTTTCCTGAGCGTGAGCATTTCCTCCTGCTGTACAGCCAGGGACCAAAAAATAACCAGGCTTTTGAGCTCCTTGCCTTAGTGCCTTCCCCCCTCCAGAGGATAATAAGCTGCTTTTAATATTTGACATGTTTATTAACAGATGCAGTTGTGACAGCTGATGACTTCATATGCCAGTTACCACTGAAATGTTAGTAATAACTTGGAATTAACTGTCATAAATAAAAAAGACTACAAAGACAACTAGATGGTGTGTCACTCTGCAGTAATTTACTGAGACCCCGTTGGCTCTGGATGCAACGCTGGAAGGTCCTTTGTGGAGCTCCAGTCCGGGTTTTGCAACAGTCACAATATTTTGGCTGGATATTGTCTTAGGAGGTGGAACTAGTGGGGTGGAATTCCCTCATGCAGGAGTTTGCACTAGATGCCTTTACAAAGCTGGATACTCTGGTAATAATAATAATAAAAAACCCCTACCCGGTGGATGGGGATGGAGTCTACGGCATTGAGACCAGGATTTATTAATGTGCAAATTGCTCTGATATGATCACATACTTTCTGCTTTGCATACGCAGGGAGCAGCGTGGGCTGATGGAGTATGAACTAGCCTGGGCGATCTTTACGAGCTGAAATCCTGCACATCACAGAAGGGTTTGTTTCTCTGCGCAAAACCTGGGAAGCTGTTAGAAACCTGCTTTAAAAAACAAGTGAACAAACATCCCCAGACCCAAACGCACCAGACTGCTCCATGAACTCGCCATGAATATATTTTTCATTTTTTTTGACAGAAACGTGCATGTAACTTTCTCTGGAGGAACCGAGGATTTTTCTAGTTGGTCTTGTAGTCTTTTAAAACTGAGAAACCGGTAGAGTCTTTTCAGCAGTGATGAGGGAGTGACAAGTCAGAGGTAAGGGTTTCAGAATGCATGTTTGTTTAGATGAAGCTTTTGCAATGTGGGCTGCTAATGAGGAACGCAAGCCTTGTCAGCATCCGACTTGCGGGTTTGCCTTGTGCAATGTGGATAATGAGTTCAGACAATGAAAGCTGTGAGAAATCACAGCACGATCTGTTGGGATCCCCGTCTCCCCCACCCCCAAGGTGTGTGGGGCTTTGCAGGGAAGCTGGGCTGCTGCGTGCTGTCCCCCGCCACTGTCGTACCTTGCCAGACCCGGGAAGGGGACACGGAGAGCTAGTTGCAATATTGATCTGTTCGCTGGAGCTCGTTGCTGTTGCTGGACCAACCCCAGGGTCCCGCCGGCCCCAGCACAGACGCTGAGTGCCGCACAGTGGGCTGCAGTGCCCTGCCTGCTTTCCCACTGACTTCCAGAGCCGGGAGCGTGCCCGAGCTGAGCAGTGAGGGGACGAGGTAGTTAAGCGGTTGCTGTCTCAGTATTGTCCTGGCTGCACCTAACTCAGCCTCCTGCAGAGGACGGCACCCATGGGGGCATGGCAGGCACCTGGAGAGTGCGGGGTAAGTACGTACTCCCTGGGTTTTTGGACGGGGTATCAGTGGGGAAATGGTTAACAGCGATCATGGCAATAATTAGACGTCTGTGTTAACACCCCATGCTGATGTGCAGGGGAAGTGCTGCTGGATCTCGGCGCTGGGCTGCCGAGCCTGTGTGTTAGCGAGGGCTTGGGGCTCGCGGCAGCGTGCTCCCACAGCCAGGCAGGGATGCGGCTCCCCAGCGAGCGCTTGGGTCGAGGTGATATTTCAGCCTCCGTCCTCCTGCTCCTCTGCGCCAACCAAGCCAGGGTGCCGCGAGACGCGGGTGCAGGTGACCAGGGAATGATCACCCCTGGACTTCTGGGGTTTCTTGTAGGCTCAGGTGTGTGCATTCCCTTGAACGGCCCTGGAGATGGATGAGGGGGTGTTCAGGTGATGCGGTTTGGGTATGAAGGGGTGTCTTACAGTAAAAGGCATTAAAATAGGGTAATACCGGCAGAAGCAAACGTTTCATGGCACGGCAGGCATGGAGCCTGCACACAGGTCGGCAGGCACCAGGGCAAAGAATCCTGTTACCTGAAAGTCCGTGAACTTGGGGTAAGGCTTATAGTGGTGTTTGTGGTGGCCAGGTTTATGCTGAGATCCTGCGGGGACCCAGCACTTGCAGTGAAACATCTGCCCAAAGTGTTCTTCAGTTTGAATGATTTTGGCCAAAGTCCACCTGTGGCCCTGGAGCAGGTGAGCTCCTGACTGCGCGATCACCTCATCCCCGCTGCGGGGCCGGGGCCGCGGAGGCTGGGTGGGAGGACGGCGGCAGCACTGCGGGCCTGGGAACGCCGGCGCTGCGACATGCCTGGAAACCACCCTGGAAAAAAGGCTCATTTCAGCTGGATCAGCTCCCCAGCCCCAGCGCAGCCGCTGCGAGAGCAGCAGCACCACCCTGAGGGACACGGCGGGGAGCGAGCCGGGGTGCAGGGGCACCCGCTCTGGGGCGACAGGGGCACAGACGTGCCCCCCTGAGCACAGCTGAAATCAGCTGGCCATGCTGGCCCGCGAAGGCGGTGGCAGAGCAGAGCATAAACCCCTCGTTTCCATCGCCTGAGCTAGACTTGAGCCGGCAGAGCATCTCTCTGCCCGTGCTATGGGGCCGTGGGACTGCAGTGAACGCCAGGGCTGGGGGCCAGGTCAGCCTCCCCCAGTCCGCAGGGATGGCACTGGGCTGGGAAAGTGGGGACCATGCAGCCCAGAGAGGCAGGGACCGGCCGGCAGAGACACCTTCCCCGGGGCTGTGTGATGGGGACCTGTCATCTCCCCTGAGGACAGAAGTGCCCGTCTTTGCCTGAGACGTTGGCAAACACAGACACAGCTTTCCAGCCGTACCCACCAACAACCCGCCTCCAAGGATGGTCCTCTGGGATTGCAGCTTCCCCACACACTCGTGTGCAGCCGGGTGGCGTGGGCCGGCTGCAGGATGTCCTGCGTCACAAACCACCCTGAGCGATGCCAGGCTCTGAAGAGCTCAGAACTGGGTCTCCCTGTCCCAGCGGTGCAGGTTGCTGTCAGCCCTCAAAAAGGCAGAGCTCACACGTGGTTGCGCCAGGCTTGCAGCAGCGGCTGCTCTGGAGAAGGCGCAGGCTGCCCTGGCCGCTCCCTCCCACCAACCCAACGCCCTGTGCTGCCCGATGCCCAAAGGTGAGGCTGCTGGTTATTTTTCCCAGTCGTGTTTTCTTTCTTTTGCTGCTGAAATCAGTGCTGCCCCTGGCTCTGCAGGGCTCAGGTTTCCCAGGCAGTGACATTTCGGTGGGAGAGCCGGCGCGCCAGGAACCCCTGGAGGAAGCTCACACTTGGCAGATGCTTCCTTCGCACATGGCCAAGCTGAAAGCCCCAGGTGCTGTTTAGGGTCTTGGCCCTGGGCTTCATCTCTGCTTTTGCCTGGAGAAGCTGATTAACACAGCGGTCTGTGACTCACGGGGCTCCTGTAAGCCCTGGAAACTTGCTTTTAAAAAGCATGCATTTAGGGTCAGTTCTGGAAGGTTGCTGTTTGGACACATTTACACTGAAATAAGAGGGGAACTGGGTATTGACCCGAACGGGTGCATACTGGTGTAGGACAAGAGCCTTTGCAGTACGCCCTGGCTGTCCTTCCCATTTTGCATTAGACCCCCCTCCTCCCCGCACGCTCGGGGTCTCCAGCAGCGGGGCTATGTGCTAACATGGTGTGTGTCTGCTCTGCACCTCCCGGGGACGTGCTGGGCACGTCGCTGCATGGCAATAGGGCCTTTAGGGTTGTCGAGGAGCCCTTTTGAGGGGAGAGTGAGGTTTTCAGTGCCCTGGTCTGCATTGCTCTGAAATGGACTGTTTCGCAATTCCTGGTCTGAAATTTGCTTTAGTTGCTGCTGTTCTGGTGTGTTTTGCCCCTGGCTGGCATTCAGTAAGAGCGTTATTGAACTGGAGGAAGGCTTAAACCTGTGTGGAGTTGTACCTAATAGAAACAGGTCTGATTTTTCAGTGACCGCAGCTAAATCCCCGGGCAGCTTCCCGGTCTGCAGCACCGGAGCTGTGCCTGCAGACGACCGCAGACTGCAGACAACTCCGGTGCATTTTCAAATGCTGCTATGTTGTTGAGGAGAGGCAGCACACACCGAGCGTGCAGCCTGCTGCAGCGCTGCGCTGCTGCCTTCTCCAGACCAACGTGCTGCCTCTCTGCGCTAGTGAGAGGGTAATGGAAATCCCCCAGTAAAAAATTTCCTGATGTTTTACAATGCTGAAGCACAAGCGGTCCTGGAGAGAGGCCTGTGGCACTATTAATCGCAGCATTACTTGGAGCAGCTACTGTGCCGGGCACCGCGCGAGGCGGGCGAGGAGCTGGCGCTGCGCGGAGCGGGGGGCTGGAGCCGGCGGGAGGCTGGGGTGCTGCTGCGGCAGAGCCGGGAGCGACTCCCCGCCGCCAGGCTGGGGCAGAGGGGCGGCCGCGGGCGGGAGACTCTCCTCGGCGTATTCCCCATCAGCGGGTCACAGCACGGCTCCGCAGATCCGGGGAATGCAGTGCAGAAGCTGGTGGAAGGAGTCAGACCTCAACAATGCTGTGGAGAACTCTGCTGCCAGATTGGTTTTTATTATTTTATTTTTTCAGTGAAGTTTATGGGTTAGGGATTTTGCAGAACTTGGCACTGGGATATAATATCAAATGAAGACCTTCTGGTTCGGAAATTTGACTTAATGCAGCCTTCTTTTATTGCTTCAGGGATTAAGCAGAACAAAGTGGCTCTGCATGTGCATGTGCAGAGATGTTTGCCGGCTGGAGGCGCGTGAGACACCCTGTGGCAGTCGCAATGACCGAGCCATGCGCGTGTGGGACCTTCTTCCGTGGAGGGTGTCACAGTGCTGCCCGTGCAGCGTTAGTGCTCTCTCTGCCTTGCCGACAGGGAAACACCTCTCGGAAAGAGAGCCGGGGAGAGAGACTTTCCCAAAGAGCTGCCCGCCAAGGTCAGCTCTGGCGATAGTCTCTGTCCGTGCCTGGATGGGGCTCCCGCTCCGCACGCCTGCCGGCACTCGCCTCCCCGGGGCTGGTTCCTGACACCCGCATCTCCTGGCAGGCGCCGGGGGAGCGAGGGAAGATGTGTGCATCAGAGCCCGCTGGCTCTGCTCCCTCGCCGGGCTGGGGAGCGCACAGCCACACCTGGGGCTGCGAGCTTTAGATGTCTTGGGGAAGCTTTGCCTGCCGGAGACTTTTGCCAAGGGAGGGCAAGGCATGCAGCGAGATAAACGCGTGTGTGGGCTTCTGCTTGTTTGAAAGATGCCTCCTCTCCTGCTGGCTATATCCCATCTGTTGAGGTTCAGCCGTGCTGCAAGAGCAGCTCTCCGCTCTCCGGGGTAGGGCTGCACTGGGGAGGGTGCGGGGGGTTCCTGGCAGCAGCAGTGCCTCCCGATGGAGGGTGCAGGGTGCCCGTGCCAGCATTGCCCCATCCTACTGCTGCTTGACACTGGCCCGGGGGCTTTAGTGGGCGCCGGGGAGCTGTGCCACCTTTGGATGGGATGGCTGGTCCCAATGCCGGTCAGTAGGAACACATCTCCCGCCCCTGTGTAGTCTCCTTTATCTCCCCTCCGGTACCCGCTGGGAGTTGTCCCCCTGCAGCCCTGCTCAGACACCGAGCAGCAGCCCATGCTGCCGGGAGCAAGGACCACCGCGTGCCCCACGGACCCCATCCTTGCACGTGGCCCTGCTCTTCTTAGCAGCCCTCCCCCATTTCCTCCTCCTCTTCCTCCTCCTGCTCCCCTCCAGTGCCTCTGATACCCGGGTGCCGCTATCGTTACTTGATGGGCTTGTTGAAAGTTTACACAAAGGCAGGCTGGGGATCTACTGGCAGCGTGGAGCCCACTGCTGCCATAAACAGCCTCCTCAGGGCTCGGGAGGGCTCGGGGCGATTTGTCCTGGGTGCCATCCCCGTCCCCGAGCCTGCCGGGGCTGGGACTCCGCTGGGACCAAACAGAATCAGGTGAACCCCTAAAACCCACGACTCTTCCTGCAGGCAAAGGCATTTCTGAAACCTGTTCTCCTTGCATATTTGCACCCCCTGAACAGACTGCCAAGGTGAAATTCAAATTCTCTGTCCAGCTCCGGGACCTGGAAACCCAAATTCCCCTGCACTCGTAGCTGATGTCCAGCCGGCTGTTGGCAGCCGACCTGGCAGTTCCCGGGGGTTCATTACTGCTGCTGCTGTAATCGGACTTTGTCCTGCCTCCAGCCCTCACACAAGCATCTGGTCCTTCTCTCCCAGACTCAGTAAACCTTTGGAGAGCCCGTTTACATTACGGATAGCCTGATACATTCAGCAAGAGGTAATATATCAGCAATTTAGTTATTGTGGATTAGGTCTCGAATATCCCAGGGATATAATGTTGGTCTTTCTCACCTTGTGTGTAGGAGGACTAATGGTAAATTATCTGGATGGTTTACATTTTCTGGTTTGTATTGGAGCTCCCAAGGACCAATTTATCCTGATTGAATTGCAAACAAGGCTTACTGTCATCTCAGACGCAGGGGCCAGGTCTCTCCATAAATGAATTCAGAGCGATTCAGGTTACCCCAAATTCTTGCTGTCGATGGGATAATGGCATAAATCCTGCTAATGTTTAGACTGGAAATTGTTTGCAGCAACCTGAGCTTGACTGATGGCTGCAATAGCAGAAAGAATCATAATTTGTGTCCTGAGGTGAGGGTGGGAAGAGCTGGAAGCCCGGCCCTTCTGCTGTAGCCTCTGCCGGTGGGCACGCCGCAGACGCTGTGTGCTTGCGGGGAGGTTTTGAAACACGGGGATTGTGCTAGTGACCCGCCTTGGCACTGGCTTGTCAGCATCCAGGGTGCCAGTAGCTTTTCTGTGCTGAGTGAGCAGCTGTGGCCGGAGGACCAGGCTCTCTTTGGGCTAGAAAGCAAGGAAACAAAGAGGAAAAAGTGTGTGCTTGTCTGGTTTGTGCTCGCGGCCTCAAGGCACTTCCCATGGCGCTTCCCTGCCCTTGCGCTGAACAAGCCCTGAGAGATGGGGTATGTGGCGGCGGCATAAGCCTCACGCTGGCTCTTGGCACGCTGGGGCTGTATTTGCTCCCTAAGAATATCCCTGCTGCTGTCCCCGCACCGAGGGGACTTTGCCTAAACTGTGAGTGTTGTGTAAACACTGCAGGACGCGGAGCGGGTTCAGCGTGTACTTCCTGCGAACGCGCTTCACCTGCAAACCCGCTGTAATTAAAAACAAGGGGCAGCCAGACCCAGGCAGCGGCACTGTGCTCCCTCCAGTGCAGCTGGCGCTCAGCACTAATTTGGGGAAAGTTTGGACCGTGGTGTACTGATGCTGCCCCACTCACATCAGCCGGCGTTCCCGGGGTCCTCCGGCTGTGCCGTGCCGTGCGTTGCCATACTGCGCCATGCCATCTGTCCAGAGGGTCCCTCCTCGACCTGCTGCCCGTGCTGCCTCACCCCCGCGCAGGGCAGCCCTGCGCCGTGCCCGGGTCCCTGCACGTGAGCACGGTGCAGAGGGATGCTGCGGGGCTGCGGGGGGATCCCCTTTCCATACAGCTCTCCGCTCTGGTAAACACTCCCAACAGCCCAGCTTAAGCACTTGACAGTGTTTATAAAGCAGCTTGCAGCAAACAGACTTGGAAGTGCAGAACAAGTTGGTGTTTACACAAGCGACTAATTATTTATTTGAAAATCCTGTGGATGAGCTGTGGGCTGTAACGACAAGCACATGGGGAGCGCTGTGCTCCTGCCCCGGCAGCGCTCGGCAGAGTCGCAGCAGGGACATGGTGAAAAGTTCAAAGCCATCGGGGTAGGAGGACGGTGGCGGCGCTCTGCAGCGCCCGATGGCCTCCCGGCCTCGCTGGCACACGTGAGCCAAAGCTGCCGTGAGGTGCCCGCTCCGGGACACATCTCAGCGTTGAGGCACGTGCTGCTACAAGGCCCGGCAGTACCCGGGTCACATCTCCCTGCAGCAGCTGGCGCAAGATGCCGCCATCTCTCTACCGCTGCTGTGGGCAGCCCTCTGTTCAGGTATTTTGCTGCCATAGCCATAACCGCCCTATAGCTGGGCTGGGACAGGGGAGCTGCTGTGGCCGGCAGCCCCTCAGCAGGTCCCCCACCCCACGGTGGGCATGGGGGAGGCCAGTAGCCTGAGCCCCCTGTCCGTCCTGCAGGCAGCACACGGGCTGCGGCCGGGCTTCATTCCAGCACCATCGCCACTGGCCATTTGGGGCATCAGTGATTGCGCAGTTATTATAAAGGGATTAAAACCATTTTCTGTTTCATTTGACCTCACAGAGTGAATGTTGTCGCCTTTATTCCCACACAATGGTAGCCATTGGCTGGGCTTTGCTCTGCCAGCTGCAGAGAGGAGAGCATGGCCCTGTCCGGCAGTGCCAGGGCCCTCGGTGCAGCCTGGAAATCACCCGTCCTGCGCACCAGCCACGGGGCACACGGAAAACCACCTCCTGGGTCTTTTCCCGGGGGAGCAGCACGCTGCTCCGCAGCAGCCCTGCCTGCGCTGCCTCTCCCCTGGAGCTGGGCAGCACGGCCGGCGGGACCATGGTCTCGGCCACTCCAGGGTGAGGACGGGGCACACGGTGGCTCCTGGGCTGGCTGCGCTGGAGCCCTGCACGCTGGGCTGCCATCTGGCAATTTCCCACTGCACTGGACTTTATCTGCTCTCCAAGAAGTTCATGCAGAGCAATTGGTTTGTCGCCCAGCCTGTCCTCCCGGCATTGCCGTCTCGTGGCCCTGTCCTGCCGTGCACGTTGGGCAACTCACTGCTGCCGCTTGGCAAGGGCAGCACAGCACTTACCACCACGCTCGCTGCCGAACGGGGGCTTTCTCCGCTGGCAGGGCCATGCAAGAGCCAGCAGGCCCCGGGCAGAGCAGCTCCTGCGCTCAGCCCCGCTCGGCACAGCGCAGGCAGCGCCGACTCTCCCCTGCTGCTCTGGGGGAGCGGGAGCTGGGAGGTTTGGAAATTCCCTCTGAGCAGAAACGCGGCGTTTTGGGCAGCTCACGGGACGATCCCGCCCCGTCCCCAGACAGCCCCGTCTCCGGCTTGGGACTGCAGGCTCGCTTTCAGCTCGGCTCGACTACCAGCCCCAGAGGTGCCCACTTGATGGGAAACATCTTGTGCGCTTGGCAGTCCGCAGAGGCCATCTGCTGCTCGAGGAGGGGCGGCCGAGGGGGACTGGCACTATTTTAAACAAGTTACAGCTATAACTGTATGCAGCATCAGCAGATGGCATAGCTGCGTTAGGCGCTTCTATGTGTGCTAACTGTTATTCGGCAACAGAGTGACTCGTGGATGAGGTTGGGGGGCGACTCGCTGTCTGCCTGCACCCCCTGCGCGCCTCTCCCCCGGTTCGCCCCATGGCTTCTGAGCTCGGCTACCGCAGCGCCGAGCCCAGCCGTTACAGGAATGATGTCGGCTGGCGACTTAATCTGTTCTCCTCTTCCTTTGCAGTTCCTGCGAGCCCACTTGGAAACTGCAAGCAGCTAACGCTCGCTGCCAGAGCCCCCAGATGGGACTAGAGCCAAGCTCCTGCGCTCCTTACGGGGATGAAGGTAGAGCCATGTTACCTGCTACCTAAGCTCGCTGTTGCTGATGTAGTTTGTGGATATGGTCCCGTACCAGGCTTCGTGCACAGACTCTCAGCTCTGATCCTGCCTGAGACGTTTTAGCAGCAGCAGAGAGATCCCCAGCTGTGGAGCGGGTTCCTCCGACCACCCTGCGACGGAGGGGCTGCAGCGCTGGAGAGTTACTATGCAGCTTGGACTGTTTGTGGTGGTGGTTTTTCTAAGCTCGATGGATCTAACAGGCAGCAGCAAAGTGGTGAAGGGCAAGAGGCAAAGACGAAGTATGTATGAAACCCTTTTCTTCTCTACTTCTCTTGATGCTGTACGGTTCGTGCAGATGGTGAATGTGTTTACCAATGCAGAGAGCTGGGCAGAGCCTTGAGGTGCTCTGTGAGCCCCCGGAGCTCCCCAACTCCCACTCCTGTGCAGAGATGTGCACTACCCTGTCCTGCTGGACCTGCCACAGCCTCGAGCCGTAGGCAATTGCTCCGGCGCCCGCCGGCAGCGCAGGGCAGGGACAGGGAGGAGCAGCCCCACAGGCTGCAGCTCGGGGCAGGGACCGGCCAGCGCTGCTCCCGGGGGCTGCGGCGCTCGGGTGAGCCGGTGCCCACGGCAGCACTCATGGCCAGAGGAGTTCACTCTGCGGAGCAGGACGGGATCGGCCTCCCCGCTTTCTGCAGCGCTGCAGCTGCCACGGCCCCTGCCCACCTTCGTACCCCGCAGGCACTGAGCAGCAGGCAGTGGTGCATCCCACCGAGGCTGGCAACCTCCGGGTCCCCCACCATTGTCACCCGCCTTCCTGGGAGAAGGCAGAGGTAGAGGGAAGGGACCATGTGAGCAGGAGGCATGCATCACTCCCCATCCGCCTGCCCAGCGCTGCTCTGCTGGCAGGCTCCCCTTCTGCTCCCTCCTTTGCCCCGTGGCCACCCCGTCCTGCCCAGACCCCCGGCAGGCTTTGCCTCGGGCAGTGGCCATGCACGGGCGCCCGCTCCGCTGCTGCTGGAGCGTCAGGACGTGGGGCGGCTTGGCTGCGGTGGGACCCGGGGTGCACGGGGAGTGCAGGTTTTAATTATCCCTCCAGCCCAGACAATCCTTGGCCAGTCGCAGCCCGGGGCTCACGCAGGGCAACCAGGCTGAGTCGGCACAAGAGCAGCCACATGGGTTTGCCCTCATTTATGTAAGCTAGTTTTAGAACTGTTTTACATTAAAACCGTTTTAAATTAAATTGTATAAAAATGATTTTATATTAAAACTGGGACTGCTGAGCCCTGTGAGAACAAGGAAAACTTGATGTCATGGCTAATGCTATAAAGTGCAGTTTCCAGCGAGGGCCCGGTGGATACCTTTGCCGTAGAGGCAGACCTTGGCACCGCGGCCTGGCGCTGCAGGAGGGATGGGGCCGGATCCCCCGGCGGTCCCCGCGTCCGGGGGGCCAGGGCCCAAAATGCCGAGGGAAGGTCCCGGTCCAGACCCAGCAAACCCTCCTGGCAGCCGGGCTCTGAGGGCCCGCGGGGCTGGGGACCCCTGTCTGCTTTTTGTTTCATTTTCCAAGGCTGCAGCAGCCTCCGCACCCACGGACCCAGCGATGGGGCTGGGACAGGCAGCGGGGGAGCTGCTGCGGTCTCGGGTCACTCCTGGGAGGAGAGGAAAGTTTTCTTACCTCTCAGTCTGGCATGTGAGCACTGTGGTGCTCCGCACTTGCTTTTGAAGTGTAGTAAACACGGTATTTAAAAGAATACATTTTTTAAATATGCAGCTTTTTTATAAACAAGGACACTGCTTGCATAATAAACTAATAAAAATAACCTGCATTCTAGCCTGCAAAGAATGCTATTGGTTTCAAAACAAGCAGCATTTTATACGATAATTAAAAGCAGAAAACTCTCAAGACATGGGATTGAGTATTTTTTTTGGACTGAACTTAGGAGCTGAGAACACATCTCTATTTTGGGGGCAGTGAAATCTCCTGCACTGCCAGATATAGTTAACATAAGCGGGGTCAGAGCGAGATCTAGCTTGGGACGCAGCCTGGCCTGAAGCGCAGCACAGAATTAGTCAGATGGTTTCACTCCAGCACCGCGCGGCTCTGGTCCCCGCTCCTCCTGCAGCGTGCCCGTAGCTCGGCGGGGCGGCACCGCCAGCTCCAAGAGGGGACGTGGTGGGGAGTCGGTGGCCCACCCGGGCACGTGTCCCTCACGGGCGTCTGCCCAGCGCGGGCGGCAGGGCTGATGGTCGGGGCCGGGAGGCAGGGGGCTGCTGGGGAGACAGCGCTGGGACTCTCTAGAGTTGGTGGCTGCTTCTGGGTCCTGCTCCTCACTGCTGCCGCTGTTGTGGCCCTCGTGCCTGTGCTCGCCGTGGCGCTGGCACCTGTGGGCATCGGGCACGGGGCTGTGATGTCCGGCTGGAGCGGTGCCAGGAGCAGCAGCGAGCACGTTGGTGTAGGAGGACCCAAGCCCTTGGGCTGCCCCGGTCCCTGCCCTTCCCGCCAGCGGTGCCAGTGCTTTGGGGTCAAAGCCGGTGCGTGCAGAGCCCGGCCACGCAGGCGGGCGCTAACCGCTGCCTCTCTCTTGCTCTTCCAGTTAGCACCGAGCTGAGTCAGGGCTGTGCCAGAGGCTGCGACCTGTGCTCCGAGTTCAATGGGTGCCTGAGATGTTCCCCCAAACTCTTTATCCTTCTGGAGAGGAATGATATCCGGCAAATTGGGATTTGCCTACCATCTTGTCCACTGGGATACTTCGGCCTTCGCAATACAGACATGAACAAGTGCATCAGTGAGTACGGGGGTGGGAGGGAACGGTGAAATGCATGAGGGTGGCCATGCTTTGCAGGGGATCATGCCACCTCTGACCAGGGGAGGGGAGATGCTGTGGCTGCATTGAAGGAGAGAAGGCAGTGCTGAGCAGGGCAGCGATCTACCCATAATTTATCCCAGTGTTGGCTAATGCGCCTTGGATGCCCACGTGCTTCCCTGCCGTGGCACTGTACAGCTGGCACAGCCTGCAGCCAGGCTGAGATGCTCCTTCCCTTTGAGCAGCCGCTAGATACTGCCCTAACAGTGCCCTCAAAAGGTGGGTAAGCATCCACTGCCCCCACGTCAGCCCTTCCATGCAGGCTTTGACTTGAGTTTTGGCTTTTCTGGTCTTTGAGAGCCTCTGTGGACCTCTCTGTGTTGCAGGCAGGTGGTGATAATGGACCAGTGGTCCATTAGAGCAGAGGGCTACCAGCAAAGCCTTCAGAGCTGGGCTACCCCATTGCAGCATGCTCAGCACCACCCCAGTATGCTGCGGATGTGGCATCTTGCAGGGTATTTGGGAAGCTCTGTTACCTGGGCTGCCAGACTGGCACCCTCTTTCTTTGGAGGGAGGAGGAGGGAGATCCTTTCAGATTTTAGGGTACTGTTTACACAAGTACCTTCTGTTCTCTCCTCTGCCTGTTCGCCATGGCCAAGCAGCTCTCTGAACGAGATCCTTGGCCTGGGACGGCCTCTTTCAGCCACAGCACCAGAAAGAAGCTGGACATGGAAAAATGCGATCACTTCCCTGGCAGTTTCATGCAAATCACCCTCATGGCCAGATTTCCGTCTAACTCTGTTTCTTTGCAGCCTGTACTGTAGCTGCAGCTGGAGCAATTGATATGGGACTTTATTCTTTGCATTGTCCCACTTCGGCTGACTGATGCTCAAGCTGAACACCAGCCCAAACCTTTTCCACCCTGCCTGATTTTGATCTGGCAGCAACTGCTGCTGGCTATGAGAGCTGCAGCACAGTGGCTCTGTTCTATACCAGGGAATAGTCAAATTGACTTCTATCTGAGTAGCACAACCGGGCCTGGACGTTCAGAGAGTTGCCCTGGCTGTTGGCAGGCCCCTTGGAAACAGGAGTGAACTCCAGTTGGCAGTCAAGAACTTCCTCCTCCCCCTCTGCTCCGCTCTGGGGAGACCCCCCTGCAGTGCTGCCTCCAGCTCGGGGGGTCCCAGCATAAGAAGGAAATAGACCTGTTGGAGTGGGGCCAGAGGAGGCCACGGAGATGCTGCGAGGGCTGGAGGCCCTCTGCTGGGAGGACAGGCTGGGAGAGTTGGGGTTGTTCAGCCTGGAGAAGAGAAGGCTCCAGGGAGACCTTAGAGCCCCTTCCAGTGCCTAAAGGGTCTACAGGAAAGGTGGGGAGGGACTCCTGATCAGGGGGAGGAGCCCTAGGTTGAGGGTGAATGGTTTTACACTGAAAGAGGGGAGATTTAGGTGAGATCTAAGGAAGAAATTCTTGACTGTGAGGGCGGTGAGCCCCTGGCGCAGGTTGCCCAGAGAAGCTGTGGCTGCCCCATCCCTGGAGGTGTTCAAGGCCAGGTTGGACGGGGCTTGGAGCAACCTGGGCTGGTGGGAGGTGTCCCTGCCCATGGCAGGGGGTGGAACTTGATGATCTTCAAGGTCCCTTCCAGCCCAAACCATTCTGTGATTCTATAATTCCTGAGTCTTTTGCTCACATCAGACTACATGACGACTTTGTGTTTTTTTTCCCCAGAATGCAAAATTGAGAACTGTGAGTCCTGTTTCAGTAGAAACTTTTGCACAAAATGTAAGGAAGGTTTGTATTTGCACAAAGGGAGATGTTACGTCACATGCCCTGAAGGCTACTCTGCTGCCAACGGCACCATGGAGTGCAGCAGTCCTGGTAAGCGATGCTCAGGCACCTTTCACTGAGCTTTGTGTGCGTCTGTCAGGTCCCGTCACAGGTATTGCTACAGTTTGGTTTAGGTGATAAAATGAACCCCTCAGAGACGATGGCTCACCTCACCCGTGTTGAGTGGGTGACGGTACAGGCCAGACCCAGCCCTTCAGAGGGCAGAGCCCTCTGGAAACCAGCCTAGACGGGGAGCAGCACCCCAGCGCTGCTGGTGTGTGTTTGTGAAGTGTGACTCAGAGTTTGTGTGGTGCGGCAAGGAAGGGGGTGCCTGGAAAACTTAGGAAGCTGCTGGGGAAAGACACGTACCCTTCAAGCCTAAAGTGGGGGAGAGGTGTGATGGTGTGCAAGGGCTCCGGGAAGTCCTGAGGCAGCAACGGAGAAACGAGAGTTATTGCGGGCCTCTCTTGTTATCTGGCAGCACAATGTGAAATGAGTGAGTGGGGGCCCTGGGGGCCCTGCTCCAAGAAGAGGAAGCTCTGTGGCTTCAAGAAGGGCAACGAAGAACGAACGCGGCGGATTCTGCATGCTCCCTCCGGAGACGTGTCCCTGTGTCCTGCCACCACGGAGGTGCGGCGATGCACTGTGCAGAAGAACCAGTGCCCTGAAGGTGAGCAGACATGGAATATCTCACCATCCCTCCCCAGCACCCTTTATTTGTCAGGCGGAAGTATTCAGCCAATTGTCCAGTGTCACAAATGCGCTGCGCATTTCACTACCCCTCTGTGGTACAGGGAACACAACGTGACAGCAGCTAGAAAGACCCCTGGGTGGAACTGGCACAGACCCCGGGTGGGTGATGCTCAGCACGGCTTGCCGTGTGTCCCACGGACTTTCAGATATTTTAGCTTCTTCCCTGGCCAGAGAGCTGCAAGGCAGCTGGGCAGCTGAAGGCGCACGCCCGTGCGCTGCGCTGATGGGAGTCATCTTCTCCTCTACCAGAATGCTTAGGTCTGTGTTTTTCCCAGGAATTAGAGTGTCTTCAGGATGAATGGTGGTTTGGTCATCCTCTTATGGGATGGATGAGGATTGCAGCTGGGTTGAGTGTTTTGAGGGAAACTGGTTCTGAGCAGTGACTAACACCACGGGGATTATACAGCGGGGCAGGGGGAGGCAGACACAGCCGATCTGTTGCTCTGATGCACACAGCAGCGTGGTTAGCTAAGGGGCTTGGTATGCAGCCGCGGAGAAATGCAAGTGTTAACACTTCTGCTGGAGACCGACGATTACGAAGCTAAATCCAGATTTGATCCTCCTTCCCTGTTTATATTTAGGCAACTGCTCGCAACACAAAGCACAGCCTGGCAGACAGGGCGGCTCTCGGGCACCTCCGTGCGTGGGCAGGGGCACGGGCCCTCCGGGCCACCCCGGCAGCAGCGTGCCGTGGGCCAGCTCGCTCTGCTGGAGAACCTCACGCTGCCCCTTTGCTTTTCTGCAGGGAAAAGGAAGAAAAAGGAAGAGCAAGGAAAGCAAGATAATGCGAATGGGAACAGAAATCGGAAAGACACCAAAGACGCTAAGTCTGGCACCAAGAAGAGGAAGAGCAAACAGAGAGGGGCCGCGGTCCCCGTGACGTCTGCTAGCCCTGCCCAGTAGCTGCCCCTTTACGTCACCTGATGGCAAGAGTTCATTGCTGCTATGTATATGAAAGCTTTATTGAACCAGAGCACTGCTACACAACACGTACACATGTCCGGAAAGACAGACATATACTGCCAGACTGACCCACAGGCCCAACAGAAACCACACACACAATACTTAAGGAGGCTGCACACACACACACACCAGCCAGGACGCAGACGGACGCTGCCGAGAAGAGGAGTGGGAGTGCACACGGAGGGAAGCCCACCTCCCCAGGGCTCCGCAGGGGACGCTGCGGGGAGGAGAGGTGGAGTATGAGTCAGCGAAGGACCCAGACGCGAGACTTCATGACCAGAGGCCTCAACCTCGAGACCGGGCGCGTGGCCCCAGCGCAGCGCGGCTGCAGCCCACGGGATGAGCCCGGACCCGCACGGCCACTCTCCCCAACCTGGGACCTGGACTCACGCAAAGGCGGTGGCCTCTTTCTCTCCCCTCCCCCCTCCCCCCTTTATTTTGTGTTTTAAGCTGTATGACTTTATCATTGCGAATACATGTTAAACGTTTGTGGTAAGAGGTCAGTGGTATCTGCCCTGAATCCGCTTCAAAGAGTTATTTCAAATTAAAAAACAAAAAGCAAAATGACAACCAGCTTCCTGAGTGTGTGGTTCATGCCTTGGCCCCTATGGAGGCTGGTGTCCCACAGGACAGAGACTCACTTGTGGAAGGGAAACTCACCAAAGCTTTAAGAAAATCCCAGAAAATGTTGCCAGCTGCACTGCAGCCACAAATCAGCCGTCCTGTGCTCGCAGGACCCCAGCTGTGCTCCGCGGAGCCCCCGAGGAATTTCCCACTGAAGGATCCAGTTAACATGCAGCAGATTGAGAAAATGAGAGGTTACAACAAACCGCAGGTTGCCGAAACACTGTGACTCCGCTTGTACAGTCACAGCTACGGGACTCCATCCCGGGCAAGGGACACGCTCGTCCGTCCGCCCGGACACCACCCAGGCGCGCAGCAGGAGGGAAGGCAGGCGGGAGGGGGAAGGCACAGTTCGGGCTCTGCAGAAGAGAAGCAAACTGTTACGTTTGGTAGAAACTACTGGTCTGCTTGCCACCAACTGGAATTCCCTGGATTCGGCACAAGCGGTCCTGCTCTGCAAGAGCCGACACCTGGGCAGAGGAACCGGGACGAGGAGCGTGCGGGACAGAGACCTCGAGAGACCCGCGCGGGGCGCACGGGAAAGCTGCCTTCCCTGCACGGAGAGCTATACCCTCGGCAGTGTCACGAGGTGGCATACCGCTCAGTTTCCCTTATATTTTAAAATGTGCTTCCTCATTATAAATACGTGCAGACATTTAATTCCTCTAGAGTTCAGCAAAAGCCCTCTGCTCCCGAGGGATGGAGCCAGAGGAGGTGCCATGGCTCCCAGAGATGTGCCCGGGGCGGATCAGTGACATGCTGCTGAAGCTCCTAGCTCCCCCTGTAAGGTGATGGGCATGGAAAAGCTCACCCCAAAGCTAAACCTGGCAAATACAGCCTCTGCTGCGCTTGCTTTTGTGCCACCTGCGAGTTTGGAGGGCAGAGCGAGCCAGCGAGTGCGGGAGAGCCCCCGCTCGCTCCGATGAGTCGCCTGCCCGCACCCGGCAGTCCTGGTCCTCTCCTGGGAAGAGCTGGCGGTTCGTGGCGCCCACCGAGGACTCGGCACCAGCGAGGGACACCTAAACTCTCCCTTCGCCCCGTCCGCTTCACGGCTGGTTTGGCTCAGCGCAGGACGTGGGAGCTGCACAGTTGTTTCAGCTCCGGAGCTGTACCAAGCTCTCCGTGACTGCTCTGCTGGCAGCAAAACCTTTCAGCCCATCATCCACTTTGTGTTTAAGTAAACAAGAAGCCGTTATATCTTTTAAAGGGGATTCCATTTCAGCACAATGATAAACGACCAGCATACCAAGCAGAGAGAGAAAGAGGTTCTTAAAAGTCATCCTTTGAGTTGTTTATGGATCATGTTCAGACGATTCCTGAAAGCCTCCCAGCTGAAAGATCAGATCTCACTTTATTTTCTAGCCTGTGAGATAAGTATTTTGTTTGTGCCATGGCGTTGCATGTAAGCAGAACCATTTTTCCCTTCCGCTTTTTAGCAGCAATAATCAGTAACCCTTTCGTGAACCTCAGCTTGCGAATTCATAAACGACTCCTTCCTCCCTCCTGCTGCAGTATCTCAATCCAGTTCTCAACAAGGATTAGAGAGAAGCGAGAGCGCATTAGTAAGGTTTTATACACGGAGGCTCTGTTCACTGACTGGATTCCCTCATGGCAATATTAGCACGACTATTTCAAAACTAAACTGCATATAATAAATCAACACAACCTATTTTATAGAACTTTCTAGAGTTTTTTAGAAAAACTGACAAGCTTCTTTCTGTTATAGCCTTTTCCCTCCTTTCTTCCTTTTTCATAGCAAAATGGGAAGAAAAAGGGAGAAAGGCAAAGGAAAGTTTAAAATGCATATTATGAAAATCCAAGATTTTTCAGTATGGGTGATTTTAAGATTAAATTGTTTTAGAAAAATTAGGAGGAAAATATAAAAAACAAATCAAATTTCTTTTCTTTTTTTAATCAGCTCAAGAATTGTGCTTATTCCCACTCCCAGAGAGCTGGTTCATTTGTGAATTTAGAAACATTTTGCCTTTGACCAATGTGATTTGCACACTGAGCTCAACAGTCCCAGCCGGAGATTTCCTTAGATAGGGTGGTGTCATCTCAACTCACGTGCACATGAATGCTCTCTTTCGGCCCACCAAATTAAATCTGTTGTGGTGTTCTCTCCATGGCATCACTGTAAAATATGCTTCTTTAAACAAATAAATAAATACATGGGTTTGCTGAACAAGCTTTGTTTACTTTATTCACCAAAACCGGAGTCAAATCCCAACTGACCAAAAATGTCTAGAAAGAGAGTGCCTCTCCTACAGAACTTTGTCTACCTGCTGCCCTCCAGAAGCCAAACGCGCCTATACGGATGGTGGCGTGGAACCGCGGCTGCTCCAGCTCCTGCGCGTAGTCGTGTGCCGTACTTTGACCACCTAGTCGCGCAACTGGAGAAGCAGTTGCTGGATGTATAGACAGACGGACAGATTATTTGTCAGAAACTCTGCTGCATAGAAAACGTCCTCATTTTTACTGTTGAACAAACTGGTGTTCATTCGCTGGACAGTCTTCTATCAAAATCTGCAGTTTCTAGGTGGTTTACTTAGCTTTTGGGTAATTCATCCCGCGTAAGGGGGAACAAAGGGCAAGGAGTAATATATTAACAGCTTACAGTCGTGGGTTAGGAACTGTTTAATTTCTATCTCATTTGCCAAGATTTAGGAGGTAAAGCAGACAAATTTCACCAAACAGAGGTTGGTTGTATTATATTCTTATCCTCTCTGTGTAATATAAATCTATATTTTTCATCAGCTACAGTCAAGTTAAATGTGTGCACACATACTCCTCAAACAATAATTTACTGGCTTTCTACCCCCAGGGAGATGGAGGCAATGTATATACTTTTTAGTTCATGTTTACATTAAAATGATTTCTCACTCAGAAGAAATCTTAGCTTTGATTAAAGGAAATAGAGTAGGATAGTGAAACAGGTTATCCCTAATACTATTACTTGGATTACATTGTCTGAGAACATTAAAAGGTATCTTTTACAGATATTTACAGATTTTATTGTCAATAGTCTTCACAGAGATGTTAGGCACCACATCTTTTAAAAAACTCTATTAAAATTACAGAAATACCAGCGATATATAGCAGTTACCATAAATAAATCATCCTTATGGCATTTATATACACGGTAATGTATTATACCCAACTGAATGCCAAACCATAGTCTAGATGGCCAGAATCTCCATGATTTTTGAAGAGCAGCAGGATCTTAGCAGAAGAAAAAGAGGGAACCAGGTAGATAATATATTGTTATTTACAGCACAAGCTAAAACATCTGGTTAGAACCTCAAATGCCATTCACCACTGCAATGGCCTCCAAAAGGCCATGTCAAATCCTGCGACATGCAAGGCTAACATGCATGATGCAGCATGCACAGCCTTCCAGGAAAGAAGTCACTATTTAATGACTATCAATTCACAAAAGTAAAACATTTATATGTAAATGCTCTAGCTTCCAGATTGCTAGTAAACACCTCATTCCTGTGAGCGGGATCTGCAGCAGTGGCGTATGTTCAAAGAGTAAAGCAGAAGGCTCCGCAAGCCTGCGAGAACTGCGCAGGACCAAGCACGACGTTCACTCCGAGGGCTCGATCCTGCTGGGCGCAGTGCAGCCCGCGCCCTCAAAGTCCTTTTTCACCTTCTTGCTTTTTTTGCCGGACTTCGATTTTCTCCTCCCTCCAGCTTCCCTCTATTGCTTTCAGTCGCCATTTTGGGAACTCCAGATCCAAGGCAACGCTATCTGGGACCGCTTTTGTTTTTTCTGTTAAGGAGCTGTCAAACCTGGAGCCTTTTGCCAAGGAGCCCTGCCTCCCACTCTTGTAAGCTATAGCCCTGAAAACCTATTCCTGAGGAACCGAGTTGGGAAAACTACCGTGGCAATAAACCACGGTAATAAATATCTTCTGGCTGTGCTCGGGGTGATTTTGAAGGCTAACTACGAAACCCTCTTCTGTCCTTGTGCTCTGCAGGCAATCACTGCA
This sequence comes from Anarhynchus alexandrinus, assembly GCA_008711295.1. Taxonomy (NCBI): domain Eukaryota; kingdom Metazoa; phylum Chordata; class Aves; order Charadriiformes; family Charadriidae; genus Anarhynchus; species Anarhynchus alexandrinus. Next base: position 722,986 of record VUYV01000252.1, read on the forward strand.
ACAGGGAGAGTAAGATGGCTGATGCTGCCTTTATCCTGTTAAATAAAACAAAGTAGCTCAATACCACACCGAGAAAGTGCTCTGAGTGCAAGTCCAGTCTTGTTCTGAAGTCTTGGAAATCTATTTTTCCTTCATTTAATTGACAAAATCTGCAGATCATACAAGGAAGACAGTCCCTGCCAAAAATCAACCATCACTAGTTTTTAATAATACAATGGGAATAACCCCTTAGAACATATGTAATTATGGCAATGAGTCATTCTGATGGCATCACATAACCACATTCACTGGGATTTTGACAAGGAAGAGGCCACATAAAATTTGAAATGATTTCATTTCAGCAATGGTCAGGCGAGTCGTGTCAACGAAGCTGAGGCCGTTTGGCAGACCCGAGAGGCCTGGCATCTATCACAAACCCCCCTCTCCCGTCTGGTACGCAGTACGGACAACATCCCACTGTAGCTAACTTAAAAAGAAAAAGAAAAGAACAGAAAAGTTAAAAATTGAAACGGGAGGATGCATCAATGGCAAATGAAAAGCTTGTGAGTTATACAGCAACATAAAATTAGTTTAGCAGAGTAAAATATCTGACTCGTATGTTATCAGATACACAAGTAAACAACCACAGCTACAGAGATACTGCAAGTTAAATACTAACTGTTAGCCCCAGTAATGTAATTTTGGTCAGGAAAAACTTGAGAGAGAGGAGAGCGCAGCTGAATGGATGAATTTATTCCAGTTTGAATGCAATTCCCGTATGTTTCTGATGACAGAAAATACAGGACTGTAGCCCACTCTGATTTGGACGACAGGGCTCACCATAAGCAGGGCTGGGGAGCAGTGCTGAGACCTCCCCGTTAAAGCTTTCAACGTGGGAATTCAGCAATTCACTCAGACACATTACCAATAAAAGTTCTCCACGACATAACCTCATGTCTGAAGCTAGCTATTTCTATTCTTTCACAGAAAGAGACAGCAACTTTCTGGATGCGCTCCAAGATATCTTGCTAACAATAAAAAGAGTGTTTTCTTAAGGAAAAGGAAGAAAGAGTGGGGGAGAACAGAGCAAGGATTACTCAACTATTTAGTCTAAAAATTTGAAAATCAAAAGGATCTTCTGACAGATTGATATCAACTCTAATAGAAAACACACTTGTCCTGGGAAAACTCTTCTACATGAGCCTCAAGTCTGATAGCTGAAACAATTATCTACAATTTGGAATTAATTTTTATGCCCACATCAATGTGTATTTTTTAAATGCCCAAGGCATAGATAATTCTATTAAGAGAAAAAACAGAAATCGCAGGCTTAAGCAAAGCAGACTGAAAATCCAAGACCGCCATCTTACAAAACATCTCACAAGTCTTGACTCATTAAGACTTTGTTGTACAACAGGGACTAGCCACTACCTAAAAGCAAAATGCTGAAAACCATTAAAAGAACAAAATCTCAGAAGCTCTGTTATTGTTCTGGATTTAGAAGAGCATGAGCAGAACTAGAAGGAAATGGAACTAGCTGTGAATACTCTGCTGCTAATAACTATTTAGGAACGATGGGCCAGACCTTCATTTGGGGAACGATTCCCCCAACGTGCTGAGCAGTTTGGCCCCAGCCCAATCTCTGCTACAAATTAACACCGTTTCAGTGGAGCTTTGTTAATTCCCCCAAGGTGAGGATCTTTCCAATGTCTATTAAAATCTGGCAGTAACATAACGCCAGCTTAGTCTTCAGACTTATAATTTGCCTAAATTTGATTTAAGTTTCTGCACTGTCCATGCAATTGTTTACACGCATACAAAAACACCAGCGTTATTATTTCTAATTTTAAAAAGCCATTGCCAGTAACCCAGAGAAAACAACCCTGCGTGCCCATAAACACCCCACCGATGCCGCCCGGCCGCGGGTCCCACCAGCACCCCCGCACCGAGCAGCCAGCGCCGTGCCCACATGCACGCAGCTGCGAGGGGAAACGCGCGCTAATGCCAAGCGCCCAAATGATTCTTATTACGGGTCTGTGAACAAACAACATTTCACAAACAATGAGGGCCGCTGTGCCAGCACCCTCCTTATTGCACCCTTCCCTTCCTTTGAAACGGCCCGCGGGCCCCGCGCTGCCCGGNGGGGGGGGCACACGTTGTTGCCAAGGCAACCTGCTGCGCCTGCGCAGCCGGAAGACGGACATATCGGAAGTGCGTCATGCCGCTGACCCTCACGCCGGAAGTGCTTGTGCCGCCGCTTCTTGCCCGCTGCGGCGCGTGTGGCGGAGCGGTTTCTCGGTTCTCCCCGGTCCGGCCCCGCGCAGGGGGCTCCGCGCAGCACGATGGTGAAGCCACGCTACAAGGGCCGCAGCACCATCAACCCCTCCCGCGCCAGCACCAACCCCGGTACGTGCGGGGGCTGCAGGCTAGGCCCTACCGGGGCGGACCGGACCGTACCGGGCCTGACCTGACCTGACGCTGTCTTGTCTCCGCAGATCGCGTGGGGGGCGCGGGAGGAAACAACATGCGGGACCGAGCCACCATCCGGCGCCTCAACATGTACCGGCAGAAGGAGCGGAGGTGATTGCAGGGTCCCGGTCCCGGCCTGGCCGCGCGGTTACCGGTGCCGCGGGGCTCAGGCGGCTCGGTGCGCCCGCCCGGGCGGAGGCGGTGGGTGGTTTACCGCAGGCCAAGTCGGGGCGCGGGGCCGGGCTCCCCCGAGCACGGCAGTGAGTGGGCGCCGGTGACTGCGCTGTCATTCACGCTGCCGGGCCGCGACCCTCAGGACACACCGGGGCCATGCCGTGCCGGGAGCGCGTCTGCCGGTGCAGAGCCGCAGCGTGGCCTCCGGTGCCGGCGCGTTCAGCCTGTGTGGTAGGTGGAACCGCGCTGAGGGCAGCTGGCCATACTCTGACGGCAAAATGCCCAGTATTGGCACGGAGCCACTTCTTTGCGCTCGGTGTGACCCCGTGAGCTGGGGACCTTCTCCTGAGCGCACCGAGAGCAGTGGTGTGTATCGGGGAACAGAAAACATGCCACGCAGAACAGCTGATGCGATCTCACCTCACAGGAATTCGTGAACCCCAAAATGCCCAGAATTCCTTCATTTCCCACAACAGCATAACTCAAAGGCTCACCTCAAAGTGACTGAAGAGCCTGACTTCCATACGGCTCTTTCGCTGAGAGACACCTCTTCACTTGGGAGAGTCACTGGCTGTGGAGCAGTTCTCGCCTTGTAAACGTCTCTGCCATGTTGTAGATGCTGTGGGGGTTTCTGAGTGTCCTGGTTCAGATTAGCAGTTTTGTTTTGTTTTGCCAGATTTCACTTTGTTTTGAGAGCAGACTGGGGAATATGTATTTTAAAAAATTCCTAAATTTAAGCCAGGTCTGAATTTGGAAATTATTTTGCGATGAGTGTTCTGCACCAGCTGATGGGTGGAGCTGATTAAAAATTTCCATGTGAGTCCATGAAAGATGAAAGCGGTGTTTGCTAAGAACTGGTACTGTGGTGCTTTTTGCAGCCCAATGAGCCATTCCTGGTTTGACATAAGCCACCTTCATCAAGAGCCTGGTAAAGCTGGAGCGAGACTCAGGAATGTGCACTGGCTGACATCACTTCTTCTGTTCCAGTGTTTGAGTTAATGAGCCTTTACAGGCAGCACCGTCTCTGCCAACAATCTCAGGGGCACCAGTGCTAGATGGAGGGTCTTTCTGGATTTTGTGTATGTGCTTCTGGTCTAGTGAACAAAAGTGCTAGAGCAGTGTGTGCTGCCCTTACGTATTTACATGTGTTCTTGTTTTTCACTTAGAAATAAACATGGTAAAGTGATTAAGCCTCTTCAGTATCAGTCAACAGTGGCACCGGGCACAGTTGCGAGAGTGGAACCAAATATTAAATGGTTTGGTGAGTTTTTTTTCAACTTTCAGATGCAGCAAGCTTAAAAACTGCTGAACTTTGTGTGTTTGGAGGGTGTTTATTTCAGAATTGTGGTCCCGGTGCTGTGTGGGACAGATACTGAAAATGAAGGTGAAGGACCCTCCCCGTAGGCATGGGTATTTGGGTATTGGGTCACACTTTGTATGTACCTGTACTTTAGGTGTTTGCTTTCCATGTGGTCCTCTAAAGTGGGGTTATTCTCTCTCCTTTGGTAATTTTCTGGGGTTTGCCAATCTGTTTTCATGCCGTAGCCTATGCATGTTAAGTGTCCTAGGGATACTTTTAAAATTTTCTCTAAATGGTGGGAAAGAAAGGGATTGGCTTATTTATGCTAATTTGGGGTTTGTCTCAAGTAAAATCCTCTGTCTTTTGTTACTGATATTTTTGATTCCAGATGGAGTATCAATATTTTATTAGTGTACCTGGGGTCTTTGAAGCAGTTAAGACACGGAATGGTCAGATGCAATATTGATTTTTATATGCAGGAAATACTCGTGTGATCAAGCAATCATCCCTACAGAAATTTCAAGAAGAGATGGATACTGTCATGAAAGATCCTTACAGAGTGGTCATGAAGCAGAAGAAGTTGCCGATGTCCCTTTTCTATGATCGGATTAAACCACACGTGAGTATCATTCATCTGTGCAGGGTGAAGACTGGGTTATGTGCACAGAGGTGTCGTGAATATTATTTATCTGTGGGCGATCATGCTGTCTCTGTTCAGCCTGGTGAAATGTTGAGTTCTAGAAGCATTGGGAGGGGCAATGGGAGCAGACAACTTGGGGAAGGATGTTTTTGAGGGCCTATCGCTGTGGTGTCAAATGTGAAGGCAAAGAAACAGTGTATTACTTCCCTGTAGTTTGTAAGAAATTCTATTATTTATTAGAAGTTCTCATTTTCTGATAGGAAACTTACCCAAAAACATCCTACGTTAGAGCCTGAGCTTAGGATGATTGTAGTAGCTTGCCACCTTATGTTCTAATGCTTCTAATAGCTCATATGGCAGAGGGACGTTTTTTGAGAATGCTTCTCATGGCAAACATTCTTTGTGTGATGAATTTGAACTCAAATATGTCCTTTTATATTGAATCAGAAATTCTTGTGCTTGCAGCCTTCCTTTCTAATATATCAAGTTTTAGTTATTACCAGGTTTCTTTCATGACAACTGAAATATTATTTTGGACTCTAGCTAGTTTTTTTTTTACATGGAAACTTTCCAGGTTTATGTCATAAAAATGTTACCTAAATTAAGGAAAAAGTTCTAAGAAACTAAAATGTCCATTACAAAAACAAATTACTTCTTTCAGCAATGAATTGTATGCTGTTCCAAGAAAAGCTGGCATTCGTTACAGGCATTAAAATCTACAATTTTGATTGTAATTGTCCCTGACAAAACTCTGTGAATTTGGCGAGATTTGTGCACTTGTTAGAAAAATAAGAACTGATCAAAGATAGCAGCTGAATTTTCATCATTGTAGCTTTAATTACGTTTGACTTCATTTATGGTGAAAGAACTGAAGCATAGTTCTTTGGCAAGTGCAATGTGTTTTGTTGCTTATTAAATACCCACCCTTATGTTTCTCAAAGATTAAGGTGGAAAACTCAAACATTATTAGGACAGTGCCTGTAACTCTTGTCACAGGTTGCGGAGTTGCATTGAACTAAGGTCTTGTATGCTGTGTGTCACGAGAGATGGAAAAAACAGTGTTTGTGGGTTTTTTACCAACCTGTTTTTCCTTAGACCTCCAGAGTTCACATTCTTGACACAGAAACATTTGAAACAACGTTTGGCCCCAAATCACAGAGGAAAAGACCAAATCTTTCTGCAAGTGATGTGCAGTCTCTGGTGGAGAATGCTGAAGCCTCATCAGGAGCTTATGATCAGGGCAAGGACCGAGACCTAGTGACAGAAGACACTGGTGTAAGGTAAATAGAAAGGAGAAATTATTCATTGTTTACATTTCTGAAAAGCCAGCTGTATTTTTAAAGAAGTATCAAGTACATTCATCAATGCTGTTACTGCATGAGGAGTAACGAAAGTGAAATTAGCTGAATTGGGGATTTTTTTAATCCTGTTTTGTCCCTGTGTATTTAACCAAACTCTTGCTTCCATGGCACCCTTCTGTCTCTATTCATAATTTGTTTTCTGTTGCATGTCAAAATATCTCCAAACTGATGTTTTGGTTTAATAGGGAATTGACCAGTGGGCAGAAAGGAATCTTTGAAAGAGTGCACGTTTGTGGGATCTTTCTGCAAATGGGTAGACTGAAGGCAGAGGACGGGGAGAGGGGCTAAATCCCAGCTCTCTGTTACTTGGGCCTCAACTCCTCTTTTGTCTGTAAATGGCTTTAGAGAAGACAACACTGTAACCCTCTTGTTGTGGTTGCTGATGTCTCTGGTAATCCACTTCCAGGGATGAAGCACAAGAGGAAATATTTAAGAAAGGACAGTCCAAAAGAATCTGGGGTGAGCTCTACAAGGTAGGCAACGTTTATAATTTGCAGCAGACTTGTGTCTGTCTTTCAGCCTTTATGAAGTCAGGTGCTTCAGCACAGCATTGGAAATCCTATACAACAATAATCAGAAAAGCTCTGAAAACCACTTTTTGCTCTGTTAGGGAAGCTTTGATACAATTAGATTTGCTGTAAAGTTTCTTAGAAACGTTAAGACAGTGAATTTCTTCATGCAGAAATGTCCTGAGGTTGTCATTCTCTTCCCTGCTTTCCTGTCAGCCTGTTGAACTGACTGACTTGAAACCATACATCCTTTTCCTGGTACTGATAGAGTACATAAATACAAACAGAAAAAGGCAGCTGTAGGAGACAGCAGAGATTCATTTTCAAATCTCTGCCTGACAGAGCTTGATTCTTGAGCTCTTGTCCCGCTGGAACAAACATCCTTTTAATATATGAACTAGAGATGGACTGGCAGGGCAAAGGTAGGAGCTTATGTTAGATTCCTGGGGCTTCACCACATATAAACCAGCCAGGTGCCCTTAAGTTTCTTTAGGCTAAAAACATCTGGCATGTTGATAGGGTCTTCTTTGGAGGGCTCTGACCCTCAGTTTCCCTTGAGCCACCTTGACTGCCAGAGGAATGGAGACTTGAGAATTAATTAGGGTTGTAAGAGCAGTTTGTGTGCTCTGTGACTGGTAGGCGTGAAATTGCCTGACTCTTTGCTCTGAATTTCTGAATGTAGCTTAAAACCTTTTAATTTAGATCTAAAAGTGCTGGGAATGATACAGCAAAACAGATTTCAGTAAGACGCTGCCAAAAATGCAGGAAATAGCTGTGAAACAAATTCACTTGGCTTGAAGCAAGTCATAAAATGACAGCTCCCTGCTGTAGATGCTTAGTGGACTAACAGCAGGTTCCTACTTGGTTGTGTGTTTCATATTGATCCAGAAAACATACTTTATATCCTGTTCCTTCATGAAATGGCAGAACTGAATTGCTGCAGAGTGGATGGTGAACATTGTTTTTGTCTACTGAAGCAATTAATTTTCCCGTTTGGGTGCAGTGTTTTCTTTCCCAAGGGCTGTGAGCATCTTCCTGGTGCACAAGAACAGGTAAAAGCTATTCAGCTGTCCAGCCTGAGTTTGGAGGGGAGTTAGAAGAGAGAGTGGAGGATCAATGGATATTAGTTTGAGCTTCGCTAGTCTATGGGGAAGTAACAGTTGTTCATGAAGGATACAACGTTTTTTAATTAACAATGTAGTTTAGAAAATTACTGGTTTTCATTTTGGAGGTATCGATGTCTTGCTTCCTGTGAAATACTTTCCTTCTCTGTGATTTTTTTTTTTTTTTTCAGGTGATAGACTCATCAGATGTTGTCGTTCAAGTTCTTGATGCCAGGGATCCCATGGGTACCCGCTCCCCTCATGTGGAATCTTACCTTAAAAAGGAGAAACACTGGAAACATCTCATTTTTGTCCTGAACAAATGTGATCTTGTTCCTACCTGGGCTACTGTAAGCACAGTCCTGCCTGTTATTCCATGGACCTCCTTTGTTCCTTTTGTTGTCTCTGCCTTAATTCTGTTGCCAGTCTTCGTGCTGGCCTCAAAGGGCATAATGTAACTGGGTCAATGGGAACTCTCTGCTTGCCTGCTTATAAAAGTAACAATTACAATGTAAATCTGTCCAAGTTCGGCTGAGTTGAGCAACGCTTACCAGCCACAAATTCTCTACTTCCTCTGTCTGGATTTAACAGTTCAGCTGATGTCTCCAGAGTATGCTAAATGTTAGTCCGCTTAAGATCCATATCCACCACAGCTGGTTTGCTTTATATTGTTAAACTAATTAGTTTTAGCTAGCAGTGAAGGCGTTTTTGGGAAATTGTTTGTCTTTTATAAAAACAATACTCAGTCCTTTTAGCTATTGGGTTGGTGAAATGCTTCAAAGGTTCTTACATAGCAATTTTCATAGACAGTTGCATTTGTGACCCAAGTGAAGATGCTGTGTACTTCTGCTCATAAGCAGATTGTTTCACCACCTCGGCAGCGCAGGATCCCTAACCGCGTCATGTTTTCCTCCTTAGAAGCGCTGGGTTGCTGTCCTTTCCCAGGAGTATCCAACACTTGCTTTTCATGCCAGCCTCACAAACCCGTTTGGCAAAGGTGCTTTCATACAGCTTTTAAGGCAGTTTGGAAAGGTACAGAACAATTTTGGGATTTGTATTGTTTTTTGGGGGATGGGGGGTTTTAGTGTGGAGTGTTGTTTTGTTAGTGTTTGGGGTTCAGTACACTTCCCTACGGACATTCTGTCAGCAAAAGACTCCATCAATAAAGCTCCCTTCTCTGAAGAGAAAATGGAAAATATTCCTTCAAATATGTTCAAAGTGTTTGTCAGGCTGAGGAGATCCAGAAAGAGTTGGTTTGACCATCAGTCTCCAGGCTAGGTTTCTTGTAGACAGAGTATCCCATTGACACCCTTAGTTCTCATTTGAATGTGTAGAAGAGAGGAACGCATTTCACACCTGTTTAGGTCCTGCGTGTGTGCATATTCTGTTAAGGTGTTCTCCTTTTAAGTGTCTTCATTTTTCCAAAAAAGGTACTTTCTGTTGCCTTTAGATTAGTTACTGTCTTTTCAAGCCCCATTTGTATTCTGTCCCCAGCTACTGTTTGTATTTGCTTGGTTTCTCAACCTAAATGATTTCTGAATAAGGCATTCACAAGAAATTTTAGAGCAACCAGGAACGCAAGGAGTTCACATCTTCCTTTTGAAGTAGCAAACATTTTCTTCAATGCTTGGAGTTCTTGGATGGCAAGTTGGTTGTGCCCTTGTAGATTTCTCCTGATAGAAAAGAGCTGATCTCATTTTTGACTTGTTGCTTTGGAGTCCCCTTTGCTTTCCAACATGGTGAAAAGTGTTCAGAACTGTAGCAGTAACTCTGTCTTTCTCTATGAGGTGTCAAAAAGATGTGTTATTTCTTAACAGTTACACTCTGACAAGAAACAGATCAGCGTGGGTTTCATTGGTTATCCGAACGTTGGCAAAAGCTCAGTGATCAATACGTTACGGTCTAAGAAGGTCTGCAATGTGGCCCCTATTGCAGGTGAAACAAAGGTAGGAGGACATCCCTACATTAAAGACAAAAACTAATTATGTAAGTGCATTGTCAAAGGCAGAATTCCTGTAAAATTAGCTCAGTGACATTTTTTAAGTCTATGGGGAACTACTGATCTCTTTCAGGTGTGGCAATACATTACCTTGATGCGGCGGATTTTTCTCATCGACTGCCCAGGTGTAGTTTATCCCTCTGGAGACACAGAAACAGACATTGTGCTGAAAGGAGTGGTATGTATCTGCAATAAATGACGGAAAATCTTTGCTGTGGTCAATATGACGGGTTCAAAGAAATTAGTGCACACTTTCCAAAGGGTTGATACTCTGCTATTCATTTTCAGGTTCAAGTTGAGAAGATTAAGAGCCCTGAAGATCATATTAGTGCTGTGCTGGAAAGAGCCAAACCAGAGTACATCAGAAAGACATACAAAATTGATTCCTGGAAGGATACAGAAGACTTCCTGGAGAAACTTGCTTCTAGGACTGGAAAACTGCTAAAGGTGTGACAGCTTTCTGCATTTGCAGGCTGGGGCGTGTGGCCTGTTACTGAACGTGGAAAATATGAATGTTTCTGTTGCTTACGGGTAATAGAAGGGTGGTATGCCTTGCAAACATGGACATAAATTGTTACTGGGTTCTTTCAGGGTGGTGAGCCTGACTTGCAAACTGTGAGCAAGATGGTTCTCAATGACTGGCAGAGGGGCAGAATTCCTTTCTTTGTGAAGCCGCCAAATGCAGAAACAGGTCCCCAGGTAAGGTTGTGATGCTTGTGCCTCTTCTCACATATTGCTCAGTTTTCCTAATGGTATTCACTGTTGTTTTTCCCAGAGTGCCATGTAACTTGAGTGCTGCAGCTCTTGGGCTCTGCCCAAGTCTGACAATTCAGGTGGCACTCACTTGAATTTGGTGAGGACTAGGTAGCAGTGCTCTTTAGAGATGTCTGAGCCATTTTATGATCCTCTGGCTACCAAAATGTCAGTAATTGTCACATTGTTAGCCTGTCATCTTACGCTTTTTTTGAAGAGATGAAATGGAAACTGCTCTCAGAGATGGTGGGAGAGACTTTGTGGATAATATATCCATTACACTCTTTCTTGTAGCCTCCTGCGTTGGAAGTAGCTATGACATCAAGTCAAGATAATAATGAGAAAATCTCTGAGCCGGTAGCATCAAGTGTGGAGCCAGCAGAAGAGAAAAATAATACAGACACTGAAATGAAGCAACTCATGTCACATGTTCGGCAGAACTTTGGGAGGATTAATGTGGCACCTCAGTTCTCAGAAGAAGACCTGGTTCCTGTAGATGTGCCAGGCTTTGAGGAAACAGACAGTGATTCCTGTGGAGAGGAGGAGCAGGAAGAGGAGAAGGAGGAAAATGAGCAACATCAAGATTCAGTAGAGGAGGAATCGCAGTTGGCTGTACCAGGTGCCAGGGAAAGCTCTAAGGCAGTTCTTAAGGCTTTGGATGAGAAGATTGCAAAATACAAAAAATTTCTGGATAAAGCCAAAGCAAAGAGATTCTCAGCAATAAGGTATTTGAATCTTTTCAGTGACTCAAATATTTTGCAGGAGAGGAAAAGGGTTAATGTGGTTCTGCTGTAGTTTCACTCCATTCATGACTTGCTTGAGTGGTTGCTCTGTTTTGCCACACACAAGTTGCCACAGCTTATCTAGTTTAGCCATAAATATTTGAACTTTGGCTAAGCAGCAGTTCGGTTTTGAGAAATTATTCCAGGAAGTCCTATTTACCAGCACAACTAAAAATGTTCTCACTTTTGGAAAGCTGCCTCTTAAGCTACGGATTAGAAATCTTGTTGGTATTCTGGGTAGCGATATTACATCCTTGGATCTCTCCTTGATGGTGGGTTCTTTCTAGAGCAATACCAAGGCTACTGTCCTACCTGCATATGCCAGCTCGGTCTCCGTGCATGTATGAGGGTATCCTAGCGCATACAGCAGGCCCAGTTTTAGCAAAGCTCATCCACCAGCTTTGTGAGGACTAAGATTTCAAGGTTAAGTCTTGTATTTTGTCCATTTGTGCAGTGCACAAGCCCAGTAACTCCAGAGACAAGATTACAGTAATAGGTTTATTAGGTGCAGAGGTTGTGGCTTTGCTGCTGACAGGCTACTGGGATCTATTGGGGACTGATCACTTCTCGGAGGTGGTTACATTTTGTGTTACGACATTATTTTATTGCTTATTTTATCTTTTGTAGAATCCCTAAGCAGCTGAGTGAAAAAGTGTTTGCAAAGTCCATGCAGAAGTCTGAAGAACCCAAAGAAATTGAAGACAGAGGTAAAATAAGCTTAATAAGATTAATAGATGTTCTTAATCTACATTTGGAAATCCCATAAGTAAGATAAGAGAGGGAGTTAGTGGGAAAAGCATTCATTAGCTCCTGGTTGCAATTTCTTTTTCCCCTAAAGCTATTTAAATCTTCCCATAGCTAACCTAAGGGCTGCCTGATGACCTTGCTGTAGCCTTTCTGTAGCACACCTGTGTGTAGAGTAAGATATGTCCCTCTGCTAGTGAGTACGGGTAAAGCGAAGACAAATGTTGTATTTTCAAAAGAATGGTGCTATGGACAGATTGCAGTCTGAGCAACTTCCGTTCCACACAGTGTAATATTACACAGAAGGGAGTGGAAGGGTTTACGACATTATAAAAGCACAGAGATGCTTCAGGCTATAGGTTTTACTGTGGTGACTTCAAGAGTCTGTGGCTTCAGTTTCGATAGTAAGTGTGATTAAAGGCAAAATCATAGGAGAGAACCCGATTCTGACAAGACTGTGAAATTCTTCTGGACTTGCATGGGGCTTGAAGGAATCTGCTTCTCAAGAGCAGTTTTCATAGTACTAGTGAGTGATTCTTTGGTAAGGAACATGTGTGTTGTTTTGGTAGAAGCTACTAAAACACAACCGAAGGAGTGCTTTGTGGAAGTAGATGCAGTGTTGACCCCAGTCTTAAGTTCTGCAAACAGATGGGTGTTTTGGAAGATGCCTGAGTATGTGATCTCTGCTGTTTGCAGGCAGCACAGAGAAGAAAAGAAAAAGGAAAGCGGAAGATGAGGGTGATGATGACGACCATTTGGGTAAACAGCCTTGCAAGAAACTGACGTCCAAAGAAGTAAGTGTGACTTCTTGTAGTACAACAGATGAGGAGGGCAGTAGGGCTGGCTTTCTTTTTCTACATAGATTGCCCATTATCACTTAAGAGCTTTGAGACTGGGCACTAGTAGGAAGGAGAGAGTGCGGGGACTGTAGGTGAGGTTGGAGGAATGTGAAGACAGGGTCGCTTGCTGCTGACATGAGATGCGACAGTAGATGTGACCCATAAAAGGATCCAGCAGGTGACCATGACAGAAAGAGTGTTGAAGGGGAGAATCCTTTGTGGGCAGCTGTTTGCTTTCAGAGTTAGCTTGCGCACTGGTGCTGTTAAGAGAGCAGGGGTCTAAATGCTGGGAGATGGGAGAATTTGGAGCTAGATGGGCAGTCCTGTCTTCAGAGAGAGCTGCTGCTGCTTCTTTGTGTTCATGTTAGTCAAGTCTAAACAATTTTTCTAGAATAACTTAAATACCAACTGAAATTGTCTGTAGGACTTTGAAAGTGATTCGTAAGCAAACTTGTACAGCAAGGAGTTTTGCATTGCTGTGGAGTGTTAGGGCTGTCAGAGGGGAGAGGAAGACTGAATTCTGGTTATGAATGTTCTGTCACATCTTCTGTTAAAAGACCTCTTATGTTACTATGCACGTCAGGTTGCTTCTTGTATCTTGTTTACTACTTTTGTAAAGATTTAAAGTGTATCTTCCTTTGCAACATTTTAAGAGTATGGGTGGGTAGATTGCATATAGATGTCCATATATTCACATCAGTAATGTTTTGGTTTAAATTATTTATTTTACTTAAGGCATGTGGAATGCAAAGCGAACAACATTTGAAAGAATGCAAACAAATTCAGGCTATGGATACTGTGGATTTGCTAATGTGTTTTTTGTGTATTTACAGAGAAGACGAGCTGAGAGGCAGCAGCGCTCCAAGAAAGTTGGAGTCCGGTATTATGAAACTCACAACGTGAAAAATAAGAATAAGAACAAGAAAAAAACTGGCTTGGAGGAACAAAGATCAAAGCACAAAAAATACAAACATAAGCAATAACTGCTTATTCTATTAAATTTTACATAAAACAGCTCTAGTATGCAGTGGCTTTTTTTAATATAAAACTTGTAGTTCCCATTCAAAGCCTAGTTTGACTTGTCTGTCTTGTTCCCAGGAGTAGCATCTCACTCTTTGTTTCTGCATCATCTGAAAGTTCTTTATGCAACTGGAGAGCGTGGTATTTCCACATCGCCGTCTAAGGCCAGTAAACACTGCATTGGCAAAACATATCCCAAAGTGTTATTCAGTGCTGGTGTTGGGTTGTTTGTTTGTTTTTTTTCTGGAAACTGGCTTTATGGAGTTTTTCATATGACTGCAGCGAATTATCTTTCCCACGTCTGCTTGCTGTGTATAACCAGCTAGTTACACAGGTACCTCAAGTCAAGATTTCATTTGCTTCCACTGAGAAGTGATGCTGGGAATGGTATCACGCCCCTCTGTTTCATTAGAAATCACCAAGTAGAGAGCTTTGGTATTGCTCACCCTGGGTTACTACCAATGGTTTGGATGAGGGATTTTGATGTACAATTAACAGCAACTTGCCCATACTCAAGGAAATGCCCTCCAAACACCAGACCAAGGATTACCTGCAATTTGATTCATAGTGAACGTGACATGCATTTATTGTAGATGCTTCATATGTTGTTTCTGAATTTTCTACAACATTTTCAAAGTAATAATATTACAGAGATGCTTGTATGTAAAAATGTTTATTAGTTTATTGCTTTGAAGGTCATCTAGCATATTACCAACAGGCAAGTCCCAGACAGGTTCACTATTCAAGGAGCTGAATGCTGACACGGCATTGAAAGAGGGTGCAGTAACTAAGCTCTTGAATTTCAACTCTTCAAGAGAAAATAAGAAATAATAGAATTACACTGCCTTCAGTTACCGGTAAGTGAAAATTCAGGATTGTTTTATGAAGACAAATCTTTGTCACTAATTGCAAACTTCTTACTCTGACAGCTCTTCTGAGCACTGCCTGGAGGACTGCAAAAAAAAATCTACTTATTTGGTGCAATGATGCTTTCAAGTTGGGCCTGAAAAACAAATGAGACAGTAAGTCAAATTAGATTCAACCTAAAAAATAAACCCGCATTGCTGAAAAGTGATAAATTGTCTGTTAGATATTCAAAGCGAGGAGCTGAGGGATGCTGCAATACTTCAAGAGAAGCAGGCCAGGGTTTTTTTCCCTAGCTATTCCATTCCTTACTACATGTTTTATAAATTAGCTTTTCATTCTTGGCATACACACTTGTTGCATTCTGAGAAGAAAAGAGCTGGCCTTGGTTCCATACAATGAGACTTGTTTTATAATGTAAAGCATTGAAGAGGAAATTAAATAAAAGCTGTTGAAACAGTGGTCTGAATTCTCTGATTTCAGGCTGGACTACGTTAGTCAAATTAAATATTTGGCTCTCTAGCATTTGGAACACAAACTCTGACTCTGGGACAAAAGTAGCTGGGAACACCAAGTTTTTCAGTTCCTGAGACAACCCAATTAGACGCCCAATTAGTAGATTGGTCAGAGCGCTACCCGTGCTTAGGGAGCGTGTAGGGGATGAGGCTTCCAGGATTCTTAGATTGTGCTCTTCCTCGAGCTACCATCAACTACAATGGTGTACGCATAGCTGTTGGAATACTTGTACTTCCAAGGAAGAAACGGATTCACTGGCAACACGTATTTGATCTAACAGTTATTCCATTTTGTGCCCTAAAACATTTCAAGATGACCTGAAGACATTAATGGTTTAGAAAGGAGAAACTGTAGGAACAGTGAAGATAAGGAAAGCAGGTTGGTGTAAAGGACGTGTTTTTAGCTGTAGCCAGAAACATTTAACGTTGTTTATGGGAACATTTTTTCTTTACTCAAAAGATGTAGGGTTTTTTTCCTTTCAAAAGCAAGGTAATGAGCAGAAGCTTTGTTTTCACCAAAGCAGCATGCACAAAATTATTCCTGTAATTATGCAGTCCCTACTGCCTAAGTACACAATTGTTACTAGGTAATATAGAATGTTAAATGGTGTGTCTTGTTATCGGGAGTCAACTTTAATGGCCAACAGCAAAAACCCAAAGCATCTTAATTTGACTTCACTAGATTTTCTGTTTTGTAGTTGAGAAGGGGTGCTAACTATTATAACCTTGCAATCAAGTTATGCAGAAATAGATTCCTGGAGTATTGGTCAAGTTTGAAGCCTCTGCGTTTGGGGTTCAGCTGCATGCATCTGCTCTTTTCCAGCTGACTGTAACAATTTAGCATTTTCTGAACAATTTCTGATTTCTCCCTGGCAAATGTGTGTATGACTAGAATTCAATTAATCAGACCTGCTGTTTGCATCGTCAGGTTTACTAGTAAGGACCAATAGCTGACTGAGCAAGGAAGTAGAGAATGCAAAAGCACTATTTTGCCATTTCACTGAGAATTTGAAGAAAGTGGAACATTAATACAAATGCATCATAAATGCAACACTTCTAAAACTATAAGGAGAAAGTTATTTTTATATCTTTGTAATTACAAAATGAGAGGTTTTACCATTACTGTTTGGAATTGCACTTTTTTACTAACCTTCAGCTGTTGATTCGTTCGTTTCAGGAACTGAACCTCTTCAGTGTGTTTCTTCTCTTCTATCTGTCGCCTTTCATTTTCACGTTTTTCAATAGCTTCACATTTAGCTTTCTGTTCACTCACTTGTCTTTCCAACTCCCGCTTTTCCTCTTCTAGCTCTGCAATCTTGGAAAAGAGTAGAGATTTCTCAAGTTTTGTTTGGTAATAATCAATTTTCAGTTAAGATGGGACAAAGTTGTATGTTGTACAGCCTTTAGAGTGTTCCAGATACAATAACAGATAATTTATAAAGTGCAATTAAGCCCTAGGAAAACAATAAGAAGTATTTCGATGATCTTTACTGCCATCCAGTGGAATCAGAAATAACTGATTTCTTACAAAATTTTATATGTAATATCCCTATGCCGTGTCATGTGCAGAAAACTACATTATGGGGTTAACAGCCCGACTTACTCTTTTTTCCATGTCAGATTTGCCTTGCTCAGCTTGCAGTGCCTTCCGCATGCCAAACGCAACACTGCTCTCGTACAGTGTCTGATAAGCAGCAATTGTCATTTGGATTTCATCCCTGACTCGAAGCAGCAACAGTCCTCGCTCTGCGCAATTAATTGTAGTTTCACGGATCAATTCATCTTTAAAGAAAGGGAACAGCAATCTAGTTAGAGTAGGTACTCTCCACAGGGTCCAGAGCTTTCTGTCTTTTACCTGTTCTCTGCATCTCAAAAGCAACATGGATTTACTAGAAATGGTCATAATTATTTTCTTTTGTTACAGTACAGCTATTGCATCAAGCGCTACCCTGTAAAAGTGGAGTGGTGGTACAGAACCTATGGTAACAACAGTGATGCTGATCTACTAAAGCCATAGCAGCAAACATCTTAACAGGTATGCATATGGTGTTTTAAGTTATTTTAAACTAACTGATGGGTTAAGTAAAACTAAGAGAATTTTAAGCTTCTTTGCATCTTTTATGTTGTAAAGGCATGCCTACACAGACATGTCTTTTGAGGGTCAGCTTTGTCAACAAGACGTTGTAAGGTGCTCTGTGCAAAAGCTGACAGCTTGGCTAGGTGTTTAGGGTCAGAGCCCTGGGGCTGCTGGAAGAGCAGCCCCCCACCCCCTGCCCTGTGGGGACCGAGGCTGCTGGAAGGGACAGTGCTGGCGGGGACGTGGCTGGGGGAGCCGCAGCCCCTCAGGGCCAGGGATAGCCGTGCTTTTTGCATTCCCTGTTCTGGCACTGACCGAAGCACTGCGAGTAGAGCTCCCTGCGCACGGGGCAGATGCCGGTCTCCCGCGCCTGCCGCTGCTGCAGCCGCAGATCCAGCTGCTCCTGCAGGTGCACCACATCCAGGCGGGTGCTGGGCGCGCTGGACACCTCCTGCACCCACCGCCGGTTCTCCTCCTCCCATTCCCTGCCGGGGAAAGCGCCGGGTGTTATGGGGCGGGCCCGGCCCGTCGCTGCCAGGCGTGGCTGGGCCCGGCCCCGCTCACCGCGGCGGCAGGATGGCGTTGAGGATCTCCTGCGGCTGCTTCACGGACTCGGCGTTGGCGGCGGCCGTCCGGGGCGGCGGCGGGACGGGCCCGGTCGGGGCGGGCGGCGGCGGAGTCCCCTTCAGCGGGCGGGCCTGCGGAGAGAGCAGAGCGCGGTAGGTGCGGGCGGCGGGCGGCCCGCGGTTCCCCGGCCCGCCCGGCCCCGCTCACCCCGGGGGAGCGCTTCTCCGTGCGGCGGCTGACGAGCACCGGCGGGTTGTACCGCAGCAGCGAGTCCGGCGGCGGGATCATGGCGGCCGCGTCCGTTGTCGCCATGGCGACGGCCGCGCTGCGAAGGGCGCACGCGCCGGCCGGATGTGCCCGCCCCCGACAAGTGCTTCCGGGTGGCGGCGTGCGGGCCGGAAGCGGCGCGCACTTCCCTTTGTGGCGGCCGGCGGCGCCATGGAGGCGGCGGACGANCCCCTCCTCTCGTTGTTTTCAAGATCGCCCAAGAGGAAGAGCAAGTCCGGGCGGAGGAGCCGGTCCCCGCGCGGCAGGAGGAGCCGGAGCCCGCACCACGCCGCCGTGAAGGTGAAGCAGGTAAATCGCGTTGTCGGTAGCAGCGAGGCCCGGTCCTGCCCGCGGAGGTGTTAGCGGGGCCTGGCGCGCTTCCTGGCTGCGCAGCGACTGCTGTTCCTGTGAGACTCGGCTGTGCGAGGTACGGAAAACGACTTCTCACCTGGCAGTGCTTTTCTCCTAGTCCTTGTAGCGTGTCCTGTTAGGAAAATAAAGGTGTTGGCGTTTTAATAGCTCGTGCTGCCCACCTCAGCGACAGGGTGTGCACACGTGTGTGTGTGAACCCACCCAGTGTTTGCCACTTACGCAGGCTGTCTGTGCAAGCTTCTTCGTGTGTCCAGAGCAGATGACACACTGCGCCGTTTCTTGCTCTTGCTTTATTCAGTGCCAATTGTAGGAATCCAAATACTTTGACAGGGAAATAAGTTTCTCTTGCTTTGCGTTAGGTCTGCGCACAACACGTCCAAGTACGTCTTTTCCATGCGTTGGATTGGGGTTTTCTTAAAAGCTGTAGTAGATCCACTGCTCTTTCATTCTACTTCTGAATACGTCACTATAAGCAATTCTTCGTTGCAGGAGCGAGAGGATCATTGTCGTAGAGGAAACGAGGAGCGAAAGCAGAGATACCCATCAGAACAAGAGCACAGGAGAGAGAGAAGTGGTGACAGAGATAGACACAGAGACCACTCCGACAGAAGGAAGAATCCAAGCGAAAGGCCTGGAGCTCGAGGCCACGAGCGAGAGAGGGATGTTCAGAACATCCGTGAGCAGCAAGCAGAGAGGGAGTTTTATAACGAGAGAAGACGAGAGCATCGACAAAATAACGAAGGCAGTGGTGTTGACCAGAACCCAGAACTCGGGCAATCCGATAACAAACCTAAAGAAAAAGCTGCTGTAAATAAAGAGAAGCCAAGCTTTGAACTGTCTGGCGCACTTCTAGAGGATACCAACACTTTCCGAGGTGTTGTGATTAAGTACAGCGAGCCCCCCGAAGCTCGGATTCCTAAGAAGCGGTGGCGCCTCTATCCTTTCAAAAACGATGAGTTTCTCCCAGTCATGTACATTCACAGGCAGAGTGCTTATCTTCTGGGCAGGCACCGCAGAATTGCAGATATTCCAATCGACCATCCCTCCTGCTCAAAGCAGCATGCTGTGTTTCAGTACCGGTAAGTATTACTCTGTCTGCTGCTGAAACAGGATTGTTCAGGAACTTGTGAAGAGGGGGGGGAAAAACCCAACAAACAAAACCCCCTGGAACACACACAGTTGAGAGGTACAAGTTTGCTGTAAGTACATTAGAGATGGAATTTATGTTTGACTGCTGCATATCATCCCAGCGGTAATCAAAAACATCTGTAATTCCTCTCATTTAACCACAAGCAGCCTTTTAGTAAGACAAATAACACAGCAGGGTTAAACACAGAACTGTGTGTATATCTGAATTGGAATAAACCAGCAGGTGTAATTGGCAGTAAAAGTATTTCAAGGAGAGGTTTTATTCATTTGGTCTTTTACAAGAAAGTCTGCTGATCTCCTGTGAAGCAGCAGGGCTTGCGTGCTGCTGGAGACAAAGATGCTCTCTTAGGGAACAGCCATCTGTTCTGCTGTAGGAATTACTGTATTATATCCTCAGAAGTTTTCGAAGGTGATGCAGTCTGTTGGAGTCTGCTCAGTCTCACAGTTTCTCAATGCTCTCATCAGACTTGTTCCGATCGCAGGAAGTACAGATAAGTATTAACTGCACTGGGGCTCATGTGTTGGAAAACCCTGCTGCTTTTGGAGTACACTTTCTGTCCCTGGCTGTTGTGATTGAAACGGTGTTTTCTGTTTTGCTAGGCTGGTGGAGTACACTCGCGCCGATGGTACCGTTGGCCGCAGAGTGAGGCCCTACATAATCGACCTGGGCTCTGGGAACGGCACTTTTCTAAATAACCAGCGGATTGAACCTCAGCGTTACTACGAACTAAAGGAAAAGGATGTACTGAAGTTTGGGTTCAGTAGCAGGGAATATGTTCTTCTCCATGAATCTTCAGATAAATCTGAGGCCAACACAAAGGACGATGATGAGGAGGAGGAGAAGGAGGAAGAGTCTGACAGTTAACAGATGAGGAGGAGATGGGGGGTAGGGGAGAGAAGTTCTCTGCAGTTGAACATGCATTGGGATGTAAACGTTGGAGCATCACAACACTGATGCTTCTTATTGCCTTAAAGTCCTTTTTCTGTTGCCGATCTGTTCTTATAGTTTATTTTGGGGGACTTCACTGATTATTCATCTCTGATAGTTCTGCATATCGGGAAATACGGCTT
>VUYV01000252.1:745068-769783 GCA_008711295.1 Anarhynchus alexandrinus
GGGAGGGCGGCGGGGCCTGGGCGGCGGGGCCGGGCCCGCTCCATGCGCCGCGCTGTGCCCGGCAGGAGACGCTGGCCAACCTGGAGCGGCAGATCTACGCCTTCGAGGGCAGCTACCTGGAGGACACGCAGATGTACGGGAACATCATCCGCGGCTGGGACCGCTACCTCACCAACCAGAAGTGAGTCCCCGCCGCCCCGGCCCGCCCGGCCCCCGCCGCGCCGCCGGGCCCCCGCGATGCCGTCGGTCGGTCGGTCTGTCTGTCTGTCTGTCTCTCTTCCAGGAACTCCAACAGCAAAAACGACCGGAGGAACCGCAAGTTCAAGGAAGCCGAGAGGCTCTTCAGCAAGTCCTCGGTCACCTCGGCAGCGGTGAGTGCCGGGCTGAGCCCCGCGGGACCGAGCAGACATCCCTGGCACTGGCCCTGTCCCTGTCCCCATCCCTGTCTCTGGCCTCATCCCTGTCCCTGTCACCATCCCAGTCCCTGGTCTCATCCCTGTCCCCATCCCTGTCCCCATCACTGTCCCCATCCCCTGCCCGTGGTGCCCCTCAGTGCAGCTGGTCCTATGGTGGTCCCCTGGGCTGCCGCAGGACCAGTTTTCCATTTAAGCTGCTGTACCTGCCTTGTCTCCTCCAGCCCGAGCATCTTCACCCCCCATCACAGCCTCTGTCAGAAACCCTTTTCCCAGTGCCCCGAGAGGCAGAAGGGGAACACAGGCAAGAGCCACCCATGCCACACACTTGTCACTGCCATCCCTGCCTTTTTCTTTTTGCTCCTACCCCCCCTCTGCAGTGCCGTGCCGGTGCTTGGTCGTAAGCTCTTGGTGCATCTTTCTCTGTGAGGTGATCTCTGTTGTGTTGAATGTTTGAAAAGTGGTGTGCTACTGCTTTCATTAACATCCCTTTTGGTTTTTTAGGCGGTCAGTGCATTAGCTGGAGTTCAGGACCAGCTCATTGAGAAACGTAAGTCACTTCTTCATTTCTCTCAGAATTTGGAAAGAGCTACACTTCTCCCCACAATTCAGCCTTGTCTCCAGTTGTCTGGACCCGTGCCGTACTCGCTGCTCCCCCGCAGCGCTCCCCGTCCAGGGACCTGCGGCTGCTCCTCTCCGGCCGGCTCCCGAGTGCTCCCAGCACAACCTCTAGCGACACAAGTCAGCAGAGCGGCACTGTGAGAAACAGAATTAAAGTTGATCTTCCTTTCTTGAGTAAACTGTTATGCTCAGCAAGGGTTTATTGTGCATAAGACTTATTTAAATGGGTTTAGTGCTCTTAGGAGAAAGAGGCTAGAAGGGCTGAAGCAACGCGTTTCTGTTTGTGTGTCTGTCAGTCCAGTTGCAATGACGTGGGGAGGAGCCACTTACATTCAGGATTTTTAAAAATGCTTCTGTAATTAGTACGGGATCAGATGCAATTCTAGCGTGCTTCCGTTGCTGAGCAGGTAGCTTGCTGTCCTTCGGAAGTCTTTTTCAGGTTCTGTCATTACCTCCTGGTGCCGTGAGGCTCAGCGTGTCTCTGCTGCCCCGTGTGCTGGGGTTGCTTTGCCAGGGCAGCCTGGGCTGTGGGCGGCGGGGAGGTAACCGTCGCGCTCGTCTGTGTTTGTCATGCTCTAGGGGAGCCAGGCAGTGGCACAGAAAGTGACACTTCTCCAGACTTTCACAACCAGGAGAATGAGCCCAACCAGGAGGATGCTGAAGAGCTGGATGGGTCTGTGCAGGGGGTGAAACCCCAGAAAGCTGCTTCCTCTACTTCTTCTGGGAGCCACCACAGCAGCCACAAAAAACGGAAGAACAAAAATCGACACAGGTTAGTGGTACCAGCAGCCTTCTCATCATGCCTTCTGAATGGATAGCTGTTGCTGAATTTACTGTGTTATGTGAAAGGCATTAGTAACTTGTTAGAGTAACGAGCAGCTCGGGTCATGTGTTTGGGGGATTTGCCTGGTTTTTAGTTGCATGCATCCTGTAGCGTTTGTCAGGACCCCATTGCCCCCGTGGTGTCAGGGAGGGGAAAGCACGCTGGAGAAGTTAAACGAGCAGTGAGCACGGGGTGACTCCAGCTGTGGTACAGCTGGGCTTTCCCCTGGCCTTTTCAACTCTCCTGTCTGCCGGGAGAATAAAGCCGTCCTCCTTCCAGTAGAGGACTGCAGTCCTGGCTCCTGTGCTTGCTTCTTGGTTTCTGCAGAATCACGTAAGAATGGAATGTCAGTACTTTCTTTGGAACAGAAGGGTGAAAACGCAACTTGGAATGTTTTGTGGGTGCTCTTCACTAAGATTTCCGCTCCCTTTCAGTTTTCAGTGTCCCAAACTGAGTCTCTTTTGATTATGGCATAGAAGACTTGCTTTGTCACGTTCACCTCAAAGTGTTTGTTATTAAACTGACCTGAAATTCCTGTGAAACAAAGCCTTCCTGAACATTTCAATGACCGGTTCTGCCCCTTAAGGTGTGCCCCTGAGGTGGGATGCAGCACAGTGGACTGACAGCTCGGAAATGTGAAATAAGCTCCCCGCCTTACAGTGCTGCTCTCCATGGGCCACATAACCCACTGCTTAACCGTGTCTCGGTGCCCCGCAGCAGAGCTAGCCCAAGGATTTCTACCGAGTGTGATAGTGCACTGCGGAGTCAGGCCCTAAGGAGAACGAAACATGGAAATCCATGCTTTTGGGACAAGGAGACATTTACTGGAGAACTGCGCCTCTCCTGAAGTGATTGCTGGAACTGGTACTTAAAGATTATTAGAAGTAAAGGAGCTTTTAAAATATCAAATGTTCCTGCTAGCTTTGAGCTAGTTGGCTTTGTGTATGGATGGGCTTTCCTCTTCGGGGGCCTTCTCATACAATTAGAAAAGAGAAACGTTTTAAAGAACAGTGGTAAAAATTTACAAAGATTGCTGGGGCAAGGTTGGTTTGGGAGATCCAGAGGTAGGTATAGTGCTTGAAAAATGCTTAACTACTTTTTCTCCTTCGTTAGGTTTTGAGTCATTAGTGTGTCTTTAATTCTTAGATCAGAATTTTCTTCCCATTAACAGCAGTGTTAATGGGGCAAACGTTCCAAAGTGCTGGGTGTCCCGTTGGTTCATCATGAGCTGGGAGTCCAAAGCAGTTCAAAACTCTTTTTTTTTTGCCTGTAGGCAGTTGGAAAGACACTACATCTGTAAACAAGTTCGGAGAAACAATCTGTAAAACTGAAGTACAGCTTAAGAAAATTGCTATTTCAAACAAATGATAAGATATTCTACTAAACACTTCCCCGGACAGCAGACCGGCCCGCTGCAGGCATCTGCTGTAAATAACGTACATTCTTTTGCTCCATCACATAACCCGAACTTTAGCGACAGGGGTTAGGAAGAAACCGCCCTACCGACAGGTCGTGGTGTTCGGGGTTTCCTCTGCGTTCCTCCCGCTGCAGCGGCTACTGCCGCTGGTGGTGCTGGCTACTGCCGGGACAGAATATTGGACGCGAGGAGCCCTGGTCTGATCCGGTACGGCAGTTCTTGTCATCCTCAGAGATACAGCAGACACGTCTACGTTATGGAAGGGCTTTTGCAGTTAGTAATTGACTATTTTGTAATACTTAGTGTGGCCAGATAGATAATTAAAAGAAGGTGATAATTAAGTTTGTCTGTAATAAAAACTCCGTTAAAGTTGTGATTGCTGTTACTGACTGTCCCCTGAGTTGTGGCAGAAAAGACCAAACAATTTTCAAGTCTATCTAGGTTAAAAAAACCAAACAACAAACCAGTCCCGGTTTACCAAAAGCATAGCTAGGTGCTGTAGATACTGCTAGGTACTGCAGCCCGGAGCGCTCTTTAGGAAGAGACCCACCTGTCTGTTTCTTGAGTGTCATGGAATGAAAAAAAAACAAGAGAAAAATAAAAAGAAATAATGGCATTTCTTTTTGATCAGAAGCTCTCCCGTTTGCCAGCACATGTTTGAGTTCTGCTCGCCTGTTCCTGCGGAACCGGGAGGCGTTGGGAACAGGCACCCTCAGGGTGCGCTGACTCCACTGGATTTTCTACTTCACATGCCACCGAGAGCGGGGTGGAAAGTTGGATTCAAACGGGGCAGAACTGGTGTGAACGGGCAGTTTAACTTCAAAACAGTTAAAACCAGGGAATGAGATGAAAGTTATGGGGTCTTTATTGAAGTCATCCTCTGTTCCCTCCGTGACCCCAGGAAGGCCAGGATGATTGTGTTCTGTGCGCTCAGCAATTTTCATGGCTGAAAAGCGTTTCAGGAGAAAACAATGCTGTTTCCTCTTAGAAGTTCAGTGCTGAAAAGCTACTGAGTTACAGCTGGTTTGGTGATAAGTCCTTTCCAAGACACACAGTGGTTAGCGTGGGGGCAGAGCTGTTTCTGGAGACGGTGCTGCGGGATCCGTGAGAGCGCCGAGGCGAGGGGGGAATGTCACCGGGCTGCAGTGAGCTCGGGCCGAATGACCGTGTTCTCTTCTTCGCTCTTCTAAAGGGAGCGAGCGCGAGGGCGTGTGTATGCGTGTGCGTTCTGAGGATATTCGAATGCAGCGTTGGCCACTTAGTTCAGTGTCGTCTCCGCCTCTGCCTGACCGAGCTGTGCTTTGCCCCGTAATCCCGACGAGCCCGCTGCTGGCCGACCTCCCGCTCCTTGGGGTTTGCAAGCACATCGGTTTTCCTCTTGCCTGCGAGCTAGTCTGCCCCCGCGAGCGTCTGATAGCTGCCTTGCTCGGCGCCTAAAATTCCCTCTGTAAACCCGCTCTGCCTCTGTTCTAACACCTCTTCTTCCCAGAAATCCAGTTGGGGAGGGGGACTCTGGATTGCCAAATCTGGAGTGCTGTTTGTGCCCAATTCTGGTTAAGATATCTTAAGAACTTTATGGCATTTGAACACTGGCTTTATTATTTATTTTATTTTATTTTATTTTTTAGTAATCTCGCTAGGGTGGCTAATCAACTAATTTATTTAATTCATTAGTATATTAATTTCTATTGCTTTCTTCCTTTCAAATGCTGCCCCTCAGCCCGTCTGGCATGTTTGATTATGACTTTGAGTAAGTTTGACTTGAATTAGTACTTGTGCTGTGTTGTTAGTGTGTAGACACCAATGTGCCTTTTGAGACCTTTCTAACCCATAGTTTATCTGTTTAATTGTAGGTATGTATATTAGGTTAGGCTGGGAAGTTTTTTTTAAAAACAGAAAAGCGTGATGGAGGTAACATTTTATTTAATAACTTCAGCAAAATTAAATTAACTTCACTCTTCTTTACCTTTCTATTTCATTTTTAAATAGATAAACTTTTTAACTTAAAAACTTAGTTTAAAAACTGATTCTTCTGGCTTTGCTTCTTAAGGAGATTAGTGTAGACTTGGATATTTCCTTCTGGAAAAATGTAATGAACTCAGTACCTTTGACTCGTATAATCCCTGTCATCTTAAACTCCTATCTCTCTTCCAAGTAAATAACCATTACCACTATGTCTGAATAATTACCTGTGGCATAGTTACACGTCTAACAAATTAACATAGAGCATGCGTATTTAACCTTATTTCTTTATGCTGCATAACTGCCCTGTGATTTTTATTGTGAACCATAATTAACTCTTTTTTTGAGTGGACGGAATAATAAAGAATCCACTCTCCGTCTCTTTGCTGCTCTCTCGCCCAGTAACACTGGGACAGTGATTTGGCTCAGCCGAATTGCGAATGTGGATTGCATTAACCAAATAGTCTTTGTTGTAGCCTGTGCCATATGCAGTAGCTGGTTCTTTGAACTCTAGTCTTGGTTTAATGTATTGAAATGGACATTTCTCTTATCTTTCCAACCACAGGATTGATCTCAAGTTAAACAAAAAGCCAAGAGCCGTAAGTATCAGTGCTCTGTCATTGTTTTCATTGCTCATCTGTAGACTTGAGTGGCTGACTGACTCCTAATCTTACCAAGCCTCCCTCTGCTGTAATTTAAGATCTTATTTTCACGGTTGAGGAATATCGTGGTATGAAATAAGCATTGTCTTGTGGATTTAACAATAAATAAGCCCAGGTAGGCTTGTTACGAAGCTAGGTCACAGTTAAGTCCTGTGCGCTCCTTATGGAAAAAGCTGGTTTGCGTCCTGTTATCTTCTCATGATCTGGAACATTAAGAGCATCTGGTTTTGGTTGATGCGTTCTTGAACTAAGGTTCTGAAGGGTCCTTTCTTTTGAATGTTTAGCTACAAGAAAAAAAATCTCTTTTCTGTTTTGCCTGCAACTAGTGGCATGTAGAAATGAGAGAAGACTGAGAATCCCCGCTCTGCAAGCAGAATTGGAAGTAGAAAGACGTTAATGTGCCTGTCCTTCCCTTTCTCTGCAGGACTACTAGACTCATCAGTGCTGATGCTTCTGGGATTTAGGTCTACATGAATCCCCACTGAGAAAAATGCCAGTCGACTGAACGAGCGCGATGGCAGCTCTCTGGCCAAGTGTCTGCAGATGGGAGTGGCTCACCCGAAAGAACTTACATGGGGGAGAAAATCTTGGACCATGTACTTTGCATCATTTTTAAATCACCTGAGTTGCAGGAAGACTAAGGTGTAGTAGTAGTAGTAGTAGTTGTAGTCCTGAATTCCTGACTATTCTGTGCTTCCACCTCAGTCGGGAACTTCCTAAAATTGGCTGATCTTGCTGCTGCCACCCCTGTCATCTGCAAACCCATGGAGAGGTTTTCCTTTTTCCACTGGAACTGGGGTATGATGCAGTATGTCCCATCCGTGTTGTAAGACTTAGATTACTTTTGTTGCTGATACTTAGCTTTGTAGTTTGGGTTTTGTTTTGTTTTTTTTTTCTTTTTTCTTTCTTTTTTTTTTCGTTGTTTGTTTGAACCAAAGTGTATAGTTAACAAATTGACTTTTGGTTTATTTGTTTTAATCCATGTAGAGCAGAAGGTTCTTCATTTTGTGAAACAGCTCGTTTTGATTCTTACTCAAGCAGAGAAGAAGGTGGTTAACCCTTTTTTTCTAATTCTAATTTTAAACACCACCCCCTAAAATTTAGGCAGTATCTAAAGATGCAGGGAAGGCTGGAGCTCAAAGCCATCTTGCTCTTTGCTATCTTTGAGGTTGGGTGGATTCTCTTTTTAATACAAACTCTGTCATTTGTACATAAACAATAAAGTTACATGTTTGTCTCTCTTCTCATGTTTTGTTCAGTCCAAAATTTGACTCCTAGTGCTTTTTATTCTCCATCTGCTTTATGAGGACTCTGCTGGAATTCTGCCACTTTTGCGTAGTAGCTGTTCCTCGTCTTGTGACCCTTAGGAGGTTTCCAGTGCGGTTGTTTTCCTCTGCTATACGTAGCCTTGAGCACTGAAAGGATTGCCAGGCACCGGGCTCCAGCTGTGTTCAACTAATCCCGCTTCCAGGTGGGACTTGGGTGTCAGTCAGTTCCTGCCGGTGGTGGCAGAATGCCCACGGGTAAGGGATGAGCGGTGTGGATTGCCGCTGGAAGAGTGCACAGAGGGAGGAGCGTTGGGTGTTTGTCACAGCAGTCGGGTGAAGACATCGATGCTGATGTTGAAAGAAGTTTGCTTTTCTCAAGGCGGTGAATTGCCTTTGTTACCGGCGTTGTAAAGCATTTGTGTCTGCTTAAACACTGCGGTGGAGAGAGTGCCACGGGCAAAGCTGTGTCACTGCAGCCCCCAGTGCGTGTTGTGCACTTGTTACAGCTCAGCGGTCATTCCGTTCTGCGCCTCCGCTTTCCTGGTGTCAGGTCTTGCTGAGCTCCCTCCAGGCAGCCCGGTCAGCGCAGAGCGGTACGTGGGAGTGAAGGCCATCGTGGAGGAGCGAAGTTCTCCCCCGCGCTGTTGCCTGGCTCAGGGACGAAGGCAGCGCCGTGTTTGCGCGGGGTGGGAGCTGCCGTATCCCGCAGTAGCGCCAGCGCTGGCACGCTGCTGTCAGGGGCTGGCGGCTGCTTAGCCGGGGGGTGTCGGGACGTAACGGCTTAATGGGTGAGCTGCAGAGCTGTCCTACTTTCTTGTGTTTTGAGTTACAGAGGTTAAATACAGGGGGGTGGAAGACCTAGGAAGTAACAAACGCCTAAAAGGCCTTGCTTTTTCACAGTTCTGGAAAAAAGAAGTCTTAGCTGATGGTTTTTGGTTACTTGGCCTCGGTACAAAAGCAGTTTTTCTCCCATTACTGCTGCTGTTCCAAAGGAAGAACTGCAGGAGCGCCTGAACTTCAGAGGGTAAAAAATCTTTGCTGCACCACTTTGACCTCGAGCAAAGCTGCTGTACCTTTTGGCCCGAACATTTACCTGCAGAGAAGCAGCAAAGGGCTCGTGTAGTTCGGAGTCCTGTGTGTACAGGCGTGTTTTGTGGCAAAGCGTCGATCGGCTCCGCTTTCGCTGTGATGCGCATTAGGGGTGCTGCGGGGACAAGGGGAAAACGCAACCTTTCCTGCCTCCGGCAGTGTTTGTCACTAAAGGAAGGGGACAGCCTGTCCGGATGAGGACAGTGGCTGATGGCAGCAGCCCTGGGGAGCGAGCACATTGATCGGGGCAGAAAGCTAAATGGCAGCTGCTTGCCTCGCAGTTAAAGGCGCCTCAATCTGCTGCTGCGCAGCTATTCCCTCCCAGGTCCTGCTGACCCGCAGCAGCCCTTCGGCTGCCAGGAGGGAGGTGAGATTAAGAGGCCGAATGGCCCCGTGCGCTCTGTCCCAGCAGAGGGACCCGTCGCTTGTCCCAGAACATGCACTGATGGCCACAGCTCTGCAGCAGCAGCTTCCCTGCGGTGTTGCCATACAGTGGGGGAGGACAGTGTGCGGGGTTCCCCATTGCCTTGGGAGCAAAAGCACCATCACCTACGGGGAGAGTTGTGAGATGGATGCTGGAGTCTGACTCTGGCACTTGTGCTTCAAACTTCGGTTTTATTTCTGAAGACTTCTATTTTTCTTCCTAAACAGCCAGAGTGACTAAAGATCCCCAGGACAGCCAGGGCCAGGCTGTGGACACAGGGGTCAGAGCTGCACAGGCTTTTACCTAAATGCTAATGAATGAAAGCTAAAAGTAGTCATTAAAAATAAATCACAGCTCATTTTCTTGCAGAAAATGAATCTGAGCAGAGCAAATGAGGGGTGGCAGAGCAGCAACTGTCATTATGGCCACCAAATGTAGAGCAGGAGAAAGGCTAATCCCCCGCGCAGCCTCGTCACCAAGAGGATTAGGCAGGAGTTTATTGAGCCCAAGGAAGCGGCTGAGCAGCAGCCGAGAGCTGACACCGGGGCAGGAGGGGCAGCAGCCGCCTCAGCTGCGTCGGTGGGGGTCCGCGTGTGGCCCACTGCCAGGTAAGGGGGCAGAGCAGGGGACGGGGAGTGGGTGTCCCCGTGGGCATGTGTCCCGGAGGCTGGGATCTGGCCCTTTGGCTAGTCTGGCACTCGGCGAGCTGGGCTGGACACCGGCGTGTGGTGGTGCCCTCCGCGGCTGCCTCCGTCCCTCCAGCGTGCAGAGCGTGGCGGGTGAGTGAGGCAGCAGCTCGCGGGGGCGCGGGCACATCACTTCTCCATCTCCCGGTCTGCAGGGTCCCCATGGGCAGGCAGCGTGGCCCGCGGGCACCGAGGTGGAGGCAGCTCCTGCGTGCCGGGTGCTGGTGGCTCCTGTCGCTCTCCGGGACGGCGCTCCAGGGGCTGCGGTGGCTCTGGAGGCTGGCGTGGGTGGGTACCGCGGGGCCCTGTCCCCAAGGCCCTTCATGCACTCATGTCAGTCCCAAACATGGATCTTGTCCAGACCCAGGGGTGGGGGCACTGCCGGTGCTCCATCACCCGTCCTGGTGGTGCCGAGGGCATTGGGGGTGTCACCACCCATGCAGCACCATGGCTGCGGGATCGGGACCCTCAGCCTCAGGGGTTGGCTCTTGGCTTGAGGCACTCTATGGTTCTGCCCAAGAGCTCTGGGGACGTGGGGACATTGCTGCGGGCTCTGCGCTCCTGTGGTGGGTTTGAGCCCACTGCTCTCACCGCGCGGCCGCCGTCCTCTCCCCCAGTACCTGCTGATCTGCTACAAGAGCTGCTGGGATGGCGCCTTCCACGTCACCGAGGAGGTAATGCCCCCCCCCCCCAATGTGACCCCACACCACAGGGGCTGCGGAGATCTCCCATCCCCAGGACACGTCTGAGCCCAGTGACATGGTCTGTTGGGTGGCCCCATGGCACCAGTGGGGCTGTAGGTCCCTCGCGTGTGGCATGGTGGGGTCCCCCAGTCGGGGTCGATGCCAGGGGCCGTCCGGGCTCAGCTGCCCGTGGATGGGTCAGTCCCCACTGTCTGTGGCGGCTTTCAGCTCGGCATGGCGCTGCGGTTGAGGCTGGAAAGTGGCAGCGAAGGGAGTGAGGAGGAGGACGGGGGCTCCACTTCTGCGCTGGAGTCTGGGCAGGCAGGTGGGTCCCTGGCGCGGGCAGGCGGGGGTGTCCCTGGTGCAGGGGACGGGTGTTGCGGGAGCTGAGCTGTGGTGCCAGGGCAGCGGTGGACTGGCGGCGGCGCAGTGATGCCAGCGAGGCCGTGCTGGGGAGGCTGGAGGCGCTGGAGGCCGATGTCCGCTTCCTCTGCACCGAGCTGGGCGCCGAGAAGCTGCTGTGGAGCAGCCGGTTCCTGGAGCTGCTGCGGGAACAGCAAGGCCTGCGCCAGCGGGTGAGTCCCCCATGGAGCCCCCAGCTCCCCCCCGTCCCCTCCGGTACCCCGACCCTCACCGCCCATCCCAGCTGCAGGAGCGCCTGCGGCCGTGGGACAGCAGCGACAGCCCCGAGCTTCTGGGGGAAGCGGAGGACCAAAGTGCCAGTGGGAGCGAGGGAGAGAGCCCGAGAGGTAGCGGCTGGGGACGTGGCGGGTAGGGGGGGACGGGGAGCCAGTGGTCGGGGAGGGGGGACCTGCCAGCTGCAGGCAGGGCTGGGGCAACGTGCTGAGCTCCAGCAGTGGGCAGCATGGGGAACCCACCAGCTCCCACCTGGGCCCTGGGCGGCACTGGGAGGTGAGGGTGCTGGGGAAGGCTCCCCGTCCCCTGCAGCAGTCACCACCAGGGGCCCAGCTGGGCACTGCCACGCTCGGCAGAGCTCCGGCCATCGCTTCCCCACTCCCCCTTTTGCTCTGCTGAAGGACGCCGGTGGATGGAGCCGCGCTGGCAGTCAGCCCCGTGCCCAGGCAGCCTTTTGGGACCAGCGGCTCCGTGATGGGCAGAAAACTGTAAGTGAAGGTATAAGCAGGAAGGAGCCACATGTCCCTCCCTGCCCAGGTACCACAGGACACGGGCCAGGGCGGTGCCGTCCCAGTTGTGTTCCCGTGTCCCTGTATGTGCCGCCATCCCTCCGTGCCAGGCGGGCCCTGTCCCGTCCTGCCCGTGGAGCAGAACTGCAGCCATTTCCCAGAAGCAGGAACCAGCCCAGAGGCAGCTCAGGGCGAGCCGCTGCCTCCTGGGCTGCCTGGGACAGGTCACAGCCACCCCTTGCCCGGGGCCACCCCCCGGGCTGACCGTGCCCTGGGCGGGTTGTCTCTGGTGGAGCCCAGCGAGGAGCATCTTGATCTGCTGCAACTTGTTGGGAGCTTCCAGGAGCGAGGAGTAAGGTCGCCACCAGCTCCCAGTCACCTTGCGCAAGCCGGAGACACTGGGGCCACGGATGGATTGCAACACCCCCGTGCTGCCCCGTTTACTTCCTCGCTGGCCAGATAAGTCCCCTCCATCAGCTGCTCCGCACACACATTGTGACTCTCGGCCGGCTCCTTGCGACAGCGCTCGGGGGGGAAACTGGCTCTTCTGGGGCGGCTGAGGAGCCCTCGTCCCCAGAGAGCGGCTCCGCCAGGGATGCCAGGCAGACTTGCCTGATGCTGCTTGGGAACCAACGCCGCCACGCTGTGGGATGGCTGCCACAACCCGGGGCCTGCTGCTGTCCCCAGGGCCCTGGAGAGCACAGGGAAACCGTCCCCACAGCCCCACTGCAGCCCCCGCGCCCGCCCCGACTTCTTAGCGGGGCGCAGGGATGGGGACAGGCTCCCACAGCCAGCAGGGACCGTTCCCCCCAGCGTGCCCGTGCAGCACCCCATACCGTCGGGGAACTGACGCAACGCAAATAACAGCAGCCTGACTCATCCTGCACCGACCTGGCTCCCGCACCGCGCCTGAGGTGGGACAGCCCCACACTTCTTAGAAATACCAAAATAAATCAGGTCCTCCGCATGAGCTGCTCCTGGGTCCCTGCGGCAGCAAAACCCCAGCCCCAAACTGGCCATCCCCTCTGCTGCAGGAATCGCAGCAGCATCTGCACAGAGACCTCAGGAGCACTGGCGATGTCGGACAGGAGCTTTACAGCGATGCAACGAGGTCCCAGCCCCGCTGCCGCCACCGCGCAGCTCTCTGGCAGCAATCCACGGGGCTGTGCTGGAAATCCCCAGCCAGCCCCGCTCCGAGCGCAGCTCAGGGACCACGGTGGCCGGGGTTCAGGAGGTGGAGGGTGAAATGGAGCAGCATGAGCTACGCTCGCCAGCTCTTCCTCCCCGCTGGAGCAGCCCCCACTGCAATAGTGCCTCCCAGCCTGCAGGAACCTTTCCCCTGGGCCAACACGCCATGCAAATCCTCCTGACCTATTGCTCAACCAGACAGCTGTATTTACTCCAAAACATTTGTGCAATGCGGGCTTTGGGGGCGCGGGGGAGGCAGCCGGGGCGCGGGGAAGCTCAGGGCTGCGCCACGGCCCGTGGCCACGCCAGGAGGGCTGAGCTGGCCGCTGCAGCCAGGGGCTCCGCTGGCTCGGGGCAGTCTGCTCTCGGAGAAACTGAGGCAGTGAGAAGGCACTTCTGCTGCCCTCGGGCAGCTCCTTAAGGGAAAGCTTTCCCTGGGCAAACCCTGGCCTCAGGGAGCGCAGGGGTGTTCAGGTCCTAAACCCCAAAGCACAGAGAGAGGCTGGCAAGAGGCAAACTGAAGAACGCATGGCTGGAGGGCGAGCACTGCGGGGCACGAGCACTGCGGGGCGCGAGCACTGCGGGGCGCGAGCACGCACAGCCCTCTGCCACCCCCAGCACACCACCAGCCCCCATTTCCCATCCCTCCGGCAGGACCCAGACCCTCTCCAGCTCTTGCACCTTTCTGTTTGCTTTGGTGCAACATTCACCCCGTGGAGCTACGCGCTTCCGGCGTTTCTGTCCTGCTGCACCCCAAACCGCCTGTGAAGCACGCGGTACGGAGCTGCTGCTGTGCTCGGGACGCCTCTTCTGAGCTGCAGGGAGAGAAACAGCCCTGCAGCCTCACAGCTGGGTGAAAACAGTGGTTTGATGCTGAACCTGCTTCCTTGTCAGGTGGTCTGCCCCGGACGGTGGCATCGCCGCAGCCCCCACGTGACACCGCGCACACACGTCCTTCCTTACACAGCGGCCCCTTTCCCACGGCCCCCACAGGAGCCTTGGGTCAGATTCCTGCCTCTGGAAACGCCTTAAAAATGTTAGAGTTGAGCTAGCCACATCCTGGAAATCCCCCGATGGGAGGGAACCAGATGGGTTCAAATGAAAGTTCAGCGAGCAAGAAGGGCACAAGGCGGCTGGCCCAGGGGAGAGGCGAGCAAACGCGGGGAGTGGGATGGGGCCCCACAGCCACCGGGTGCCCGACCCCCGCTGGGCTGGGGGCTGCGTTCACCGCCCACGGCCCTGCCTGGGTCACCGACCGCACAGGGGAAGGAGAAACAAGAACGCAGCAGTCTCTGCCCTGAACTCTGCCACGGCAGAGCCTCCCATTTCTTCCTTCCCTCTTTTGAGTATTGACTTGAAAAAAAAGTCAAGCTCTCCTGCAGCACTGACTTGTGAAGGAGGGCTCTTCCCCACCCGTTCATCCTTTCGTTGTGTAGTGGAAGCAAAGTTTTTCCTTTGATGATATTTACCCTTTCCATCTATTTCTTTGCCTTCCCAGTTGTGCTAGATGAGACAGTTCTCCTTCTCTAGCCCCAAAACACATTGGTGGATCCCTCGTTCCTCTTTACAAGCACCCCCACTCACCCTCCTCACTTTCACATCACAGTGTTTCCTACCCTGACGCACCCCCTTGGTTCCCTTTGCACCACCATGGCCCTTCTGGGGAGGACGCAGCCACAGCCCCTTCCTCCTGCCGAGAGCAGGCACCGGGCTCCAGCAGGGAACACCACCCACGACAAGTGAGAATGACCTGAGCACTGCTGGAGGGTGAAGGATGGCACACTAGATTTGGAAGCTAGCGATGGATGGGCTTGCCAGTCTTGTTTTGCAGAGTTCACAGCTTTCAGCCACCCCCCTTGGCCCCACTGTCCAACAGAAACAGCCATGGGTCATCTCAGCAATTGTCCTCCTCTTTCCTTCACCCCGTTCTCCAGCTCAGCCTGGGAGCTCCCCCTTTTCAAGGGGAGCAGCAGCCGTTCCTTCCTCACCCTGCCGGGGTAGGAAAAGCTGCTCAGTGAGGCGCCAGCCTCCCGCGGGGCTCTGCACGAGGCCGACAGGATGAAGGCAGGGCAACCCCGCTGCAGCACAGGAAACTTTCAACAGCGTGCCTGTGTGTGACCTCCTTAACTCTAATAGATCAGTAAGGTGACAAGAAGATCTAACCTATTTTAGATGGATAAGAAACACAACACAAACACACAGCAGTCATGACAGGTCCTCCCTGCTGATGCACCCTGAGGAAGCGGTAAGCCACAGGATGCGTCTTGAAAATTCCACAGTAACAGCACAGCGAGAGCCTGCCCGAGCGCAGCTGCCTGCAGCGCACAGGTAGGCAGCTCCTCTGACTCAGTGCGGGGGGGAAATATGCAGCAGTGACAGTTCTGATCAGCATTCCCAACCTTTCCCGAGCTCCTGGGCACCACGGGGATGCGGGACACACAAGAAAGCGGTACTTACACTCACACACAGAGGATGCTCCAGGGGCAGGAGGTGCAGGTTCACTCACGCAGAAGCCTTGTGTGAGAGAGTGAGAGAATTCCGAGAAACCGTGGCTGGACTTTGGCTGGGTTTTCTGCGTGTCATGGCAGCTTACACAGCAGCAGTCTGTGGGAATATCTAAAATAACTAAAATCACCTATTGATGTATTTTACTGGAAGACCAGCCTTAAAATCCTGAAGCATTTTTCAACTACAGACCCCGCTACAAATAGCAGAAAAGTCCTCACCTGGTTAGAAGATCTGATCAAATCCATGACACATCGCTTAACCCCCTCCCCACCAAGACCCCAGACATCATACATGTACAGAGCCACACAAGCCTTGTGTCACTTTTGGCACTCTGAGGGTTCCTCTCCCACAGCCAATAAATGACCTTTCAGACTGCGTGGTTCAGATTTCAGATTTGTTTTTTGAAACAAAGCACTATCTCCAGGAGCAGCTGCTTTCCATGTTTTTGATTAACTAGAAATAGTTATTGCCCTGTATTAAGAACACAAATTTGAATAAAGACCATAAAGTTATTTAACAAGTCAGATAAGAACGTGCTGTACGGCAGCACAGC
The DNA here is from genome assembly GCA_008711295.1 of Anarhynchus alexandrinus. NCBI lineage: Eukaryota > Metazoa > Chordata > Aves > Charadriiformes > Charadriidae > Anarhynchus > Anarhynchus alexandrinus. The sequence goes on from VUYV01000252.1 coordinate 760,511, forward strand.
AGGTGGGAGGGGAAGGTTCTTATAGAGAAGTGTCAGCATTGATATTGCTACTGCATTTCCTTCCCAGTTCCCAACAAAGCTTTAGAGCATCTTGACATGTTACAGTTAGCATATCATCATGCTCAACATCTGACACAGATGTGCTATATAACTGGATAAAATATGTATTTATTTCCAGACTGGACTGTGGAACTGCCCATTAAAACTCAAGCCCAGCCCGCACTATTTGTTCCAAAATAATGAGGAGTGTCCTATTCTTTAGCACCAGAAACATCCAACAAAACTGCAGCGCTCGTACTGCAGTTCGAGCCACATGCCAGCACACCACTGCCTCATCGCACCTCGACTGCCAGCGCACCCCCTGTGCAGTGAGCCAACTTCAGTAACACCAAATAAACAGTAAACACTGGACACGCTATTAGCTGCTACAGCAATTTGATTTTTTTGACCTGTCACCCTGCACCAGTGAACCAGCCGGTCAGTGTTCAGGCATCACTGTTGCTGCCATTAGACTGCACATGGAGATCCAAGATTGTGAGAGGAACCCCAGGGAGGAAGGATAATTTCTCTGACTTTTCTGGAAAGCCAGCCAAAACGTTGAACGATCTTCCAAAAAGCCACCAGAGACCAACTAATTCAACTCAGCAGTTTTTATTTATATAACAAATTCTTACTTTGCCATGGCTTTCACATGGCTGCCTCCATTCAGTACATAAACTATATACTGCATAATGATACAGAAAGTTCAGTAAAATGTCAGCTTGCGAGTATAGAGTGTTAGTCTTCTGACTGCAAGAGAAGAAGCGTATATCAGCATTCCACCAGAAAAACAAAAAACACCACGCCAAGTAACACAATGGCTGAGTCGAGACTTGTACTAATTAAAAACAGCATCAAGCAGCAAGTTGCTGGACAATAACATTAAAAACCATTTTTCCTGTAATTTACAAATATGCAAAGTATCAGGTTACTTAAAATTAAGAAGCATTTTGCTTACTAACATGAAACATTACTAATTTGTAATGTATCATAATTAACCGGGCATACAGGTTTCTGTGTCCCTGTGGTTTCTACGGCACATGGTGCCAGTCTGGGTAGGTCACACCTTGGACAGTCAGAGGGAAGAACAGTGACAGACAAAACCGTTCCTGAAGGGGTTCTCAGGAACAGCTGTATTCCACTCTCCCCTTCAGAACTCGCCACTCAAGGACCTTGGTTTAACCACAAGATGGACGTATTTAAAAAAACATAACAAAAAACCCAGATACAATGTGTATCAACAAATCAACTGCTTCTGGCCTGCACGTGCAAGAAACATCTTCGCATTCTAAGCACAATGAAATTCCAGGACCAGAACCAATTACTACAGCAATTGGGTTTGCATATTTAAAATCTGTTACAGTATCTACAGTAAAAAACATCTTACAGAGTAAGAGGGAACAAAAGGGGAACAGTCTTACCAAATAAGTCTTATTCTGTATTTTTGGATGCTGCTATAGTTTGACAAAGCTGAAGGGGACAGGAAAACATTAGTAAGGAGGAAGACGCAGCAACAGCTTTACAGAGAAAAATATTAAGGAATCCTCCGGAACAGTACTGGCAGCAGTCCAGACACGACTACAGATGTTTTACTGAATGCTCAAAACTATTGCTGTCTGAGGACAGAAGGCACAACATCATAAATCCTCCTTGTCAGTGCTGTACAGAGATAGCCTAAGACAGGTTACCAGCCAAGGTCAATGTTTTAGAGCAGCATCAACAGCGTGGTCATCCGCGTGTACTGACAAACGCATTTTTCAGCAAATGCCAAACACACAACTCACATGTAGCTTCGGAGCAGTGTCCAGCCTCATCCCGAGGAAGGATTGCACTCTTAGCTCCTCTTATTTCTGGGAGCTGAGCTGCTCGCTAAGCACTTGTGGTACGTATTGGAGAATTACCTCATCTCAGGAAGGTAAGCGTAAGTGGGAGGGGTGTGGAAAGCATCATTAAAGAAGTGCACCAATAAAACCAAATTAAAGTCAGCTAAACCTAGCTTCATACTAGATTTATAATCCAACATTTTCCACAGATCTGCATAGTAGGATTTAGTAAAGAGGCTTAGTTAAGAGCTAAGAACAGCCTTGACAATGCATTTCAGTCTTCACAAATAAGCCTCACGCCACTGCAAAGGTAATGCCCCCTTATCTTTCCCAAGCCCCCCGAGTCCCTCCTCCCTATGCCTGGTAATACACTAAGCCACCTCAAAACTGAAGCTAATGGGAGGAGTCAGGTCGCACTCAGTTCTGAGCTGCAGGAATTTAGGCTGCAACCCCAAAGGAAAAATCCTGCTCTGAAGCTGCAGCCTCTGCTCCTGGTCATCACCAACAGCTCTTCAACAGCCTCTGGGGAAGATGGGACCCTAGGGTGCTCTCGCTTAAGAGGGGCACACTCATGTCTACACCAGAATTTGCTGTAAGCAATACCACATCTGGTACCCAGCCTCCCACTGGAGCCTGGTACTTCCAAGGAATAAGGAGGAGCCCTCAGCAGGCACCTATGGCAGCTACAGAGTGCAGACACTGCCCCTCAGGCTTTTCACGTGCCTGGCTGCCCTCGGCGCCTGCCTCATATACCTGGGTTCTGAGACTTGTACGTTAGTATCTCTGCAGCTAGCCTTTGGGGATCCAGAAGCCGAGGGAAACGGTTCATCACAGCATCAACTAAATGGGGATGGAATATGCCACACAGCTTGACATGCACATTGGCCCGCTCCTCTGCAAACTGGTCAGAGAGCGCCCACTGGCAGGAGTCCCCATAGGCTGGCGCTGGGGCTCTCTGTACTGAACGAGGATCTCGCACACTGGGAGATCTCACTTGAGGAGGCGGCATCTGGTACGGTTCCGACCAGTACTCGCGAGAATGGGGTGGAGGGGTATTAAACTCATTGGGCAGACTGTATTGCCCAGCATTAGCTGGGTGTACAGGTACCCCGTAGCCTGAGAAAGAGTGAGGAGGTCCTGAGTGAGATATCTCAGAGCCATACTGCAAGAAGCTAGCACCAGAGGAAGAAGATTTGTGGGAACCATGCTTGTAAGAGACCAGACCATTTTGCTCTAAGCTGGGAGAATGTGGGTAGACAGGTCTCTGCCTACCGCAGGTGCAGACTGCCACCTGATCAGCATGGGAATGATCACAGTGACTGGCGGATCTGTAAGGCCACATATCAGACAGCTGGTTCTCCAGAGACCCAATGCCTGAGTCGAGATGCTCCTGAGAGATATAAGACAGAGAGTCCATATGAGGCTGCTGGTACCTGTCAGAGGACCTGTGGCTCCCACTGTTAGGAGGGACGCTGCCTGACACACAGCCTTTGACCTGAAGCGGAACATCGCTGGGCTTTGCTTTGTGGGTCAAGCTTTTCCTCTCTGCAGAGACCTTCTGCAAAGAGCCTTTATCACTCTCTGTGGGCACAGAGCACAAGAAATCTGCCTGGGAACCTCTTTTGCCCTTTTTCTCCTCCTTGGCACTGGTACTTCTGGTAGGAGACAACCTTGCATTGGCTCGGAGTTCATCAGCTAGTGAGCGCTGGGGCTGATTGATCCTTTCAGGGTGGTAGAATTTACACTTAATTCCATAAGTGCATTTCTTCCCTGCAAGGAAAGGCAGAGCATGGAATGACCAGCTGAATTTTACAAAAAATGCATGAATTGCACTTGCACAGCCACCTCAGTCTTCACGTTCAGAAGGCAGTTCTTACCATAAGGGCACTGTTGTTTCTTGTGTTCTGGCACAACAGGTTTCTTTCTGAGAAAGTTATCCAGGCTGGGGCCGTGTCGCCCCAAGGGATCATCTGGAGGCATAAACCTAAAGAAAAATAAACCTCAGTCAGCAGCAGTTCACTTTCTTGGGTCAGGGTTTCATTTCTTCTAGAAGTCTCCCCTCTCATTGAAGGTGAAAAGCTATCTGAGCCCTAAAAAAAACTTTCCCATTTCACTGCAGTGACAACTCTGTCACCTGGTAACGGTGTGCACGGAGTGCTTCACTTCAGGCACAGAAGAGGTTTTGTGCTCACTTGCTGACCAGAACTAGCACTTGCTGCTGGGCCTCCTAATGAATTGTCCTGTGAGGAAATCAAGTCCTGGAGCTATCTCTACAGGACTTTTTTTTTTTCCCCTCTCCATTCTGTACCAGCATTTTGCTCTTTTCATGCATCACTCGCCATTGTTTCATTAAAACAAGACGGCATACTCACACAGATCTTTTTTAAAAGCAAAGGAAGAATGGGAACATACTTGTCATTAACAAAGGAATACATCAGCAGACGCTCCTCAATGAATTTCTTCCACTCAGGACGCTCGTTCTGCAGGTCCCGATAAGTATCGTTAGAAACCACAATGCCATCCGACTCATGTGCCAGTTTCACAATGAATCTATCGTCATAACAGACAACACGCTTGCCTCCAACCCGCCTGGAAGGAGTGAAGACCAGAATTTTCTTCTTTTCAAGGTCACGGAGAATGTACTGGTCTAGAACAAACACAACTGTGAACATACTTACACAGCCCTAAGGCCTTCACACAGGTAAAGTAACATAAATAAACAAAATTCAGGTAAAGTCATTTCATCTCTCCACAACCCAGCCTGTATTCTCATCTCTTTTCTTATACCATCTGTCAGGCTGTCAGAGGTGGATTGCAAGCCCCAGCGCCTGCACGGCACCCGGGAACACTCAGAGCACACCACAGAGACTGCTGTAATACAGCAAGTCCCATCTACATAATCCTTTGCACATAAAGTATGATTTGCATTTAGACTGGCAGGCTCCTATCTTTTGTAGTGCCATACTATATGCATAGACTTCTGAGCAGAGTTACTGAGAAATCTCAGCTGTTTGCAAGTTCAGAGCAAACTCCCCTCAATTTGAATAATTCTGACTAAGCTCCCATCAAGCTTTTACTTTTAGCACGCAGAAATTCTGTACAGTCTACAGTGTCAAATATGCCACAGTCAAATACATAGCATGAAGATGTGTCCCTGAAAGCGGAAAAAAATGCAAGTAATAAAAGACAAGAAGTTAGAAAGCAGAGTACTGTAGCATTCTCTGTTCTCTGAATTATTCCAACTGATCCAGGCAAGAACTTGCTTAGGGGACAAGTTAATGACTAATTCTCACTGGTCAGCTCAGCTTACTGGATCTCCTACGACTCAGATCTTCCATTCATAAGTTAATTACTAACTAGCCAGAACTTTGCAAGCTCATTAAGTGACAAAGCAGTAAGCCTGAAAAGCTACTTTTGGTTTTCATATTTCCACACCTGTTATAAGCACATCTGGTCGTGGCTGCTCCTTTCTCCAAGATGGCACGAAGACTGTAATATCCTTGTGTCCCCTGTCCCAAAACCACTGGACAGCCAGAAGGATACCTCGGCAGGAGAAAACTTCTTTATTGCCATGGCTGCATTGAAGAAGAAAATTAAGGATTTCAATATTCAGGTTATGTACAGAATAGTCAGGCAATACACTGAGCAAACAGATCCAGCAATTCAGACCACCTTTAGTGAAGGAGTGTCTACAGCAGCACAATCAGTACTGGTAGCTCATCTGGTGTAAAGGGTAGCACTAAAAGATCTCACAGAATTACTGTTGCTTTTAGCACCTCAGTAAACCAATAAATACCCAAATTCTCAGTGGGAGGGAGAAAGCAGCTGTAACTGTTGCAGCTGCTCTTAAACACAGCCTTTACTTCAACTCTGGACTCCAGATTTTTATTTTTAGCTCTGAGTACAACGTGATCTTGAACACCCTTTGTCCCATTCTGCCAGCTAGCACCAGTGGCTGGCCTCTGCCAGTCCAAACCACACCCCCACTAGGTGTTTTCCTTGAGAAGTTAAGGAAAACAAGATATTTTATGCCCTCAAGGACATCAGTACTGCAGAAAGATTCTTCTTCATTACATTATGGCCCAAAAAGTCAGTTACAAATGTGCTATTTGCACAAAATAGCAACATCTCCTCTTAACGGGATCAGTGCTGAATGTCTTAACAGCACTTGGTAGTTTGAGAACAAAGTTTGACAACAGCATCAGAAGCTACATACCAATGCAAAAAGCTGCTTCTTAATTATACATTAGGTCATATCAATAAGTTTCCCGAACTTCTACGAGGAAACTACCACTCCTGTTTTACGAGTGCCAGTATTTACAGTGTAATCAGCTCTTCTGTTGATAAAGGTTCTGGCAAGCTTTCAACATTTCTGTATTGCAGCCCGATTTGTCATTCTGGGGATCTAATAGCCCACGTTTCAGGATGACACTCGGGTAAGATGTACTATACTGAAGATAAACGGTCTCATGATTCAGTAAGATTTTCCCCACCTGGGCACCACCCCTGCCCCAAGTCTTACTGTTCCCATCCGCACTTGTACGGCATTTCAACTCCCACCACCACTTCGCATGCTAGTGAACGCCTCCAGAAAGAGCATACACCCCAGCAGAGGCACTGGAAGGCAGCACTACTACCGTAGTACAACTGTACCACTAGAAAGAAACTTTATTTCTCCTTCTGTCCTTGCCCTTCTCTGAAGCTATTAAGAAAATGGAAGAGTTGGACCAAAATAATTACTCTATAAGAACTATACACTTAACACCAAAACTAACACCTAAAGAGACACCTAACACATCTTCATTAAGAATCCCAAATTACAGAAAGGCTGACATTAACAATTAGAAGAAAGACACTTTAAAAATTTTCTCCAATGCCAGCTTGGCTTTGCTATAGACAGCCAGACACAGGTTACTGCAGTCTTTTAGAGATAAATGAGGAAAGCAGAGAATTTTTTTCTTTTTGTTGAGTCCCTGCTACCAATCTCAACTCTACAGAAGGTAGCTAATTGGGCTGATCTGATTTGGCAGCAGCCAAGAAAAAATTCCCTTAGAAGGAAGTAAAAGCTAATTTCCACTATGATTTGCATATGTTTGTCAAGAGCTGTTCAGGGAGGCCGCTGTACACACTGCAAATGAATCAGCAGGGAACATCACACCATCAATACAGGAAGTTTCAGAATGGAATTCCCCTTCTAGCAAATTGCTTAAAAAAAGCCAGACTGCTTTTCTCATGTCAAACTCTGTCCTATCCGCAGCGTTATTACCACCTGGCCTGCCCCGAGTCACATTTGCTGTGATCTCTCCTGCGCTTTTTTGGGATAACTTTCATGGGTAAGAGGCTCCTCATTCAAAAAACCACAACCGACTCTCTTGTTTAAGCCTCAGCACTTATCTAAGGTAAACTTCACTGCAAGAGCCACACTTATCAGCCCAGGTCTCACAATGGGCCATTTTCCTCAAGCAACTGCACAGCCATTGGAGAGCCACAGGAATAGGACTGTGCTCTCCCGCAGACACCCCGGTCAAATCTCTCGCTCTCCGGCCCTGCTCTATTGCCATCAGAATTCTGTATTTGCCTGGGGACTCGCAGGCTGTTTGTCAGTCGCACAGCAGACTGTACCCCATCTTTTCCCAGAACTGTCAACCACGGCTTAGAGAAAACCACACCTGCAAACAAACCTCCACGCAGCACTTTCACCTTAGACAAGATCTACGGTAATGCACACAGCAGCTCTGTGTACATTCAGGTTTATTTTTTATAAAAAAGTCTGTGTACACAAACATACGCTACAAGACCTATTAAGCTAAAACGCAGTGAAGGAGGCTTGCTTTTGAACTGCAGCGAGAAAGCCCAATTCAGAAATCCGGTGTGTTAAGTTAACAGTGTCCAGCCCCCCGCCATGTAGAGGTGGGCAGTGCAGCACCAGGGGCTGGGGTGGGGGCAGGCACGTTCACCATCGTGGGGGACAAAAGCCAAGGTGAAAGTAGGGACATCATGCCAATAAATATCCAGCCCAGAAACTCTGTGGCTATTAGGGCTCCTGCGCTCCCAAGTTACCGCTTCAGCCCAAACGGCTTCGCAGTGCCCAGCAGGACCTGTGCCACCAGCACACCCGAGATGCTGAGGGTGAGTCACAGCGTGGTCTTGGTGACACGATGGCCTGGAGTGCCCCTTTGACATCTCATCTGTTGTCTACACTGTACGGAAATTCAACCAAAATACAGGAGTCACAATTTGGAGACTGGTCTCCAATGCAGGAGACAGCTCCATCTTACAAAGCAGCCTTCTCTAATTAAACCTGTAATTATTTATTGAGCAACTTCCTGCTACAGAAACTTACATAAAGCCATTAGGTAAGAGGACACTGTATCTTCAGTTATCCTCCTCCTCCTCAGCTAGAAAATAGAAGGAAATGTCTTTATTTCCCAGAAGGCATGCCTGCTCTTGTCACAGCCCTGTGACTGCTGGTTACGGGCCGGCAGAGACCATGGGCAGGAGAGGCCACCAAGGCAGACTCCACCTGCAAACGTGATGCTCATCCTCGTGAGAGCTAGGCATACTGGTGAGGTGCCTTGGAAAATATTACCAGCCACTACCAGAGCATCCAGCAGCAGCTGTTTGCAGTGAGAAACCCCCCAAGTTTTTCAGACTCCAAGCTCTTAGTGCTCGGCACACCTCATAGCTAAAGGTGACCACCTCAGGGGGCCACCGCCGTGACCACCAGCAGCCCCAGAGAGACCGCCGTGCCCACCCAGAGACCCCAAGCGCACCTCATGGCCACATTGCTGCCATCGATAACGATGGGCTTCAGGTTCTCGCTCTCCGTCTCCTCTGGGGCCGGCACGGGCGCGGGGGTCTTGTTGGCGGCCCCCCCCCGCGGGACCAGCGGGGCCTCCTTGGCCTCCGGGGGGGCCTCGGCGCTCTCCCGCTCGGCCGGGCCGTGCTTCACCAGCTCCCCCAGCACCGTGTTGGTGTCGGCGTTCAGGCCGAGCTTCTGCAGCACGACGTGGATCTCCTCGGAGGAGTAGCCCAGCTTGCGGAAGAAGTCCACCTTCAGCTGCATCTCGGCGGGGTCGCAGGGCACCCGCCCGGGGCCCCCCGCCTCCTCGGGCGGCTCCGCGCCGGGCAGGCCGCCGGGGCCGAGGCAGCGGCTCTCACTGGGCTCTCTGGCGCTCATCCTCTCTCCGAGCCGGGACGCCGGCGGCCTGGCGGCCGGGAGCGCCTCAGGCCAGCCCGGGCAGGAGGAGAGGCTGCCCGCGCTCATGGCTCCCCGCGGGGGACTCCCGGCCTCCGCTCACGCCCCGGACCTGCGGGCCAAGACGGGCGTTAGCAGCGGGCCACGGCCCCCCCGCGCTCCGGGCCCGGCCTCCGCGGGGCCCCGCCAGGGCCGGGCCGGGCCAGGCCAGGC
>VUYV01000252.1:770016-800869 GCA_008711295.1 Anarhynchus alexandrinus
CCCCCGCCGCCCCCCGGCCCCTGCCGTTCCCTTTGGTCCCCTTCCAGCCCCGGCGGTGCCTCCCCGCGGAATCGCCCCGGCAGATGTAGAGGCAGGTCCCCGCTGCGCACACCTGGGCTTTATGCAAAGCGTGTTGCGAGGCGGCAGATGTGCCCCGACAGGCGCCCGCCGGGAAGCGCTCCCCCGGCCCCGGCCCGGCCCTGCGCCCCGCTGCCGGGGCCGCCGCCTCCAGCCGGGCCCGGGGCGCCGCAAAACCCCCGGTTAGGACAGGCCGGCGAGTCCCGCACCGCGGCGGTCGGTGCGGCGGAGCAGCTGGTTCCTCAGAGGGTTTTCCAGCTCGTCCTTGGCAGCTGTTACGCGGAGGTTAAAACCATTAAAACTCCGCTCCTGGCCCTTTGTTACTCCCCCCGGCCCCCATCAGAGGTGGATGTCAAATGGTGATGGAGCCCCGGAGCTCCGAAACGCGTGCCCAGTGCCTCCGGAGGGAGAGCACATCTCCTCTGGGTGGGTGGGAGGTGGCAGCGGCCGGCTGCCCCCCATGTCAAAGGCAGGCTCTGCCCGGGGCGGGCAGGGGAACACGGCTGCGGCCCCGCGCCCTGCGCTCAGCCGGAGAGCCGAGGAGAGCCGCCAGCTGGGCCTGGGGAGGGAGGGGAACGGACGGAGGGCAGGGGACGGTGGGCTGCACCCGCTATGGCGGCAATCCTGCGCTCGCCGAGGAGCCGCCGAGAATGCACCGCTGCTGTTCAGTGTGGCCTACGCTGCCGGCAGGAGTGCGTGAACGCATGGCCACAAGCTCCGGCCGCTGCGGCAAAGGTGCTCTGTGTATTTGTATGTTCTGCATGAGCTGCACCTCCAGCAGACAGTGCTCAGACACAGCACACGGTGACACTGAAGTCGCCTGATAGAAGGACGCGGCAGAGGGCGGTCGGGGCTGCTAGCAGCGTCTCCTGCCCTGGTGGCCCATCCTGCGCCGGCGGTGACCAGCCCGAGGGTGCCCACGCAGGCTGCACGCCGGACATGCACCGCGCAGGAGGCTGGAGCCTCTGACACACGTCTCTTGCACCACTTTGGTGCCGGTGTGATGCAGGCGGCTGTGATTCAGGCGGTGGAAGCTTATCACCCTGGCTTTTAGAGGAGATAAGAGCCAACAGGAAGCATCTGTCAAACACCGGTACCTGTCCCCTGACTATTCGCTAAAGCCACCTTTACAGGCTGTACGTAACTGCAGGAATTGAACTAACATTTCACAACGTGCAAAAATTCTACGTCTGTGACTCCTGATTAATCATTCCTCAACCATTTAATGAAGGTAGTTGCAAATTTGCTTCCCTGAGGCCATGTACCAGAGCCCAACTTAAGAGCAAGGGAACTCTCCCAGTTACAGGAATACATTTGCATTCATCTTCCTTGTGGTTACCCTGAAACAATCATTTTTTCTTGTCTCTGGCCATGTCTGAAACCGCACTGTGTACTCAACAGTAACACACACACACAGGCTAGATTCAGATCAGAGATAATATCCTTAGTCAGTACTTAAGTAGGTGCTTTCCCAACTCTTCTTTCCCTTGGAATCTACTCCAGTCAGCATGAATTTAGTATTGTTTGTGTGCTTTTGCTTCCAGGCTAAAGTCTATTGCACCAAAAAGTATGGCCACAGATGTGCTTTTTATAGGAAATACCCCAAGTAAGAGGCACAAAGCTGGATCTTCTGATTTATGCAAAGCAGTGACAGCCACTGCATGCTGCCTGTTTTGATTTGGCAAAAAGAGAAGCCAGGATAGAGAGAGGGTCTGTTGGCTTCGCCACCAGAAAAGTCAAAAGGGGTCATATGCTGGCCACACCCCAAAACTCCCAGTGGTTACTTTTGATTTTTTTTTTTCCCTTTTCACATTTGCAAACTGCTTTGAAGAGAAAGTGCTTCAGTTGTTTGGCATCGCGAGGGCTGTTGCGGAGGCTGCAGCTTCTGAGGATACGAAGGTTTCCAGAACAAAGCCTCTGCCAGGATTGCGGATACACTGAGGCCCTTCGCTACACCGACAAGGCAGGAGACGTCGTTGCTCCCCGGAGGCACACGAAGGGTCCCCGGCACAGGGAGAGGGGCTGGAGCAGCAGGGCTGTCCCACGCCGCTGCCTCCGCTGCCTGCTGGTGAGGAAGGCTGGAAGGTCTTCTCAGTCCCAAAGCAAGAAACCGTCTCTCACTTAATTGGTGTGATTTGAAAGTGTATTGACCCGTTCGACTCCACAGCACAGAGGAGGAGGTATTGCGGTTAAATTCCTTGTGCAAAAAAGCCTGGCGTGTCTTCAGGGACAGTCACGCCTCTGCTGCGCTGTCCCCTGGGCCACCGTGGGCTGTGCGGCCGCGGCAGTGCTGCCTTCCCGAGGGCTTCCAGGAACCAGCTGCCGTCCTGCTTCCCCCCAGCGCGCCCGGAGGTCTCTGCCCTTCTCTGCTCACCCCCAGTGTCCTGTCCCCCGGGACTTCAGTAAAGCCACTGCCCGGGGAACAGCACTCTGCGGAAAGCCACGACCGCAGCAGCCCACTGCCATCGCATTTGGAGCAGTGAGTTGTCCCGTGGTGGGGAGTGCCGGAGCTGCACAACAGAGCATCAGGCTGAGGGGAGGGAAGGGAGCTGTATTCAGAGGAGCCGAAATGGCACCAAGTCTACCAGAAGCATGGTTTCCACTATTATATTTCTCTTATAAAATCCATTTAATGGATTTCATAAGGGGCACTGAGCACCTCCATGGCATTTTGCAGAAGTGCTTTCTGACCTGGCGGCTCTGCCTCCATGTCTCGGTGCCAACGACCACCCCCTTGTTTTGGGAAAGGCCTCTCGCAGAGCCGAGATCTTGTGTTGTGCCCCAGAGGTCAAACCCTCATCTCGCAGCCGTCGGACTGTCCTTCTGCTGGGCTGGTGGGGTTGGATGGCGTGCCGGGGGACACAGTCCCGGTCCCCGGGCTGAGGTGCCCAGCAGGGCTTGGTGGGGAGGTTCAGCTGGGAACCGGTGGGGCTGAGCAGAAGGCAGCACCGTGCCAGCGGTTGGGTGGCTGCATCGTCCCCTTTCTGCTGCAGGACAGGCTGTCTGCTGGCACTGCTGGGCTGCCGAACACTGTTCGTGCCTCTGTCCCGCTGCGAGATGGCTGCGCCCACAGGAAAGAGGTGGAAATCCCCTCGGCAGCGCAGTGCATTCATGCACGGGGCCTTTCCTGCGGAGGAGCTTGTGAGCGCGAGGGGGAGGGCAGCGGGCAGGCGAGGCCGGACGCTGGACCACGGGATGTGCCCAGCCGCGCCAGGCTGGGCGTCAGGGGCAGCCGGCAGTGTGTCCATGCTGCTGAAGGGTTGTCTTTCTGAATCGGGGCTCACAGTAAGCAAAAAAGGAACAAAAGCATCTGGGGGCAGCGGTGAGAGCGGGGCAGCCTGTGATAGCAGGAGCCCTGTCCCGGGGATGGGCTCAGTCCCTCCCAGTTCTCCGTCTCCTTCCAGTTCTCTGCTGACTCAACGTAAGCTTTCCTCCAGTCTGGTTCCTTGCTCACGAACAAGTCTCGTAAAATCCTGACATCACATTTTTCTAGGGATTTTTCTAGGGATTACCACTCCCATGTCCCCGATTTTAAAGGAAGAGCTCGTCCTCTGGCAAAGCCTTTCATCTCCCACTCGTACATTTAACGCAGTCAAAATAGGTGGTACTCAAGGATCTTATTATCTGCTGGCAGGGAAGAAGCTGGCCTCGTGCCAGTTCCTTGGGAAGAGATGCTAACGCTACGAAACCATTGCTAACCAGCCTCAATCGGGAGCCTTGTCAGCAAAGCGGCCGCAGACCTGGCTTGCTACCTACGGAAGCTCAAGGCAGCTAACTCGCTTTTAAAAATAGGCTAATTAAACTGCATTTATAAATGCCTATATGGGACCACTTATGTTAATTAAGGACAATTTAAATGGCCTTATTTAGTAGCATTTGGGAGTAAATTAAACTGAATTAAGGCCACTTTAATTCTGAATGAGAGTTTCATGCAGAATTTTAATGCTCTTTAATCCACTCTAGATTTAGTTACTTCAATTTAACTTTCTTAAGAGTCCTGTGTAGACAAGCCCGGGGCAGTGAGGGGCAGGAACACCTGTACCTGCTCAGAGCCCGAGCTCAGGGCTACAGCCTCTCTGGGAGGGGACGGGGACGGGGCTGGCTGCTGTGGGATCCATGCGTTCCCGGCAGCTTTGGCATCCTAAATTCCCTGCTCATCTGCCGAGTGACCTAATGGCTCATCTTGCTGCATTTACCAGTGTGCTCCTGGGTGATGCGAACAATACCAGAAAGATTAACTGAGTCCTCCCATCACCTGCGACGTGGGGATTCAAAAGGCTGGCAGAGCTGCGGCTGAATTTTCTTTTACAGTGAGCAGTATAATTTATTACGCAGTACTCGGCACATCCAGGAATTAAAGGAAAAAACAAGTGATGATTTATGCCCTTTCTTTGGAAGAGGGTCACCACGCCTCATGAGGACAGCCGAGCAATACTGCTGGAAGGAAAGCTTAGCAACATCCCTTTAGAGCAGTTTGCTTTTATAGCCGCAACCACTCACGTTTATGGAGATGCTGACTGAGGGACCATCTGCTTCTCTCGCTTGCCTCAATAAAGACGTCGCTGATGGCAGCATCAGAGCTGGTTGCCAGCGCGAGAGCCCATCAGCTGACGTGTCGCTCCAGTTTGGAAGCGTGCCCAGCGGAGGCAGCGGTGGCAAGGTCACCCCCCCTCGCAGGCCACCCCGCTCCTGCACACACGCAGCAGGCAGGAGCTCCTGGCCCCCAGCCCTGGGGCTACGTGCCACAGGGGTTGAAGAGGAGAAAAAGTACCTCAGGTCTTCTCAGGAAAAAGGAAAACGTAGCAAGGGAGAACTAGAGGAGAAGCTAAACAAGGATTTGCAGAACTTACTGACTCACGTTTTGAGCCCGTATGCCCACAGCACTCGTCACACCGTGAGCTGTCTTCCCAGTGCCGCCTTCAGCCACGGGTACGCGATTCCTTTGCAGCTGCAGACAGATAGACTGACTTTTCTCTGAAATATGCTCTCTTGAACTTATTTCCTGGCATCTAAGGAGATCCTCATGAGCACTCTGCAGAGTGACTTACTCCCTGCCGAGCCCGAGGGCTCCGTGCAGAGCAGCCCAGGTTCGGAGGCGACGGCTTGCTCTGGAGGAGAGCACGTGCTCCCGAGGGACCGCGCCAGAGTAATTTATTTGGCTGTCACCGCGACCGCCCGTGTGCCTGACTAGACACGGCCTTAGGTACTGCTCCAAATAAGCAGCCTTGATCTCTACCTTTGGTCTTCGTGAATGATGGCATTAAGTTATAGGAGGACGGACTTATTTCCTCAGTGACAGATGGATGGGGCGCACCCTGACTGTTTTTTTTCTCTTGCGCTTCCGTCAAGGAAAAGAGCCATCCTTTCAAGGTCTTCTTGACTATAAATCTGTTATCGTTGAGGGCTGAAGGGACAGAGACAGCAGAAGCCTTACCGTTGCCCGGGCTGTCCCAGGGCACGGGACACGGGCTGTCACGAGCACATGAGGTCTCGGCTGACCATCCTGGGATGGGAGTGACCCTGCAAGGGAGCTGCGAAATGAGTCCTCCCCGTCTGTCCCACCCTAGGGCTGTGCAGCTCGGCGCGTGTCTCCTGAAGGCTTCCATGAGAGGTAAAGCTGCGACAAAGCACGGCTGGGCTCAGGGTAGCTCCCAAGAAACCCTGTGCCGACCGTCCTGGCAGCAAGGAAAGGGCTTGGCTGGGCCGGGGAAAGCGGTGCACCCATATCCCTGCTCCGGAGCCAGGGAGGATCGGTCCCACTGCGCCTGCCCAGGGTGCATCGGGGACTGAATATCTGGATGTGTCTTCCCTGCTGCCATCACCTCGCCCCAGCAGACGTGTTTAACAGACGTACGTGGAGCTTTTGCACTCAGGTAGCACCTTCTCCTTTGCGAAGCTGCGCTCCTGGCTTACCGGGTGACCTCGGGTTTGCCACAGCAGAGTCAAAAGCAGAGAGAAGCAACAGACTCAACCAATAAATAATGATGGGGAAAACCAAGCCGTTGCGCAAGTGTCTGTGACAGCAGCTATTTACCGTTTTGCTAAGCCCTTCCCAGTCGCTGCCCCTCTGCCGGAAAATATCAGCTGTCCCCTTCTCCAGAAACATCCCTGCCTGCTCAGCCCGAGTTCTCTTCAGACGCAGCATCTGTAGCCACGGATTTGCTGTACTCTGATGTGCTTGGGAGCGTTTACTGTTTCAGAGCTAAAAGAATATTGTAGGTTGAACAAACTTTTCATGGTATTAACATAAGATGTTTAAATAGACAGTCACAGAATATTTTATCCCACCCAGAGCAATGTGAAGAGCAGAGGATTTATGCCTATTGCTGAGCAAATACCTCTTGAGAAGCCCCATCCATCTGGGAAGCAGACAGTTTTTGTCCTAAGGAGCTGACAGCAGAGCACGCCCCAGAGGAGCGAGCAGTGGGCAGCAGCACCCGCAGCTCTCCTGCTCTTCCCCTCCAGGGTCGGCGGAGCATCCTACAGGGCAGACTTCGCCCGGGGACAGGAGATGCGGAGCTCACCGTGCCCACGCTCTGGGCACGCAGAGGGGACACGGCACAGCCCCCAGAAGAGCTGCCTATAGGGATGCCCCTGGCTCTGCAGGGAGAAGGGAGACGTGTTTGCTCTTTCCCCGTGCCCTGCACGTGTCGGGGCAGAGGACGAAGCCACCCAAACTGCCCAGGGCTGAGATCCCGCAGGAGAGCCCTGGTGCCCGCTCGCAGCCTCGTGGCAGCGTGTCCATCATGTGCCTCCAGCGTGCGGGCGCGTGGTGACATGGGGCCCCAGCTCAGCACGTGGTGTGGGAGCGAGCCGGGTCAGCAGGGCTGGCTTCGCAGCGAGGCGCTGAGACAGCGCGGTGTCATGGCTCGTAGCTGTTAGTCATCCGTAGGCACATCCCTGGGATGAATGGAGACGTGTAGCGAAAACCAGAAGTGTCAAACTCTTCCTGAGCAAAGGGACACACATCCCCGTGCTGTCTGCTCTGTGGTTTGTTGTTGTGTTTCCAGCCCTGAGAGCAGGAGCATCTCCCTGTGTCACGGGGACGTGCTCTCCCCTGGCAGCCCTCGGTGCCCGCAGCAGGAGGGAGCGGCGGGGGGGCAGCCGGCCACCCAGCGCGGCCCTCAGCTCCCCCAGCCGACAGCACCAGTGCCAGCGGCCGCTCTCCGACAGGCCAGTCCCACACCGCTTCACGCACTGGTGGTGCCACCGTGCAGCGGGAGTGTTACAGGGAAGAAGACTGTCCATCTGGGAAAAACTTCCAGATGTTCCCAGGCTGGAGCGTCTGCTTTGGGGACCCTGGAGGTCAGAGAAGGACATCTCCAGTCCTTCCCTTACGAGCCCCGCCGAAGTCTGCAAACCCAAGGGTTTAACTCCTCAAGAACAGCTTTGGGACCTCTTGTGCTAAGGGGGCTCATGGTGACCCCTGGGGACACAGGATGGGTCTCCCAGTGCTGCTGCTAAAGCTGTGCGGAGCGGGAGGTCCCGGCTCTGCCAGGCACCGAGCTGAGCGCACGCTGCCCGTCAGGAAACTCTCATTTCCTCCTTCTCCCAGCCAGGACGCGGGGTCAGCGCGGACCCCAGACACGGGGGCCGGCCGTCGCCATCGGGCCGTGCCGCTGCCTGCCTGCCTGCGCAATGCGGGACAGCCCTGGCTGCCCCGAAGCCCTCCCACGAGACGGATGTGTGTCACCGGGGCAGAAAGACAAACAGCCTGCACAGCTCCCCCCTCGCGCCTCCCATGATGTCAGTGGCAGCGGGAGCCGCTCCGTTTGCCGATCAGATATGACTCAGCCTGTGTCAGCGTGGCAGCCGGCGGAGCCGGCAGGCACGGGGCCGCGAGGTGGTTTCCTACCTGCTCGGGCTAAACGCAGAGAAGGTGTTACCTGGCCCACGGAGCAGTGGCGACGCTGGTTCGCAGGGCTTGGCGGATGGCCACGAGCACGGACAGGGACGGAGCTGTCTGGCATCGGAGGAAAGCTCCGTGTTTCGCACACCTCGCAGCAGTTGTGCAACGCACACAATGCAGAAGTGCAAACAGGGCTGGCCTCTCCCTCCACTTACGCTGCTGTTCGAGCAGCCCGTGTCCATGAGGCAAGACTGTGCTTTCGCTGCCTCTGCCTGGGGATTTCCCCAGCGCGAGGAGTGCCGTGCTGGTGCGGAGCTGGAGCAGCCTCCGGCTGTGCCGGGCTCTGGCTGCTCCCGGGGAGCTGCGGATTCCTGCAGCATCCGGGGCACAGGGAGCTCCCCCGGCACAGCACCGCGCGCAGGATGCTGCGGCCGGCGGCTTGGGCCCCTGCCACCCCTGCGCTGCCCAGCCCCGATCCCGCTCTGTTCAGTCCTGCTGATGTACCGCAGCGGGAGAGCGCGGCCAGGCCCCAGCCTGTCTTTCCACTTTTACACAACAGCGTACAAAAGGAGTGATGCATTTATTGCAAAACAGCAGCTGGAGCAGAAGGCTCAAGAGACACAATATTCAGGAAAAGCATGTGGGATCTGAGGTCTCTTTGTCAGACTATTTCAGTTAAGACCTGGCAAGCCTTTGCCAACGTCCTCCCAGCCCACGCGCCTGATTCACAGCTCACATCACGTAAAGAGAGCAAAGAAGTGATTGCACTTTAGTTTTGCTCTTTGGGACAAACTACCCCTTTTCTAAAAATTAGGTTTGTTTTCTCAGCCTTCCACCTAGAGGACCGAACAAGGTTTTACAGTTTAGTCCAAACTTCCCGATTGACTGTCCCCAGCTTTGTGGAATGAGCATTTGGGATGAGAAGGACGGTATGAGACAGAGAGAAGGTTACTGAGAGGCTAAGGCCTGGTTAGCGCCGTCTTCCAGCCATGCTGATAAACACACGTTGCATTTCTGGGCTTGTCTGTCCAATGTTATGTGCAGAAATGGAAGCATTTCCTTTGGTTTTTAATCTTGAATTCTCTGTATGGTAAATACCAACAACTTCCGATTGCGCAGAGCAGAAGGTAGATCTGGTGTGCCTCTCCCAAGGCCCTGTTTGCAGACTTGACAGAGCAGCCCATCCTGCTCTTCCTCCCTGACCGACGCACGGTGTTGCTGCGAAGGGTGGAAGTTTGGCTGTTTACCAGTGATAACTGCATTTTGGTAGAAAACAGGTTGTCGTGAAAACAGAAGACTGGCTTTTGGTTTGCTTTAGCAGTGACTCTGCTCGTTAATGTGCTGTTGAAATGAAGGGAAAAACCTGCGCATGCATCAGCTCCTTGAGAAATACTGACCCAGTGGTCTGATCTAACGTCTTGCTTGGGTCGGACTCCAACTCCCTCAGCCAAATCCCTGCGGAGGCGTCGTGCCTCGCCAGCAGCCTCAGTGTTGGGTGTTGCTGCCGTTACGCGCTTTGGGCTTCTCCCGCACAGCAACGCTCCACGCGGGTCTGGGGACAGCTCATCCCGCGGGAGGGATGGCCGAGGTGCCTGATGCTTGTCCTGCGGGAGGGATGGCCGAGGTGCCCAACGCTGTCCCACGGGAGGGATGGCCGAGGCGCCTGATGCTTGTCCTGCGGGAGGGATGGCCGAGGTGCCCAACGCTGCCCAGGAGGACGTGGATGCGCTGCGGAGAGCTGCAGCTCAGTCAGCGTGGGAGCGGGAAGGAAAGAAGGTCTGCGGGGACAAAGAGGGGTTCAGAGAAAGTGTGCAGCCTCGCCTGGACAGTCCTGGCCGGCGGGGACCACGGCCTGAGAGAGGGGAAGGCGCGCACTGCCCATGCCCAGGGCAGCGCAGGGGACGATGCTCCGCCGCAGCCCCGCGGGCTCCGCACCCGCTCCCCGCAGCCGGGGCTCCCCCGGGCCGCTCGGCGGGCAGCGGGCTGGGGACGGGGGGGCGGCGGGGGCCGGAGGGCTCCGGATTGGGGCTGCAGCGCCGCATTCGTGCTGCCGCTCTCCCACCTACAGGCCCGAGCGCGGCGGTGCAGCGCCCGCGGCCGCCCCGGGGTGCGGGGGGGATGCGGGGGACGGGGGGGATGCGCAGCGTGGGGGGCTCCTCCCGGCCCTCCATCTCGGGGAAACCCGGTCCGGCCCCCCCAAAGAAACATCTCCCAACGCTCGTGGCGGGAGCGGCGGTCCCTCCGCAGCTCAGCCCCGGCGCTCCCCCGCACCGCCCCGGGGGGACGCGGCTGAACGGGGCGAAGGGCTCCTGAGCTCCGCACGGCACAGAGCTGCCGACGCTAATCCATCACAACCAAAATAAAAATCCATGCTAATAACCTGTTGCAGCTTAAGGCATTTAAACAATTCTCTATCTTTCTGTAATTCTTTGTAATAATAATTAAATGACCTTTAAAATGGCAGTGGGAGGAAAAACTCAGTAAAGCTGAATAACAATTCGGCAACTCCTAAAGAATACTGAAACTCAAGAAGAAAAAAACCTCACTTTGATGTTAAGGGATGGGGGGGGGGGGGGGNAGTGAGAAGCTGGAAGTTTGTTCTTCAATTGCACCGATTTCCAGATCCTGTTGGGCAGAATAAATACAGGAGCACTAAAAATCCAACAGAGCAGTGACCAACCCCCACTGCCCAGGAACCTCCAGTGGCCTCAGCCCCCACTGTCCAGTTCTTTGTAAGAGAGCATCTGCTCCGGAGCAGGCGATGCCAGAAAGTTTGCTCACCAGGGAGCTCTGCCGTGACCAGCAGCTGTGCGAGAGCGGCCGGACCGGGACTGCTGAGGGCGAAGGGATTGCTGAGGGTCCCGAGAAGCTGGTTAACCAGTCTGTGGGGTTAACCAGTCTGTGGGTGCTCACAGACCAGGGCTGGAGAGGAAGGTGCTGGTCCCTCTGCCCTGTATCCACTTGCGATGCACCAAACATCCCCTCTGCCCTTCTCACTTTGGGCACCGATCTCCCCCTCGCCCGTACAACACCAGGGCAGCTTCGGGACTGACCTGAGGCTGTGGCGATGCTTTCTGGTGCCGGCCCTCAGCGGGGCTCACCAAGCAGAGGGACCACTCTCCCTTAGCCAGCGCTCCTGCTTGCCAGGCGGGGACAGCATGGCCAGGGACACGGCCGGAGACACGGCCAGAGCGAAGCGGAGGGTGGGTGGCAGAGCCTGCGCCCTCCTGGGAGCGGAGCTGTGGCTGCGCCGCGCTGTGGCCGCCAGCACAGCCTCCGCCCGGTATCGCCGCTTTGCAGCCCTGCGCTGGATTTCATCCCCCACAATACAGGGGATTTATCTCTCTCACTTTCATGTGCCTTTAAGGAAACACCACTTTTTATCTCATTTCTGCCGCTTTTTATCATCACAAAGAGTTTTTAATGAAATGAGAAAGCGTCTGTTTCTGCAGGCCGGAGCGGCGTGGGTAATTTCAATATAAAACAAACAAGGCGGCTTTCAAAATTAAAATTTTATGTGTGGCATTTTCTCATTTAACGGAATGCACAAAGACGGGCAAAACCAATTAACAGGAGGTTGATACTCAGCACTCGGCAAAATTAAACAACAGGACTCTGCAAAAGGAATGATTTGTTCAAAGAGAGCCGGAGAAAGGGACGGAGAGGAGGAGAGGAAGCAAGGCTGCTCTCAAAAATTCACCACCTCTTAAAAAAATAAATGCAAACAAATCTGCATCCTACCTCACGTTCCTCAGACAGGCTTCAGAGCCCCACAGAGCAGGTGGAAACACTGGGGAACGGCAAGGATCATGTCTGGGAATGCCAGCTTCAGGAGAGAACTGGGAAAGTCCTAAGCCAGCGCTCTGATGCTGCGGGCGGTGGGAGAGGTTGGGTCCCAAAATGTGTTCCCCCCAGGCTGGCAGCTCGCCCAGGGTGCAGGGCTCCTCCGGACACTCTTCAGGAAGGTGCTGTCTCCTTCCCGAGGTTTCCCTCCCCTCTCACCAAGGAAAAAAAAAAAAAAAAGTTCCAGCAGAAGTTAGGCTGGAGACAAAGAGGAGACAAAGGTGGTGAGGAAAGCGGCAGCCGAGCAGGAGCAGAAGGGAGCGATGCTGCCGGCCGCCCCGTGCATTGCCCGGGCAGCTGCGCTGCGCCGGTGCAGGGCTGTGATTAGCAGTGCAGTTGGTGTCACCATGGGGGGTTCCCGATGAACCGTCTTAAAAGAGAGGAAGAGGTGGAATTAAGGCTAATCACTCATTATCGACCTGGGGGCTCTGCTTGCAGAGTTCATTTACAGTCCCTGGGAGCAATTCGGAGTTGGACTGATTGCTGCAATCACTGCAAAATGGGGATGGGGCTTATTTGCCTGCTTTGCACATGATTTGTGGGGTGAAGTGCTGAATTCTTTAAGGTGGTGAGGTGTCTGGACATAATTAGCCAGTGATTTAGCCCTGCTGGGCCGGAGCAGGGCTGTGAGTCCCGCCTTGCAGCATCACACAAGTGAGTATTTATCTCAGGTGCGCCGCCCTTTGCTGGAGCAGCAGAGATCACAGTGGGAGAGAGTCCCTCTGCCTGCTGAATAAAATATGGAGCAGTGTTATTTACTGTGCTTCCAGCTCTGGTTTCCACAGAGCGACCAATGTAGGAGGCAAAAGTCACTCGTTAACGAGGGGCAGCAGCAGCCCAGCCCCAGGCAGGAGCTCCCTCCTTGCACGGAGCAGCTCTTGGCTCCACCTCTGGAAAGGAGAGGTGACTCCCAGGAGGAAGAGCTCAGGAAGGGATGTGCTGAGGAGCTCTTTGGTGAACCCACAGCAGCCTGGGCAGAAAGCAGTCACGAGCGCTTTGCACCCATTTAAGGCTGTCAGGATGGGGTTTGGGGGGGGACACCGGCTCCCCGCCAGCCTGCTCGCTGGCCGCTCTGGCACGGCACGTCCCTCGCAGAGCTGCAGGCAGCCGGGAATCGCCCAAGGGCACAGGGGCTGCAGTCCAGCCTGGCCACGGGAGCGTCAGGAGAGCGGCACGGGGCTCCCGGGCATGCCAGGGCGCGGGCACAGAGAGGGAACCCTCCTGTGTCTGGAAATGAAACTTTTCACTGAAAGGAAAAAAAAAGCAAGCCTGTGGAAAGAGAGGAACAAGCTGCCAAGCCAGGTAATCCATCTCGGGAGCGTAGGCGTCAAGATGATTCATGTCTTCCAATTTACTCCCAGCTCAAATCTAAAGTAAATCAGCCCAGACTGTTCCCCGCCCCGCGCGGCGGGACACAGCGCCGGGGTGCGCGGGAACATCCCGCCCATCCATCGCGCCGGTCTCGCCGCTCCTGACTCCGGTGCCTGTCCTACGTAATTAGAGCCAAACTGTTTGTTTGTTGATAGGTGAAGGGAGGAGAGGAGGCGCCCTGGGAAGGGAGATGGGATGTGAAAGAGGATGATGAGAATGGATTTTTTTAAAATATTCTGTTCAGTTGCTTTTCTGCAGCAATTCCTTTCACATGAGAATAGCCCAGGAAGAGCACTATCAATATTAGTTCCCACCTGTAATCAGAAAGTTGTCCAAAGTATTAATTACCTTTTTAAAGTACTTGCGGTTCTCCCGCCTCCTTGCCGTGGCCTTTCTGCCAGCCCTGAGCTGTGCCCGCACCGCCTCCGCCAGCAGCCCGCTGCCGGTCCCCGGTGCCGGTCCCCGGTGCCGCCGCGGGGTTTGGTCCGTGGGAGCGGAGGGGCAGCAGGGATGCGCCTCGGTGCGCTCGGGGATCCCTCTGCAGAGCGGGGAGCCGGATGGCACCTGCGCCCCGGCACAGCCCTGGGGCTCCCGTTGCACGTGGGGGACTGACACCCCACGCGGCCCAAACCGCGGGGCTCTGTGCCCGCTGTGCCGCGGGCGCAGGAGCGCGTTCGTGCAGGCAGAAGGGTGGGAGCCCTGTCCCGGCAGCTCCCCCTGCTCGCGCCTCTGCTCCGTCTCCAAAGAGCCCACGGAAAGGAGCCCCCGGGGCCTCCTGCCCATAGGACCCTCCTGCCCATAGGACCCTCCTGCCTATGGCACCCACTGCTGAGGGGACACCCGTGGCCCGGGCGAGCGAATGCAGCCGCCGGCAGCACTGCCCGGGCACGGGAGGCCGATGGGCACCGGCGCAGCCCCAGCCCCGCTCCCCATGTGTGCCCCGGGACATGGGGTGTGTGGGCGCCGGGGGGCCCCGGGGTGACACGGGGTGCAGGACACGCCGTGGTGATGGGGCGGGAGGGCACCAGCAGAGAGGTGACGCGGGGGAAGCCGGTGCCGCTGTCCCGCTGTCCCGCTGTCCCGTCCCCGCGCAGCCCTGGGTGGAGATGCCCCACTTTGGTGAGAGGCCATAAATCCATCCTGGGACTTTGGGAGAGGAGAAGCTGCAAAACAAAACAAAGCAAAAGTGCTGCTGCCCGTCCGTTCCGTTCTATTGGCATCTCGTTCTTTGTTACAGCTTATTACCGACAAAGGGCTGGGGCAGTATTTCGAAGGCCAACTATGAGGTGCCCCATCCCACCTTCAGTGGAAGCAGTCCGCTCGGGTTAATTTTTGTTTATAATCAGTTCGAGGGCAATTTCATTTTCAAGTTATTGATTTGAATTCCATGGCGTTTGAAAAACACTGGAAAAAAGATTTTATCTCTTTAAGGAAAAATGTTGAAAGAATGTGTGCCTTGGCCTCAGGGGGTTTAGAAATAAGTTTGTTTATATATAAACTGGCAATTTTGGGCTAAATATGAGCTGACTGTAAGATGGGTAATTTTGCAGCGTGCCAAATTAAAACTGGGGGCAGAGACCCCCACGAGGGTCATGCGCACCCCGAATTTCCCAGGTCTGCGGCGGGTGACAAGGAGCTTTTGCCATCGTGCTGCAGAAAGTTGAGGGAAAGACAAGCAACAGAGGAGGGTTTGGGGGGTGCGAGGGAGTTTCAGCTTCACCTCCCAAACTCACCTCCGCTCTGGAGTCATTTAAACGGGAGAAGTTGCAGCTGTGGCTGTTTCTCTCTGGCGGTGCCGAGGCCATCGGGCTGCTCCCGCTCTCATTTTCTGGCGATCAGGAGTAATCGCTGCCGCACAGTTCTGGGCAGGAGCGGCAATCAGGGGCGATTGTCTGCACGGAGCGCCGGCTGGGAGCGTCGAAGCCACCAGCCCTGCGGCGGCAGCAGCCGATGAGCAGCGCGTGCGGCAGCGGGGCTGCAACAACCCGGCGTGGGACTGCGGGCGACCGGCGCGGCGGCAGCCTGCGCGCAGGGGGAGGCAGAGCTCGCCCTGGCCCCCAAACCCCCCACGACTGCCCCAAACCAGGGGCCGTGGCCCGGCAGCGCTCCCCTGCCCGCAGAGCTGGCTGCGGGGCTGGGGGCAGCCGGGGGGGCGGAGGGGACGTGTCCCCCCACCTTTTGCTCCCACAGAACCCCTGCGCTGGAGGTGCCGCGCGAAGCCGGTTGCGGCTGTGCTGCGACTGTGCGCGGTTCTGCAGCCTGGGGGAGCTCGGCTGATGGGCTCTGCTGAGGATGCGAATAATTAAAAGGTTTGGCTGGCAGTCCTGGAAACGGTGACAAAGTGCCGTAAGTCTGCTAATGAGCCAGACACACTTTAAACACTAATTCACTTTATGATGAGAGCGCTGCTGCTGTTCAGATTAAGTATTTATCTACTTGTTTAATACAAATCAATAAATGAATAACAGTTCGATGGAAGTGACATTTGTGGAGCTCCGCAGTCATTTGTAACTCATGTTTTAACGTCTTTTCTAACGAGCGGTATTAGCTCTGTGCGGCTCAGGCCGTGCGCTGAAAGCGATGAACCCGCGCAGACCGTCCTGGAGCTGCCCTCGGCGCGTCGGCCCGGGGGGCACGTCCACCTCCGCTTTCCGAGTTCCCTCCCTCCCCTCGGGCAGGAGCAAGCCCGGGGCCGGGAAGCATCCTGCCAGCGGGAGCGGGAGGCGACGCCGAGCTCCGGTGAGGTCTCAGCCGAGCGTCGACGTGGGTTGGGAACCGTTTTGGCGTGATCTCTACCAACGCTGCTCTGTGCGGGAGCTGGAAGAGTTATCCCTGAAGCCGCCTTCTCATCTTGGTTCTATTATCTTGAGCCAGTGGAAGTTCTTGGAGAATGGGACTTGCCCGCCTGGGTAAGGCGGGACTGCGCAGAGCCGTCCGTGTGGCAGGCCAGGCCAGCTCCTGGGTGGGAAAACGCGAGGGAGAGTCCGGGAATTTCAAAACCAGGGAAGGGAATGGCCCCAGGGCGCCATCTCGCCGCTCGCCCTGCTCCAGGCCCTGTCCAGCCCGGCTCTGACAGGCGTTTTTCGGGCAGTTCCTAAAAGGATCCATGAAGGAGCTTTCAGGTGCTCTCAGCAGCCCCCAGCGCTCAGCATCCTGCGGGGAGGGCTTCTGGAGCTGTGCCTCCAAAGCGTCCTAGAAAGGGTCCCCAGAAGAACTCCTTTCCAGAAGGGCCGGCCTTTATGTACTCCAGCCATGTTTAATTTGCTGAATATTTCATGCTGTTGTGTTTGGTAGCTCTTCTAACTCCTCAAAAGTGAGAAGGCAAACTTTTAAATCTATTGTCTTGGGCCATTTCGCATCTGTTACCCCATGGCTGCGGTCCCAGCGCTGGAGGCACCATATGGCTCGCGTTGTTAGGAGAAAAGCAGCACACACACAAAGAGCAGCAGGGCTGGGAAAAAATGGTCTGAAATTAAAATTCACCTTGTTGCTAACTGCAGACTAAATGACTAAGCCAGAGGGACCGAGTATCTCATTGCAGTGGTTAGAGCGGTGTTGATTTCTCTTCTGAAGGAGCCCTGAAGTATTTCTATATTGTGTCTGATTTAAAAACACAGGAGTCACTTCCACTCCGAGTGCAGCACAACGCCTCCTCCTATTGCTAATGAGAGCTGCGCAAATACGAGAGTGGTAAAACAGGCCCTAAATAGTACTTAAATTTTTCATGATATGGGAAATAAGAGTGTCCTCGAAGGGAGCTGCTTCTGCTAAGTACCGGCATGGTGGAAATAATCCATTCACGGAGCAAACCTGCAATTAGCTGGCTACCTGGGCGAGCCGCCCGTTATCCTCCAGCGGGACGTGCCTCAGCCCGGTGTCGGG
This sequence comes from Anarhynchus alexandrinus, assembly GCA_008711295.1. NCBI lineage: Eukaryota > Metazoa > Chordata > Aves > Charadriiformes > Charadriidae > Anarhynchus > Anarhynchus alexandrinus. Next base: position 787,040 of record VUYV01000252.1, read on the forward strand.
GCTGCGAACAGCGGCCGCCCCGTCTCCGCCTCCGATTCCATTAGCGACGGCTGTGCGTGGCAGAATAAAACGCATCCAGGCTCTGTCTCGGGGCACGGCCCTTTCCCGTCGAGCCGGGGGTCCCCGGTCAGCATGTCCCATCCGAGGAGCGCGTTCCCCCGCTGCCGGAGCCGTGGCGTGGCGGGGCTGTCCCAAACGCCCACCCGCTCCCCCAGACCGCGCAGGAGAGACGGGCGAGGGGCCGGGAGAGCTGTTTTCTGACCCAGCGAACACAAGTAACCCGTGTGCACGTGGCGCTGTGACCCGCGCACCCAGATGGCTGTGCCCCAATTTCTGCTCCCCATGGGGGCCGTTCGGGAGGGAGCGGGCAGGGGGTAGAGACGCTTCTGTGCCGAAAGGCAGGACGACCCCCAGCCCCTGCTCTGCGGCGGTACCCACGGGCGGTTTTCCACCTCCGCAGGAGGAGACAGGCGGCGGGCTGCCGACAGCGCTCGGCGTATGTTTGGGTAGAATCTACCGCACAGCCCTCTCTTGTCGGAGGTAATTGCATCTCCCCGGCCCAGCCCGTCGGCGGTGCTCCCCTCCGCGTGCGGGGTGCGCGTTTCTCTATGCTTTGGGTTGAATGCTTGAGCAGGCCTGGGTTCGACAACCACAAGGCATCAGTTGGAGGATGCTTCCCGCTAATGAGATCTCTGAGGGTTTCTGCTTTCACCTCTCTCCGCTCTCCTCCGTATTTATAACGGCAGCCGGGCGGGCACCGCCATCAGCATCTCCTGCCGCTGCGCAGCTCCCAGGCGCTCGCAGGGGGAATTGCTGCGGAACTCGCTCTGCAAGCTGAAATTTGGCATTAAAGGGTCTTCCTTCCGCTTTGAAGTTGAAGCTAAGAGCAGATGAGAAACGTGGCGGTTCGGGGAGGGGGCACAGGAATGCGCAAACTCCTGAGGTGTGCCGTCGCTCTTCGCACGGGGCCAAGCAGATCCACGTGGACCCCTTCCCGCGCCGCCCTGTCCCCGCGCTCGCCCGACCGCGCTCCTCAGTGCCTCCAGCCCGGGATGTCCTGAACGCGTGTCAAGCGCAGAAGCCCAGGCAGGGGAGCCCGGCCCCTGCCGGCCCACCGGGACCGCAGAGCCCCGCGGAACCCGCCGCAGACGCTCCTGCCCCGACGCCATCCCGGGCTGCCTGCCCTCTGCCCCGGGACGGCAGCGCTGCCGCGCTCCAGGGACGCGTGCTCGGCCGGAGGTGAGAGGTGGCCTTCAGCGATCCAGCTGCCGACACCAAACTTACACGGGAATAGGAACTGTTTGCTGTGCTGGCAACGTAACCTGCTCTTTCTGAACAAAGGAAAAACCGCTGCCTCCCTGCTGCCCTTTGCGTGGTCCCAGCGGTCCCCCTGTGATGCTGAGGGGCCTCTTCGTGCCCTCCCCTGGCCATGGGCGGCTGCACAGGACAGGGCAGGACTCGGATTTCAGCTCTGATTTCCTCTGCTCTGTTTTTTCCCTCTGCATGGAGGTTTTTTCCAAGACCTGTAGCCGACTTTGATCTCAGAATATTGATGTAAATATTGCATGATCCTGCCTCAGCCTCCAGGAAACCCAGATGTTCAATTGATTAGATCTTAACATAGAGTTCAAGAACTCTGAAAAGCACATGAAATAATAAACTCGTTCCGGTGTGAAGTTTCTCTGTTCAGGATCAAATTCAGGGTTAATTCATTATTCTTGACAGCTATTGCAGGAGACAGAGCAGTTAAGTAAACTAATTGCGGGGTGGATTCTGCATGAGCTGAAGTCAACAGGTCACATACAATTAATATTCAAATCAATCTGACACAGAAAGGAGCAGTATGCATCGCGTAGCTGTGGACTGTGTGCAACCAGTGAGGAAACATCTCCCAGGAGGAAGCGGGAGGACTTGAGGGCTGAACTGGGGGGGCTGAGGTGACATCTGACTGCAGCCACTGCTCACTGCATCCCCTTCCACCCAACAAGACGTTCTGCTGAACACGTTCACTTCTGCCGGCCGAGACAGATGGAGCTTGCCTGGAGAATGCTTATGCAGAAGCCCGGCTTGTATTTCCAAAGCAGGGGATCTGGATTCAGTTTTATCTCTAGATTAATCATTTTTGGTATTAGGAGAATGATGTTCCCCCCCAAACACCCAAAATGCTTGTTCAAGGACAGTAGCAAAAGCTGTCTCTTACCTCAATAGGGAGCGGTGAGGTTTAGGTCCCTGTAGGGTTAACCCTTCTGGCGAGGGAGGGGTTCTAGGACAAAGAGAAGTGGAAAAAAATTAGGTGTTAAGAGTTAGAGACGTTTTTTTTAAAGCCCCGCCAGGGACGGCTGTCACAGGCTCATCACAGTCGGACGGGCAGTGAAATTACCTGTCCGCAGCTGCAGAGGTGCGGTAAATAGCTCTGTGGCAGATCTCGAGTGATTACAGAATGGGGAACCCGCTTATAAAGAAAACAACATATTAATGAACGCCATCCCTGGTTTACGCTGGAGCGGGGGCTCTCCCTTGGGGCAGGAGACCCAGTGCGGGCAGCGGCCCCCTCCCGGCCCCGGGGCTCTTCCCAGCCGTGTCCTCCCCCGTGCCCCTCGGGGTCCCTGCCCCTCCCCAGGCTCTCCCGGCCGCTCCGTCCCGTGTGTGATAACCCCCGCGCTGCTGCAGCCCCCAGCTTTCCCCCACCTTTTCTGCCCTGTGCTGGCGCTGATACCCACAGCAGCCGTGTGTGCTCGGGCAGGAGCCTCCTGTTGGTTACTTCAATGTTCAAAGATCCTGTCCAGGGTCAGGATTTGGGTGCTGCAGCCCCACGTCTGGGTGCCAGGGCCCCAGTGCCCCGGTGCAGGACATATCGCTGAGGACACAGGAGATGGAGGGACCTTTCCCCAGCTCACACGAGCTGTGGTCGCCTGGAGCGTGAAGTGGCCGGGGATGGCGGTGCCGGGGACGGTGGTGCCGGGGACGGTGGTGCCAGGAAGGCAGCTGCCCATTGCTGCTCTGCCATTTTTGAAGATCAAGGAGGTGTCTTCATTCGACTTTGGCTGCCGGCAGCAGGGACCTTGCTCTGCGCTTTCCTCGGCTCCTGGCCCGCGCCGTGCCAGGCACTGCCTCACTCCAGTGCTCTCCCAGTGCTTACGGTGATGAGAGACCTGAACAAAAATGTCCCAGCGGCGGCATGAGGCAGCTCTGCGGCTCTGCCGGGCACGGGCAGCACTCTGCGGGAGCGGGACCTCGCAGGGGTGTTTATTGCTCCTTCCACCTGCATTTGGAGATAGCAGGATGACGAATAGCATGCTTAATTGCGGCAGCAGTGACAGTCTAAATTATACCATGTCTTACTGGTTGTGCTGGCTTTTCTGATTACCAGGGAGCAGCGGCGAGGGGCCGAGACAGGCAGCGGCCAGGGCTGACCACCGCAGCGCCGTCGCCTGGCTCACGCGAAGGGGCAGACAGCGGTACCGACCCGCTCCATTTGCCGCCTGCCGAGTGCCGAGGACGGGCTCGCCGGGGCAGCGCTGATGGTTTCCGTGTCCCGGCCCCTGAGCAGCCGCAGCAGCGCGTGGGCTGTCCGCGCGGGCAGTGCCAGCGCAGGGACCCCCCTTCCCCGCACTGCCGGGGAGGGCGAGAGGAGCCGCTGAAGGTGCTGCAGTCCCCGGCCGAGGAGCGAGGGGCGACGGGGCCGGTGTGGTGCTGAGCCACCTCCGAGCACGGGCAGGACCCCGGTGCAGTGCTCAGCACCCCCGGCCAGCCGGCGTCTCGGGGTGGAAAGCTGAGTAAGGCTGAGCCCAAGTTTTCCTAGAGTTCCTCGTGCTGTTGTTTAGATAAGTTTAAATGAGCTGTGATTAAGCTAATTTCAAGCTAATTAACTCAGAAAGATATCCTCCACTTTTTAAAATTCTAAGTGGCTGTTCATTAGGAGCGAGCGAACGGGTGAAGGCTGCGTCACTGCAGCACGAGGAGCTAAATGCAGGATGAGCAGCAGAGTCATTACTGAAATATGAATATTCGTTATCTAATTAAATGGCATAATTAATGGACTGTTACTGTACCACTGCTGTGGGGACACGTGCCCTCGTGCAGGCAGGGAGGGGGGAGCGGGGGATTCACCTCCCGACCCCCCCGCTGCCCTCCCGGCCGCTCGGCGCAGGGTCGGCGCTGCCGGACGCGCCTGGCTCAGCGCGGTGGGTGCGAGGGCTGGGGGAGGAGGCGGCGCTGGGGGACCAGCCCTGGGAGCCACCGAGCCCGGTCCTTGGCACCCTCAGGGCACGGAGCAGGACCCTGCCTGGAAACACTCCCTGCTTAGAGCCTGGTTGTGCGGGAGGCCACGCGCAGCCTTCCCCCGTCAGCCTGCGCAAAAACCAAGGTGGAAAAACCTGCACCGGCCGTGCTCCTGCGATGGCGGCGACGCGGCTGCACCCCAGCGCTGCCAGGGCGATGAAAAATGGGTGAAAACAAGGTTGGGAGAGGACGGCGCGGGTGTCTGCACGGGGAGACAGCACTGTCTGTGGGCTGAGCCACGAGTCGGGTTGTGTCGTTGCCGAGATCTAATGGCTTTTGCGGTTCAGTTTCTGGCTCGCTGGAGCATCACTTGATTGAATGCACAGAGGAAGGGCCGGGCAATCCCCAAACTGTCTTGGCCTTCAGTTCCGGCTGGGCGAGCACCGCGGAGCAGAGCATGGCAGAGCCGCGCAGCCTCCCTCCTGCAGCCTCCCTCCTGCAGCCTCCCTCCTGCAACCTCCCTCCTGCAGCCGCCCCCTGCAGCCACCCTCCTGCAACCACCCTCCTGCANCTGCAGCCTCCCTCCTGCAACCTCCCTCCTGCAGCCTGACCCTGCAGCCTCCCTCCTGCAACCTCCCTCCTGCAACCTCCCTCCTGCAGCCTCCCTCTGCAGCCTCCCTCCTGCAGCCTCCCTGCCTGGGCACGCTCCCACGGAGAGGTCTGGCGTGGTTTAACCCCAGCGGCAACTAGGGCCACGCAGCCGGTCGCTCACCCCCCGTGCCCCCCAGAAGGGTGGGGAGAAGAGGGAGAAAAGGAGAGGAAAGAGAAAAAGGAAAAAAACCCTCGTGGGTTGAGATAAAGGCTGTGTAATAGAACAATAGCGGAAAAGGAAAATAATAATAATGATGACACAAGTCACTCCCACTGCCCGGTGAATGGTGAATCGGCACCGTCCGGAGCAGTGATCGCAGTTCCCCCCCCGGCCAACCCCCATTCATATAACGAGCATGGCATCTATGGTATGGAATATTCTATTGGCCATTCCATGGGTCAGTCTGTGCTGCTTCTCAGCTTCTATGGGAAACTGAAAAAAGTCCTTGAAAAATGTAAACATCACCTGGTAACGGCTAAAACAATATTATTGTTGACATTCCTTTCATACCAATTCTGAAACACAATATCCACTAGAAAGAAAATGAACTCTGTCCCAGCTGAGACCAGGGGAGGCCTTTTGGCGAACGCGGTCTGGAGGAGCCGGGATCCTTCGCCCGCCCTCCTGCGCCCTGGGGCTCTCCCTCCGCCATTGGCAAATCCCCCTGAAACCACGGCACAGGAGCTCTGGCTGTGCCTGGCCGCGGCGTCGGCGCTGCTCCCATTGCGCGGAGGCTGAAGCAATGGCGGCGCGGCGGCGGGGGGGTTTCATGAGCAGCAGGAGGTGCTCAAGTAGGTGACCTCTGCATTAAAAACCCACAAAGCCATAACACAGAGCATCACTGGGTGCAGTAAAGATCCAAACTGCATATCATCATAACTCATGAGTTTTCCTTTCCTGCCCGGGTCATTCTGCGTTGAATGGAAACCAGAGAGCTCTTTCCTTTATTCTCACGTCCTTGTCTCCACAGCTCTTGTTCCTTCAAGTGAAAAACCTGAAAATCCCTGAGAAGGTCATGAGATACAGTTACAATGGAGTGAGAGGCATTAGATTGAAGGATTGATCCCGGCAGCAAAGCCATTTCCCTCTGTTGTGCACATATAAATAAATCTGGATTGCGTGTTGAGCGATGCGCTGCCTCCGCGGCCGGCTCTCGGCACAGGGAGGGCGCAGAGCGCGCGCTGCCGCGTGTCCCCGGGCTGCTGGAGTCGGCCGTGTCCTCAGCGCGCTGCGCTCTCGCCCCTCCAGAAGGGCTGGAGGGACCGCGGTGCCCTTGGCAGGACCACGGTGCTCCTGGTGGGCTCTGTGGCACTTTGGAAAAGAGACCTCATAGTTCACGTCAGACTCGTGCATAAACGAGTAAAGGCAATTAGAGACTCCGTCTCCCTGGGGCTCTGAGCTCCCCTGAGCACCCTCATCCCAGCTGCTCCGCGGCAGCGGGTGAAGGTGCTGCACTGGGGATGTTCTTCCGCTGGGGACGTCACAAGGAGAATTTCTCCAGGATTCAACACTGCGAAGCCAAGTGAACAAGCAACATGGAAACAACCTGGCCTTGGGATCCGTATGTAAATTCTGCCCTGAGTTTTCCCAAACCAGACAGAGAGATGCTCTGGGTACCGGGGAACCTCCGTTTCCCGGCCTTGTCTGGACTGACTGAGGGCCACGTGCTTCTTTGCTCGTGCCAGGGCTTAGGTCTCCCTCCTCCCCCAGTGTGTCCCCTGGCAGCCCTCCTGCAGGAACCGTGGTGGCCCAGCTTTGGGTTTCCCACCCTGCAGTGATATTATTGAAATTTCACAGCCATCAGTCTCAGAAATGATTTCTGAAGTTTCCACTGCTCTGGGAGTCACCATAATTTATTCACACGTTTTCCCCAGGAGCGGGGGAGCGGGAGCCGCCGTCCCCGTCAGCAGCTCCTGCCTCTCAGGTCTTCAGGTTGCAACAGACTTTTTTATCCTTGATAGGTGCAAATAGTAATAACACTACCCAGAGCCTCTCCCTCTCCCGCTGCTGTCAGGGAGACCAGAACACGGACCGCTGGAGCTCTGGCAGCGGTCTCCCTCCTCCCTCGCCGCCCGGCTCAGGATGCGCGGCCGCGCTGGGGCGACACAGCTCCCACGCGCGGGCTGTTACGCTCAGTCTAAACGGAACAGCACAGCAAAATGCCTTTCCGATGGGGATGATAAATCAATGCTAGAATCTGTTTTGCCTAACAACGCAACAATACATTCCAGCAAGAGAGAAGACACTGTTTTGAACGCGGTCCAATATGGGCTGCTCCTCCCCGGCCCTGCTCTCCTCCAAACCCGCTCTGATCTGCGCCGCTGGGTTTGAGGAGTGAACTGCTCCGGTCGGGGGCTGTGCTGTACGCGAGAGCTCTGCTTACCAGGCTGTGTGGTTTGATGCTAATTTGAGGTAATGAATTGAACTTAAAAGTCATAATCTCCAGTTCTGCGATCTCTCTTCTGTGGCTTTGGAGATTTACGAAAGGTTTAGTGCGAACTAATCCTTTGTGAGAGCTTGCTCTTGTGATTAGCAGTGATGAAGGGAAACACCGCATGATTATTTCATAACTCCCAGAAATGCAGAGAGATCTTTTCCCCTCTGTATCCTCGCCTTCTTTAAAGGGAAGCAGAAGCAAAGTTGTGGGGGAAGAGCAGAAAAACCATCCCAGTTTTGGGGATGTGGCGTTGTGCTCCCGCTTCCCCTGCAAAAGCAGAGGCTGTTGCCCGTTGCTGATGCTCCCGTGCCGCTGCGCGCTTCGTTAGCTGCACGTCAGTCGGTTGGTCCGGCCTCGGGACACCCTCAGGCCGGGTGACGACCAAGCCGGGGGTCTCGCTGCCCGCAGGAAGGCTGTGACCTTTGCTGTCCTCTGGGCTGCAGGAACAGCCTGTCTCGATCTCTGCTCTTCTCGAAGACGTAGAGCCTCCGGGCGGGGGAGGCTCAGCGCCGCGCAGGCAGGGTGCCGGCCGCTCTCCCCCCTTCTCCCGGGGGGGTTCTGCTGCTCGCTTCTCGCTGCTCCGGTTCAGCCTCCTCTCCCCGTGACACTGTTTTACTCTGATGTTTCAAAGTTTCTGGTCGGCAGAGGCGGATGAAAGGGACTCCGACTCCGGCAGGTCCCGGCGCAGCCCCTTCCCGCCATCGCCAGCGTTCCTCCGCCGGCGCCTCAGCCGGGGCAGGCGCAGAGCAGGTCCCGGGGGACGGGGCAGGGAAGACATCATATCAGACCTACAAACACGTGATATCGCAGAGAAAAAGACCCTCTTTCTGGGTTATGAAGACTGAATCCCCACTGAGGGAGCTCCTCCGCTACAGAGGAGAACGCAGGGAACGGGATGGGTCTGCCTGGGTACAAGGAGGGCCGTAGGCTGAGATTAACAACGTGCTGCCCACCCACGACCCCCATGCCACGCCGGGACCCTGACGCCGCGGGCGCTGCTGGCGATGCACCGCTGGCCCCAGCCAAATCCATGACCTGATCTCAACAGGGACCAACTCCGACACTGCAAGTGAGGCAGTGCCTCCTTGGGCAGGGATGGGATTACTCCTGGCATTTAAACGAGGGGCTCTTTTGGCACCCTGCGACGCGCAAAGGTCTGGCGCTACGGATCCGCCAGGAAAAGCTCTTCATCTGAATGCAGCTCATAATAATGGCAACATATGGCAAGTGACATTTCAAAGCATCTGAATCTCACCAAGGCACAGGTAGGCTTCCTAGACGTAAGATACTCAGCCTGCTGCATTAGAAGAGGTGAGAGAGGCAGAAAATGCAGCACTGACAATGCCGGGAGTTAGAAGGGAGTCCCCGGAAGATGGCTTAGTAAATGATACCAAAGTTCACAGATTTAATTGTCTTAAGAGCGCACTTTCCTGACAGCTGAACATTTCCTTTAAGTCCCATCATCTTGTAACAAATTAAAGGCAAACAGGCATTCATCAAACGGGAATATTCTCAACTGGTACAGCAAATTGACTTTAGATGATTGCTGGAGATGGAGCGTGTCGGGGGAAGGGTCCTGGGCTGCAGCTCCCGGAGCGCAGCGTGCGTGTGAGCAGGGAGGACCCTCACCCGCGCGGGAAGGACGGGTTAAAACACCCAATGGCCAAATCGGAGCCACCGCTGTGACACCTCCGCGTCACTCACCGGCTCCCCTCGCACCCCCCTTTCCTCCCTGCGACCCTCCTGGTCCCCCAGCGTGGCGGCTCCAAGAGCCGTGCCCTGTCCTGGGACGCCCGGCAGAGACGCGGCCGTCGGCGACAGACCTGCCTCAGCGGAGAGACGATTCCCCCTCCCCGCCGCGCTCCTCCTCCCCGCTCCGGCCTCCGGCACCTCATGTCCTGCCATGGGAGGGATGCGGCCACCATGGGACATGGCCAACGCCGCCAGGGAGAGGGGACACGGAGGGGAGCCGCCTGCTCTGTGTCTGCCAGGGCAGTCTGCACCGTCTGTGTTGTTTCGCCACAATTTCATGCAAGTTGCTTAGTTAAAGTGAAAACATCAGTTATTGAGGAAAAGAACAACCAAAATTGCCCCTGAAGCATAGAGATGAAACAATCTTTAGATAATTATTTGAGGGTTCAGCAGCTGCAAACAAAGCCAACATACGCACAAGGCAAACGGCCCTCTCGGTAAACAGCCCCCTCCCAAACTCTGAGCTCGGGAGTGCTGCATCGGGGCTGCGAGAGCTGAGGAAATCCCGCGCCGGGTTAGCGGGGAGCGTTTCCCACCGGCGCAGCACATGGCACAGAGCTGCATTGTGCCGAGGAGGCGCCGGCAGCGGCGCAGCCCCTCTGCCGCCCCGGCCGTCCTCACGCCCGCGCTGCGCTGGGGCAGCAACCGGCATCTCCCCCCAACGGGCAGCCAGAATTCAATATTTAAACGGATCGCCAAGCACAGGGGAAACCGGCCCCAAACTCAAGCTGTTCATTTTTCCTGTTTATTGACTTTCCCTGATTTATTAGCAATTTCTGTCTCATCCCAAGCCTCATCTCCGTGTCCGCTGCGGAAAGCCGTGTGCCGGCGCAGGGGAGCAGTGGACGGGCACCGACCGATTGCCGTGGAGGCACCAGCGAGGGACCGCGGGACCGCGGAGCTGCCGGCGTGCGAGAGGAGCGGGGGCAGTTCCGGGCTCGGTGGAGGACGCCAGCATCGCTGCCTTGCTTTGATTTCTGCTCTGTAGTTTCTGGGGCTGCTGCTGCTCCGCAGGTGTGGGGATGGGCTCTGCAGAGCCAGACGGGGTCCGGCGCTGCCCCGTCCGTGCGGCCAGTGCGGGATGGGGCACGGTGTGGGGAGGCCGTCTGTGCCCCCTTTGCTTTCCATCCCCCCCGGCCCTTAGTCACCACTGCGTTACTCCCAAGTAAATCGATTGCTGGGGAGGAATTATTTATATTGCCAACTGGAACACTTAGTTTTTAATTACACAGGCAGTGAAGATGTCGAAGCTGGTTTCTGCTCTTCCATTTTCTCTGCTGAAGCCACCAAAGCTGTTCAGGAGGTGCGATGCAGCCTCAGCCCCGCTGCTCAGCATGACCCCCGCGGTCCCTTCGCTCCCCCAGGTGAAACGCTCCGGTCCCCATCGGCATCACTGCCCCCCCCCTTCCAAACAACTGTTGGGAAACGTCGCTTTTTGTCGTTCCTGGTAATTGAGGAAAGGTTTGCGCCTCCTTCCCAGCAGCGGGGGGCTGAGCCGGTGCCGCTGCAGAGACACTGCCCATCTCCTGCCCGGGGGACCCCGCTGCGAGGCTCCGTCCACCCGTCTGTCTGTCTGTCCGCGCAGCTCGTGGTGGTTGTCACCATCTCTCCGCCTTGTCAGCTTTATGTTTGTTAATGTGGTTGAGCAAATCAATAGTGGGTTGTTTTTTTTCTTACCATTATAAAACAGCCAAGATATGAGTGGGTGAGAAATGACAGATGAGCGGAAACAAATCCTCCAGAATCATAAAAAGATACCAGAGGGGAAAAAAAAAAGACTTTTTACTGTGATTGTGCAGAAAATCAATAAAGCACCACTACGAGGCGGTGCTGCAGATAACAAGCAGATTATATCAGTTTTCACGGAACATATTGTTTGGCAGGCAGAATGCTCTCTGAGGCCGTAATGGTGCATCATCAAGTTTAAGTTAGTGTTGTTGGCTAGGAGATTTAAATAAAACCTAAATGCTGACATTTTTGATGGTTATTATTTATTCAATAGCCTGAGACGTCAAACCTTGTTGTCTTCAGTTTCCTAAGCGAGAGGAGCTCCAAGCAGAGGCGGGCGATCCTTACCCGGCTGATGGGTCGCCATTGCGTCCTGCGCTTCAGCACAATCCCAGGGGAGTGTTCTCCCAGAAACGGGCTCGAGGGCAGCCACAGGGGCACTCTCCCTTTTGACACAGAAAACCCCCACAGCAGGAATGTCTGCCCGTGCCCTCAGACGAGCAGCGCGCCCGGTCCCGCGCCTGCCAGGGGCTGCGCTGCAGGAGCCCCCCGGGAGCGTCCCTCGGGGCCAGCAGGGTGCCGGGAGCACTTGCCAGCCCTGGCACCCCGCAGCTCCGTCTGGTGACCGCGCGGGAGGTCAGACAGGCCGAGCTCTAACGGCATGGGCTAATTACTGCAGGACTCCCTGGTTTACCCCGCAAATCAAGCTGATCGATGCCGTGCCAGTGACAGAGGAGAAATAAGTTCGCCCTGAGCAGCTAACCTTCCCTCCCCACCCCTGCATCGCCCGGGACACCGGATCAATAGAAGAAATATTATTGGTGCTTAAAGTCAAACGGTTGCAATCTACCCATCTGAAACGCTATTATTTTTTCTCCACAGGACACGTTTTTAATAGGCCCACTGCCAATTGCAGGCGGTTGCAGAGCGCTCGCTCTTATGCTAATTGCAAAGCTAATTGTTCTTATTGCAAAACCCATTATATAGTATAGTTATATTGCAGTTAACGAGATGTTTGGATTAAATGGCTCACTAAAAGTCAATAAAAAGAAATTTGCTTGACTATTCCTTTAATTTTTCAGATGCAGCGTTAATACACTGTTAATTCTCCCTAAAGGCCTGGATTCATTAAACTGCTTAAAACAGGACTAATATATATATATATATAGCGCAAAGGCATTAAAGCCGAACGCCATAGCAGTAAGCACAAGATATCGGTGGGACGTTTTACGGCACAGATGCCAATGGCGTGCGGTTCCCAGCGGAGCTGACCCAGATGACGGCCCCGGGCAAGTCGGGTCTCCTGGCGGGGCTGCGCAGTCCCACACGCTGCGCTGCGCTCGGAGAACAGCACGGACGGGCAGAAATCACCCTTAAATAACGGGGGGGAGAGACTGCAGCAGGAGAGGGTGCGCCGGCCTCGCAGGGAGTCGCTGCTCGGGGCGTGGGGACGCGCGGCGGGGACGCACGGGCTGACGCGCAGCGCGGTGACGGCGCGGGCAGCGCTGGGCACGGGGCGGCGGGGACCCCCTGCATGCAGCGGGCACAGCACCGCGCAGCCGCTTCAGGGGCTGCAGCTCCTCCGTCCCCGGGACGATGCGGCTCTCGGCGCGCGCCGGCATCGCTCGGTGCCACGGAGCAGCCGAGCGACGTCTCACCTCCGCGGGGTCTACAGCGAATGCTGCCCGCCTTACGGTAACATTTCATGCGGGCTTATAAGCATTTTGCCTGTGATTTCTGAAAGCAGATTGTCAGCCTTTCGGGACACAACAAAGCGCAGCAGGAACAATATGAATATATCTCCTTTCCAAAATTAGATGGAAGCGCTCGTAGCGCTTTCAGAAAGAATCCCGAGCATCTGAACTCTGAGCAGGAAAGCCTCGTTTCACCTGTAATGAACTATAAAGAATGAATAAACGCCCTTTATACTAACTTGTCTTGGAAAAAACCCTTCCTACTTCATTTGTCTCTCTGCTGTGTGCGCTCCATGGGATGCTGCCCTCAGGTTTCCACCTGCTACTGCAGCACAGAGCCGGAGCCGCTCAGGGAACAGTCAGGGCTCCTGTCCAGTCTGGGGACATTCCGGCCAGGCGGGCAGAGGTGGGTGAGGGATTTCGGCACAAGGAGCATTTCCAAGGGCAAATGCAAAACAGTCTGGTGAATACCGAGAATATTTTAAATAGAAGCGAATGTGTAAAGGAAATCCTTTAGTCTCACTTCCCACTTTGCCTGGCACGGGCTCCTGACGTGCTGCCAAGCAAGATATGACAGAGAATTAAGCCTTTAAATATGAACAGAGGAGTGAGAAGCTGAAAAGCAGAATAAAGGGGCAGTCACACTCCTATTGCCTGAAACGGAGCTGTTCCTGGTGACCCGATGGCTTAATTAGCGAACCCAAATGCAAAGAGACGCAGGAGAAACGACGGATGCTGGTATTACTGGCTCTGTTTCCAGAAAGGTACTATTGCTGTTTTTCACAAGTCTGGATGCCAAGCGCTATCCTTCCCCGTAGCTGAGTCACCGGGGCCGCATCGAGCATCGCTGTCAGCGGCGGGGCTGCACGGCCAACGCCGAGGCTCCTGCTGCCGCCCCGGCCCCACCGCTGCCCTCGCACGTCTCAGGGTGTTCGGGGCCCCTTTGTTCTGGGGCAGACTTACTGTAGTTCCGCAAATGTGCTCTTACAGAACAACAACGCTGCTCCCCAGCGCTGCAGCCCGCCACGCGGCGAGGTACCGCGGGCAGCACGTACGGCTTAGTTACTTCAAAGTGTGCTGCGGAATAAACAAGATGACAGGAACCATGAAAGGCACAACATGAAATGAGATTTAACGAGAGTTCAGAGTCATTACCTAGATCAAAGTTAGACAGGACACAGGCATATGCAGAAATCGGCCATAAGAGCTGAGGGAGGGACGCGCTGCCTCCCCTGCGTGCCACCAAAGCCACCCATGTCCAGGGAAAGGGAAGGGAAGGGGAAGAGGAAGGGGAAGGGGAAGGGGAAGGGAAAGGGAAAGGGAAAGGGAAAGGGAAAGGGAAAGGG
>VUYV01000252.1:800944-892964 GCA_008711295.1 Anarhynchus alexandrinus
GGGAAAGGGAAAGGGAACGGGGAAAGGGGCAAGGGGAAAGGGAAAGGGAAAGGGAAAGGGAAAGGGAAAGGGAAAGGGAAAGGGAAAGGGAATGCTGAGAAGCCCCTTGGCTCCCCCCGCCCCAGCCTGGCCCTGAGGACTTTCACAGGGCACACAAGCGGCTCAGAGGGACGGGAAGAGCTGCACTGCGCGGGCAGGGGGTGCAAAGGCAGGTCTGGGTGTTCTGGGAGCAAATTACGCTACAATTAATAATCAGGAAATAACAGTAGGGATCTCCAGCACGTATTTCTGTGTGCACAAGAGAGAAGGACGGGCGGTGAAGGAGCAGGACAGCTGCTCTGAATATGCTGTAAATCAATTTAAACCCCAGAAACCAGGATCTCGGTGCACCTCGCCCTTCAAGTTCATGATGGAAATCTCTGCATTTTGCAAGTCACTATTGTTTCTCCGAGTTAGAGGGCACCATTCGAGAAAGCCAAGCTATGAAAGGCTTCCCACCATGTTTTATATTTTACTCTGGAACTTATCCCAATAACAACCCAGCTTCAAAATCCCCCAAGGTTACGCTCAGACTCCACTGAAAACCCTTCCCAAAGCCCCGGTTCCCGATCCAACTGGGAAAAGACAGGGAGCAATAAATCACGGCCGAAAGGCAAATGGCAGCAATTAAAGTCCTCTCTGGGAGTCCGCCTGTCTCCAGGCCGGGCTGGACCGCAGCCACCCGCCCGCTGCCCGCCGGCACGCCGTCTCCCGCTGCCGACAGCCGGTGCTGCGGTGGGGAGGGGGCCGAGCGCCGCCACGGCCGCCGGCAGCCTGTGGGCGAGTCCTCCGGCATTGCCAGCAGCGACGCGTCCCCCAGAGCCGTAACGCCCTTGGGAAAGAGCCGGCGGCTCAGAAACACAGCTCTGAGACGGGCAGGGCTCTCGGCATCCGGCACGCCGACGGATCGCTGCCCCCTCCCGCCGGCACCCCAAAATGCCCCGTCCCCCGGCTGGCGGGGCTGCCACGACCTCAGTGGCACCGGCTGCGGGTGCACCAGGCTGCCAGCGGCTCGCTGGTCCCACAAATCCGGTCTTAAAACCCTTACCCTCATACTGCTGAGGACCCTCTGTAAGCCCCGAACGGTGCAGCAGCGCCTGTGCAGTCACACGTGCCCGTGGGGCGGATTGATCATCCCAGTTACCGACACAGCCCCGCGGAGCGGGCACTCGCGGGGCCGGAGGAGAAAGCCAGTCCTGGTTTTGCTTGACCCGACCTGGGACCCCCCAGAGCCCCGGTAAGTCCGGAATAAGCCCAGGTCCTGGTCGCGGCTCCTCTTTCCCACCCTCGTGCCGCTGCCTTTGGTAGCTCGTGGCCTCCGGCCCTCCTCGGCCCTGGCGGGGGGTTTGTGGGGCCGGGGTCAGCGGTGCTCGCAGCGGGTGAAGCCCTCCCCGAGGATCCCCGCCAGGCTCCGAGCACGGCTTCGCGGGGCGGGAGATGGCAGAGCGCGGTCTGACGTTGGCCCGGGACCCGAGGTGGGTCAGTGGCCCGTGGGCTGGCAAAGCAAGCTGCAGCGGGCAGGGACAGGGGCGGGAGGCAGATGATGAGGATACGTTTTAACTTTCATAAATAATGAAAGCAATCAAGGGACAATATGTTAAATCACTCGGTGAGGAAAGCTTTACTGCATGCCTGAGTTAAACACAAAAGACGGGTCTTCCTTTCGGGTGAAGTCCGCTAGCTTGTACTCTATCGCTCGCTAGAGCTGGCTCACTCCTTAATTTTTCATGAGCAGACTTCTGTTCAAAAGAGAGAAGGCAGGAAAATGCTGGTGTAAGAGAGCACCCTGGTTTCGGGGTGGGGACGGCCGGATCGACACGAGGCAGCGCTGAACGCGTAGAGGACGCCCGGGAGCATTCCCAGGATCCTCTAATGGACAGAGGTCCTGGGCTGCGTTGTGCCCGGGATGGCACATGCGCTCCATCAGCCGCTCCGGGGCCCGTTGGGAGCGCGGCAGGGTGCGGGGGACAGCCCGGCGCCCTGTCCCTTCGCTGGCGTTCAGCGGGGGACACCCTTCCAGCCGACCGCAAACTTCTACCAAAATCCCGCTGCCAATAAGCCAAGAGAGCAGCGCTAGCGCGCGCCCAAGGGCAGGAAGGGAGCAGCGCTCTACGGACCCGCGCTGTACCATAGCTCAGAGCGCTGCCTTCGTTATGGAGCTTGCAGTTACACCTTGCACAACAGCTAATTAATTAGTTAATGATGACAAAGCGCTCTGACCAGCTAAGCGCTCTGCAGATGGTCACCAGGATGAGCGGCAGCTGGGGCAGGAGCCCCGTGCTGGGGCTGTCCTGGGGCCGAGGGCTCCCCCGAGGGCTCCCTGCGGCCGAGGGGACCAGGAGAGACCCGCGCAGCTTCCCACGGGCGAGAACCCTCCGCGCCAGCGGGACCTGGCCGTTCGTGTTTCCCCACATTCACATCACCGATCGTTATTGCCTTGCCAAGAAACAGGTTTCTGTTCCGTAGGACTAATCTTAATCTTCGGTTTCATTAAGAGCAGGGCTTGATTACTAAATTTTTAACCAGGGGAAGCTCCCTGGTCCATTACTGCCTTCCTCCCATGTTTATTAAAGCAATAACTTTGTTTTTAAAAGGGACATGTTTCCCTTGAGCTCTCTCACACTTTGGTGCCCTGATTAAAAAATATAAATTAGAGATTGAGCAGGTCTCTTGCTTCAAAGGAGCGTAAATTGGGCGGCTCGAAATCCTGGGGAAAGTCAGACCATGAAACGCTCCGAGATGGGTCTGCAGACGATCGCGCACGAGATGAGAAGAGGATGAAGGTGTAGGTGGAGCAGCACGCCGAGGCCCTTATTTACAGCTCTGTACCCTTTGTGGAAGTTCTGATTAAAATTTCATTACCTCTTTCTTTCGCAGAGAAGAAGTGCTCTGCGGGATGCTCTGCCGGATGGCACAGCTCCCGGCCTTTGAGGAGCAGCTGCTCCTGCGTCCCCGCGCCCCACATCCCCTCCAAGCTCTGCCCCACGTCCCTCCTTTGAGTTTTGCAGCCCAAATCTGAGGGACCGGGAGCAATTTGGGGTGCAGGCGGGGCAGGAGGGCCGGGGCTGCCGGGGCCGCAGCGGTGCAGGTGTCCGACAGCGGTACGTGTCGGAGGCAGGCTGCGGGGATAAACCTGGAATAAAGGTTTATCCTAACGTGGTTTCAGCATCCTATAAGGGGATTTGTTGCTTTAGCTGCATTTGAAAACTTCTTGCTTTAATTTCACCTCATCAGCGAAACGTAATCCATTTCAACAGGCAGCCCGGGGACGAGGAGCCGGATCGTCTCTGGAGACCCTGGCTTCCCTCACAGCTCCCGGTCCCGCTCTCTCGGTGGAAAACAAATGGCACATTTAGGACCGGGTGGCTTAGAAACATGGAATCATTTAAGTTGGAAAAGACCCTTTAGAACGTGGAGCTCCGGAGCGCAGCGGCTCCACAGCCAGTGTCTCTGGCACAGGGACGCGCCTGCTGCACCTTCACCCCCTCGCTCTCCCATCCTCCAAGATTAACAGGTTATTTAGCAAACACCAGAGCTGCTCTTCACAGCTCGTTAGGGGCTGCGAGTCTTCAGTGCCTCTGCAGACCAGACAGATCTCTATTTTGCTTTCATTTCCAGAAGGACGGGGAGTTTTGTTCGAATCTGGCAAACGACGATGTGGGAGCTCTTTTCATGAAGCGGAGTCTGAATGTCAGAATCTCTTCCAACAGCCTTTTCCTTAATTAAACGGGGCACGTGGCGGTGGCCTCGCGCGGAGGGTGAACGAGGCGGACATCCCCACCTACTCTCCTTCAGAGTGCTGCGGGGTTGCTTTGGTTTTCCCATTATTTTTGATGATCCGGTCTTTCCTCTCGGATGCTGTTGGATAGGTTCCAATAGCTCTGGAGCAAACCGTCGCCTTTTTGACACGGAGAGTTTGTTTTCAGCAGGAAATAGGCCTGAAATACCGGGTCCACATTTGTCCCTTATAAACCCTGTCAAGCTCTTTTGATTGCCGTGCCACGGTGCTAATTTAATAAAAGAACTTCAGAGCCTGGCAGTGCCCCTGGGGTAGGACGGGAGGGGACTCGGTGTGCTTCTGCCTGCAATAACGGGGGGACTGCTAACAGCTAGTGGAAAAGCTAAAATGCCTGCACGGAGCGGAGTGACATTTATCTGATGAATGAAGTACTCAAAAAAACCCAGCTTCAGGTTGATTGAGATTATTTTCTAAATTCATCACAAAATAACTAATAATTTCAGACAAAATAAGAATATAATTTTGTTAAATGTTAAAGACGTAAACATTTTCTGAAGGGAGCATTGCAATTTTTCATTTTGAAATTAAACCATTAGGGACTTTATTTCCTATATGTGCTGAAGAAAGGAAATTTTGAATGCAAAGAGCATTCAAAGGTTTAATTTCACATTAACCGTAAATTATTTTTTAATTATTTCCCTAGTTCGCCGCTGTAGTGGCATAGCAGTGATCCATTCACACCGCTTTGTTCTCCCCCTTTGTTCCTTCCCGATCCCTGCAGCGCTTCCCGCGCGCCCCCGTGACCCGACCACGGCGCCGGGCACCGACCGGAGCGCGGTGGTGATGGGGGGACACACACAGCTCTCCGGGGTCCCCCAAATTACCCCCTGACCCACGCCTGGCCGCTGCTGGCCCTCCGCTCCTGCTGGAAAGGCAAACAGCAGCGATCTGCCGAGATCGGGAGAAGGACGCGGGTTCACACTGCCTCCCCAGCAACAGTCGCATTGATTTAAATTGTTAACGTATTTCCAGACATGAATCCCCACAAAAAGGACCTCACAGACGAGCACTGAGCGCCTACAAGGAATTCTCAGCTGTGCAATACTTAACGTTACCAGTGTGCGTCAAACTGCGTGGAAATAATTCTGCGCAATAAAATCCTCTATATTCCGAGGGGTGCAAATCCATCACGGGCATATTTCTTTACTTCTGCTGGCATATTTCTTTACCTCCGCTTTATTTCTTACTTTTAAAAAGCTGTGTCATTATTGCTCCTATTTCAACGTTGTGAATGGATATTTTCAGGTACTGCTCAGCCGCACTAACACGAGCCTATGCACAGATGCCCTTTTATGTTTTTTATATCACATGTAAATATTGATTGACATCATGGGAAATTCATAAATCGGGGCCTTTCAGAGTGACCGAGCCGGCTGCGGCCGGGGACGGAGCCCCAGTGGGGCCGGGAAAGCCCCTCCATGAGCGCTGTCACTGCGGCCCAGGGGACAGTGCGCTGTGGTGGGGGGGTCCCGAGCCCAAACCCCACGCGGAGAAGGGGCGTTTTGGCGTGTGCAAGGTTTCCCAGCGCCTGGGAGTCCTGCAAAGGCCCCCCCGGGAAACAGCTACTTCTGACAAAGCTCTTCCCTGCGCTGTCAGGGAGAAGGAACGCGTAATTCTGTGTGATCAGAGCATCAAACGCCCGGCGGTCCTGGCAGTGAGGACCGCCAAGCGCTCCTCCTTCAGCGGGAGAGGGGGTCGTGGCGGGGCTGAAACACCCTTCATGCTTGCAGCCCCCTGTCCTGGCTCGGGGTCGCCGAGCCTGGCTCTGCCCGGGACCCAAATCCGGACCACGACAGAAAACACGCGCGTTCGGTCTCTGCCTGAGCAAGAGGCAATTGCTCTCTCATGGCCACGGCCATAAATTGTGCTGTTTGGAGAAAAAAAAAAGAAGAAAAAAGGAGAGAACAGCTGACACAATTTAATTCCCCGAATCCCCAGCTCTGGTGCCAGAATGGAAATATCATTTTCTTTGTCCTCCATGTCCTGAGTGCGCTCCGTGGGCCAGGGGCAGCGGTGGGGACGCGGCTGCGGGAGGGACGGCCCCGGGACGGAGGGCCCCCGGGACAGCCAGCGAGCACCGTGCCATCTTGGGATCTTTGCACTGTCACATTTTGGTGGGTAGGCAGATCAGGGATTTATATGAACGCTTTTCTGACCTTAAACTGCCAGTTCGTGCCCGAGTTCCCTTCTTCTATTTTGTTCCTACAAATTCAGCCAAGTGCTGATGAGATGAAGAGTTAAGCAAGAAGGAACCACCGGCTGGAATAAAAACACCCCTCAGAGCGCAGGAGAAAATGAGCCACATTTGATATTTGGGTGCCAGTTGCCTCCCTCTGCCTGAAGAGGACGAGTGACCCCCCCGGCCACAGCCCCGCTGAGCCCCCTCAGCACCGCGGGGACACTCAGCCCTCCCACTGCCCCCGCGACCGGCCGCCCCCGAGCTGCCACCCACCCCCCGGGGACACCCGCACCCCGCGGCAGTGCCGGACACGCGCCCTGGCCCGGGAGAGCCGGACCCACAGATTCCCCACATTCCTTCAGGGAAAGGCGCCTTTCCCAGGGCAGCCCGGCTTTCCCCCGCGCTCTGCCGCCTCTTCCGCGCCGGTGCTCCGCGTGGTTCAGCCTCACACCATCTACAGCTCTGGAAAAATGGAATTTAGTGTTTGCCAACAAATAGATCGTTCTGGCTGCTTTACACGAAACTGTATTTTTTCTGAGGTTCCCACAGACGTTTGTATATGTGTTTGCACACGCGTACGCACACGCGTGTATACCCAAACCCCTCGGGCTCCTGGCCTCTCGCGGCCTTACCCAGCGCCAGCGGTGACCGCCGCCGCCTCATCCATAACCGCAGCACATACATAATACATATCTGCTCCTTCCGCGGGGAGATGGGACCGGACGTTTCTCTGTTATCTTCCCGTTTCCATGGTAATAAAAGTAGCTTCTGATAATGGCTATTTCCTAAGTACAGTGAGGTTTGGTAATTTCCGAAGCATTATAGCACAGACTTCAAACGGTCGGTGCCGCGCGGGGTCGTTCTGGCTCAGGCTTTTAATTGCGGGTGGATGCAAGCAGGTCCTCGGCGTCCAGGGGAGGATGCCGGGCTGAGGTTTTCCTGATTATCGTTAGCTTACTCCTAGTGAGTCCGTTCCCAAGGGTTAAAGCCCCACGAGTGATCCACACAACTTCGCTCAGTCTCGGGCACGTTTTGGGACCGGCACTGTAGCCCGGCGGGATGCCGCCAGCTCGCCTGCCACCTCAGCGAGCCGCGCTACCAGCAGCTGATTTACTCATTAGCATTAAACCGAAATAATGCCTCGTATTTCCCAAAGCCTGTAATACAACCGTGTAAAAGCGATCGCCAATTAATGTACTGTAGGATGAAATCCAGCGCTGCCCGGATCATAAAAATGACTATTGATTTCTGTGCTCCGCTCCCGGCTCCCCCAGCGCCGTGCGGGCTCCCCCGTAAGCTGCCGACCGGGCGCCGGCGCAGACCCCCGACACGGCTTTTTGGCGACCGCTGCCACGGGAGCCCTTTCCCAGGACAGGGATTTTCAGCCCGGGGATTTTCGGGGAGCACGGGACCGGGACCCCTCTCCTTCCCGCGGGTGCGCGGGGGCTGCAGCTCATCCGCCCCCTCCCGCGATGCTGCCACCCCCTGCTCCCCAGTGAAACAACCCTGGTGTGAGCGAATATTCCATTTTTTTCACATTTTCGGTGCCTTATCTGAAGATTTAGATGCGACTCAGTTCCTCGAGCAGGCGGGTGCCCCGGCTGCAGCCTCGCTGGGGGGCACAGAGGCTCTTCCCACGCCGTCCCCAGGGACAGCCCGGGGCCCTCACCCCGGCGGCGGCGTAACGAACCTCCTGGCAGTGTGTAATTTAATCAACAGATCTGCTGAGAACAATTCTGACCTGCAGAATCAAATTTCCCCTACCCTCAATAAGCCAATCTTTAATATGAAGCGTGAACCTTCTAATTTAGTGTCATATCAAATAATAACTGTCGTGTTTAAACTGTTGCTAATATTAGTCAAACAATCACAGATAAGAGCCAGAGGCTCTCGTCTCTCTCGTTACCACATACTTGCAATTAATATTTATAAAGCAGGAGGGATTTTTTTTTTTTTTTTTTTTAAAAGGGAATTTTAAGTTGTCCTTCGCATTTTCAGAGACGGGCTGCAAAATTTATAGGCTCTCCTTCACCTCCACTCTAAGAGAACTACGCTTTTCATCCGAATTGTTTATAATTTCCGCCTGCAGGGACAGACACGCAGCACACCGCGGCGGGCGACTGCCGAGAGCTGGGGGGGAGAGGGGGGGAGCCAGTGTCCCCCGCCCCAGGCTGGAGGGCTCTGCCCCCCCGGGGACGCTGTCCCCCCCGTCCCGCAGCGCGGTGACGGGCAGAGAGCCTGGAAGCGATGGCGCTGCCGCACTCTGCCCCGGCTGGCTGCGGGGCGCCCGAGCGGAGGTGCTGCCGCCGCAGGACCCGGCCACGGGCTCGGCTCCACGGGGGGCGCTGGAAGTCCCCCCGGGATTTGAGGATGGGAGGATGACTTTTGGAGCACTTGTTAAGAGAACCCAAAACTCTTTCACCCTTTGGCGAAAGTTTTAATAGTTTCCCATTGCTTCATGGGGAATCTTTGCAATTATTTATTCACAATACTCCTGAATATCTCATTGTGAAACTAAAATTAAAATATCCCAATAGACTACGGCAGAAACCTTTGCAAAAACCTGATAGGATTCTCCCACAGTAATAAGTCCCTGAGGTAAAATAAATTACAGAAGAAAATGTTTCAAAATAACTGTTCCCAATTAAAACTTCACCCAGGCTTTACGCTCCACAAGTAGTCTTTTTTTTTTTTTCAACACGATAAGCATAAAAATGACACGTGCCCAGCCAATGAGAATGATCCACTAAATCAAGTGATGTATTCACTCTGCCTATTTAAAACGGGGCCCCAGGGACACGGCCCCTCTCCCCCTGCCTGCAGGATTCGCACTAACGCCGTGCACATCTCGCTGGCGGAGTCGCCTGTGCACAAGACGGTTCGTGTGTACGCACGCGCACGGGCACACGCGGGCAGAGACCCGCGGGCGGTAACACGGCAGCGCACACGCCATCCGGGCTTGCACGGGGACGCGCAGACGCGTGTGCGCAGCAGCAGCCGGTCCCCGCCGCGACGACAGCACAAGGCTTTTTCTGCAAAATCCCCCGCCCTGAGGAAAGCGCCCGACTGAACGTCGCCGTAAGATGTCCGTGCCGCCCGCCGGCCTGTGCGGGGAAAGCGAAGGGGAAGGAAGGAAACGTGAGCGATGTTTAACCATCTTTTCCGTGCCATCTGGGTTCAGGGATGGATAACGCAACGCTTTTCCTTCTCCGCGCGCTCACAAAGCGCAGCCTCCGCCAGCTTGTTTCACGTGGAGCGGTGGGACGTGCCTCCCTCGCAGGGCACACGGAGGTAACCCGGCCAGAAAGAGCCCTTACAGCGGCCGCCCCGTTCGCCCCACACGGCAAAGCTCAGGGCACATCGCTCCCCGATTTCCACGCTCAGGTGGCGACTGCTGCCCGAGGCAGGGCGTCGCGCGGGGCGGCCGCTCCGATCCCCGTTACACCTTCGTGTCAGGAAGGACATGGCCCAATGCGCCCGGCAGCACCGCGGCACCGCAGCATCACACCCTCTGCCCTGCCGCCCCCCCGGGAGAGACCGGGAGCATCCGGCACAGCGTCTGCCCCAGCGAACGCGGGGCAGCACCCGGCACGGCACCATCCCCGTCGGGGGAGCGGGGACCGCGCGCCGCGCTCCGGACCGGCTGCCGAGCTGGAACGGCCAAACTCCCTTCTGTAATTTCTCACTTCATTATTCCCTTGCATTTTTTAATTAATATCAATAAAAGATACATTAGAATTGCAGAAATCGTGGAAATGTCAAACATCTCTCACTCGCTTTGGTAAGAACTTTGTTAAGTACCAAATGCAAATGTGCAGCTGGTGCCTTTGACATTTTGGTTCCTTTGCTGGCACAGGCTAATCAATTCAGTTTCTAATTTTAATTTTATCAGCAGCAAATCTGTTAGATTTTTCAAGGCTCTGATGTAGGCCAATTAATTTCTAATCAAATTACCTATGTTCTGATAGGTTCCGCCTGCTCTCTCGGCGGTGCCGCGAATCGCAGCCCCAGGCCTGCAGCCCACCACCTCGCCGGCGGCAGGCGGGAGCGTCGCCGCGTCGCGCTCCGCTCGGCGAGGGCACCTTCGGGAACGCATCCGCGGCAGTGGGGGCGCAGGGGAGACCCCCCGTCCTCTCTCCTGCCGCAAAGGCTCAGCCCCAAAGGCGCATGGCCCCCGCTGCAGTCCGCGCTGCGACCTCAGTGCCTCCCGCGGGCTCAGACTGCCCTGGCCCCCCCTGGGAGCCGCCGCTCGCGCCCCTCGGTGCCACCCGAACGGGACCGGGCACCGCCGCACCGTGCCCATCGCTTCCCGTCCCTTCTGAGCGAGGACAGGGATTCTCACCAAGCTGAACAACGGCGCTCGCCCGTGAGATCCGCGGTTATCAGCTGAAAAGTGAGGGGTGCAGCGTTCCCAGGGCTCTGCGGTCCCCAGCGGCCACTGCCCTGGGGAAGGTCCCTGCCCCCGTCCCTTCCCGGGTCCCTTCCCTGGTCCCTGCCCTGGGCAGGTCCCCTCCCACCCATCACCAACAGCAGCAAAAATGAAACCCCGTTTTTCTGCCAAAAAGGGGCCCCTGAGCTGCTGTTTGAGGGTCTGAGGACACGAGCGCGTGCGAGGTGCTTGTCGCTCAACTGGGAAAGGTTCTTAATGGTAAAAAAATTGAGTTTTTAGAACTGCTAGAACAGGGAATAGAATTGGAAAAAATACAGTTCCTCTCACTGTCAGCTAATTTGCTACCTAGATGCTGGTTTTAAAAAACGTTAGCAGGAGTTTGCATTTATTGCCATTTTTAATTTTTTAAGCTTTTTTTTTATTTTTGCCTGCAAGTCTCTCTGACGAAGGGTGTTATTAGTGCGGCAATTAACCAACCCGGCTATCAAACTTGTGCAATGCAGCATTACGTAAATCTCAGAATTGATTGCTTTCCAATTTTGAACAGATATGTATGTGTCTGTGTGTGCATATATATATATGCAGAAATATCTGCGCCTCTGTGTGTCTGTTTGATTGTCAAGTGGGAATGAATCACAGCTAAAGCCTGATTTTTCTTAAAGACACCTTTAAAAAGAAATGCTCTTAAATATCAACATTATCACTTACAAGAAGTATTTCCTAGAAAAAATATCGCACACAGGACAAACCCAGCGTGCACAGGGGGTCCCCGCGCCCAGGGCAGCGTGGGGATGGCAGTTGGTGACACCGGCCGTGGCATGGCTGTGCTTTGCCAGGACACGACCAAATTTGCCTCTCGGATCTTACTGCCTCTTGGTGCCCAGCAAATACCAGCGCGACACGTTAAGGAACGTGGGTACCGTTAAGCGATCTGCAACCCAATGGCATCTTTCAGGGATGTCCCCGTGTCCCCAGGCGGCACAGAGCTGCCCGGCCGGGCTGCAGGAGCCCTCGGCGCTCACGTCCCCGTGGGCCGGACACAGCCCCACAGCTGCTTTTCACCGGGGCTGCGTTCGGCTTCAGGGCAAGACAGGAGGGGGACCCCAGAAGGTCTTACAACAGCTCAGTCTGCGGAGCAGAAGAGGGGAAGGAGCGCTTCTCCTAATCGGGAGAGACACCAGCTCTTCGCGGGCAGATTAGCCTTTTAACCGGCTCTCTAACAGTCAGTCAAACCCAATCCTGTCTCTCTCCAGACAGTTTTGCACCACCCGCCAGCTCTGCTCACGCGCACGCGTGCGCTGCTCGCGGCCACCAGCCACGGGAAGGCTCCTCTTCCCTCTCCTTTCCCCCGGCAAAGGAACCCGAGCCAGTGTCACGACCCGTCACGCTGCAGCGCTACCCGGGCTTCAATAGCGCTGATGAAAATATCAGCAACTTCTTCATTTACAAGCCAGAAAAATGAGGAGTTCAAGTCTGAAGACAGTGATGAAGGTTGGGTGACATTTACCTCCCGTGACAGCTCTTGGAGGATTACTCAGGCTGGGATCACTTTCTCTTTGCCGCGTTGGCATGGCTCTTCTTAAGAGCATTTGTTTTCCTATGGATGCCAAGTTTTCAAAACCAGCCCCTGGATTGCCTGTGCAAGACGTGCACCTCTGCCTTCACGCGTGCTTGGCTACTCCCACACGCAACAATCTGCATGTGCAAAACCTGATATTAATGGGATCAGATGGGTTGGGGGGGGCAGTCCTGCCAGGCAGCCCACACTTCTGCCCAAATGACTTTTGCAGACACTTTCCATGAGGATGACGGGTCGGTTATCTCAGGGACCGCATCCTCTGCCGCAGCACCGCCGCCAGCGCTGCCTGCCCCGGGCCCTTTCCCAGCGGGGGAGAGGAGGGAAAGACACCATCATTTGCTCGCTGCAGCAGGGACCAAAGTCCCAACACCGGCGCAGTGATGTCCCCGGCGTTCCAGAACAAGCCCCGAGGGAAGCGCAGAGAAGCGCTGACCCGCTACTGTGGGGCGCAGATCTCGATCTTATGCCACAAGCACCAGTTTTCTGCCCCGACAGCCACCCTGACCAGAGGTACCCGACAGCCACCCTGACCAGAGGTACCCGACAGCCACCCTGACCAGAGGTACCGGCCTGCGAGAGCACACACGCTGCCCGCGGCGCTGAGAAAAGGGCTTTGGCGCAGCTCTCCAGCTTGCACGTTCATTAAGCGGCTTGAAAAGCATCAGCTGTATTGTTTCAGGCCCAGGGGGACGCAGTCGAGAGCGCATCCTACCACTGCTCCAGGTTTGTATCTGGTCCATCATTATCTGCGCCTGTAGTAATCTCCAATCTTTCTACTTTAATTTGTAAGTCAGACAAAGAGATTTTTCAGCCTTTCATGTGCTGAATGACAGGCTCAGCTCCCTCCCCCGGCACTTCCTCTGTGACTCACTCATTAGAACCTATTTTAAAAAGTGCTATTGACAAAAAATAGGTTTTAATCTTTACTCTTATGAGTAAATAAAGAAGCTCCTCTTTGGGGTATTTAAAAGGGTTTTTTTTCTCTTCCCACCCCAAGTCTGTGGGCCGTGCGCTGTGAGCCGGAGGGGGACGTGATGCCCTCCTCGCTGCGCAGTGCGCCGGCGCTCCGTCCGTGCAGGACACCCCGCAGCCCCGTGGGTGAACCCCAGCGGCTTCTCCTTGGCGGCTGAGCGAGCCTCTCCTCGAGCCTGAGCGAGCGGCCGCGGTGCCGGGGCGAGGGCGCTGCGGGGGACACGCTGGCTCCCAGCTCCCGTGCTCCCCTTCCTCCCATAAAGGTGGGAGGGCAACGCGCGAGGTGGGGCAGAGCCGGAGCCACCGTCCCCTTGCCGAAGCGGCTGTGTTAATGAATTGCCTTTCCCGGCAGCGGGGTGGGACCGACACAGCTCTCCTCTGCAAAAGGGCTTTAGGTTTCTACCCAGCGACGCGCAAGGCTCACCCAAGCTATTCATGCAATAGTTTTCACTCCAACCAAGGTTAGGGAAGCGAGCCAAAGCAGGAGAGCCAAATTACCGATTTTATTGCTACACAAGGAATTTTTGCCCCTTTTATGAGCTGTCCTCATCAGAGACTTTGCCCTCCTCCCTCTCTGTCTGCAGCCACAGCCGAGGTGGAAGGAGAAGGAGACCTGTCTCCATCTCCCCAATTTGCCAGATAAGTGGAAGCACCGGAGCCAAGATGTTTAAATCATGCATCCTAATGCGATGTTGCTGCGCAACCACAGCAGAGCAGCAGGCGTGCCTGCGAGCGGGCGTCCCCGCGGGAGGACAACTTGCATAACAGAAGTTTCTCTGTTGACGGCGCCGATCCCGCGCAGGCTTGTTCCTCCTCCCCGCGCCTTCCCCTCCAGGACGGCAGCTGTTGCTTGAGCAAGCCCAGAACTTTTTTTGCCTCATCAATCCATCCTGGTGGGCCTTCCACACATTTCGCATTATTCCGCCTGACATCTGTTCACAATTTGTTTCTAATTCCTCACTCTGCTCCTCCTTGCCCGACTCTGGCCGTAGAGCCGAGAGGAACTTGCGCAGAGCCCCGGCACGTGCAGTTTGCTGGGAGAAAACTTCCACTCCACCCACCTCGCGCCCAGCGCCGGAGAAGTTGTTTCTCTCGGGAGGTGAATCTCTGCAGCACAGCCCTGCGCGGGGCCCGGGCGGTGGGACGGGGGCGAGAGCGGGTCCCCGCGGCAGTGGCAGTCACCACCCGCCCTGGAGCGCCGGGCAGCTGCTGCGTGGCTCACCGGGGACATCTGCGTTTCAGCGGACAGCTGAATAACCCTTAATATCAGCTTTTTAGAGGACCCAGTCAGCTCTGAGTTATTCCAGACATATGCAGGTGCAAGTGAGAGCCAAACGTTGCCCAAAGTTTGCAGGATGCTTTGGATCCTCTGGAACGAAAGGGATATAAACTAATGGGTGGATGCCAGCTGGTAATGGTAAGCAGATGGCAGGAAGACTGCTGAGAGCGGACTGCTTTATTTACTTGCTTATTCATTTATAGACCATATTTTGGGAAAAGAAAATTAACCTGACTTTGTACCACCCACTGCACTCGGAGAGAACAGGCACAGGCGCTGGTCACGGCTACCTGCGCCTCTCCCCGCTCCCCCTGCGGTGGGTTCCTCTCTCTCTCATTTACCTGCTGTCCGCGAAGGCGGGCGGGCAGGGATCGGGCCCGGCCAGCCTTCCGCGCAGCTCTGCAGAGCTGGGCCTGATCCTAGAGCGGGGCCGAGACGGGAAAACTAATAACGAGCACATCACAGAACTACAGAAAAACACACTGCGAGGGGCCACTTGCCTGCCGCAGGCAAGAGCAGCTCCGCTGCGCCGTTCCTAGAGAGCCTTATTTACCCTGTTCTTGGAAATCAGGAATCCCACATCCTCTCCAGCAACCTGTTCTCACGCTAATTGTCCTTAAAGCTGAAAATCTCTTTTCTTACCAGCATTCACAGCGAGGACTTGCTGGGATCCTGCTCTCTCCCAGCTTTGAGCCCCACTCTGCTCATGCCCACACGTGAGACCCTTCAACCTCGTTCTGCAATAACTCCTCTACGCCTCAAAACATCCCCAATGTGGGAAACGCTGTCCCACCCCCAACTGCTTCAAACATCACCTCCAACATCAGAGTCTTCCTAAAACAGCGGGAGAGCGCAGTCAGCCCAGACACGATGATCCCATACAAAGCCCAGGGAGACCCAGGTGCTCTCAGGGCAACTGGCCCCAACACGCTCCGAAACGGCTCCCAGCTGGTGTCCATCTGACCGTAAGGACCTCTTTTGGGTGGAACCTTCACCGCGCACAGAGCTGATGCCGGAGCAAAACCGCCACGAGTACCCGACCCAGCTGCAGCTCGCTCCCCCAGAGCGGCTCTCTCGGCGGCAGCAACACTTTTGCCTTTCAACTTGAATTTAATCGCAAAATAATTAGCTCAGCAAAAATTCAGGAGTCATTTGGCATATGTGCCTGTCTCACACGCCGCTGCGAGCAGTTCCTTTTGTCACTCGGCCGGCTTTCGCCGGCTGTGCTGAGAAGTCACGAAGCCCCACGTCCCTCCCCTCCCCCATCCCAGCCGCGTTGCGTTACGTTTCTCAGATCAGTGGATAAAACCACCTCCGGGCTGATCTCGGGTTTGGCCATCCTCAGCCGCAGCGACCTGAGGCCTTTGGTCACCGGCTTTAACGGAGGGAGGCGGCAGGAGGGACGGGTCCAGCATCCCCGGCCCCCTGCCCCGTCCCTCCCGGAGCGGCACAGCGATGCCGGCGGGTTTTGCCGGTGGGTCAGGGAGGAGAGCGGCCGTGCCCAGCCCGGGCACCACGGACATCCCCACCTCAGCACGGCAGGGAAAGGCCCGGAGTGCGCTCGCCATCGCCCAGCAGCGCTAGTCCGGCTTCGTTTGCAGCGTGGCTAATTGAGCTTTTCTTCCTTTCTCCTGTTTTTGCTGTTAGTAATTAGCAATTAGCATTAATAATCCCCCTCCCCTCCACGGGGAATATGAAATCCATCCTCCCGCGAGAGCACGCCGCCCCCACGCCGCTCGGCCCCACGGAGCCCCCCACGCACCCCCTCCCCCGGCTGCCGTGTCGGGGTGCAGACGTGGGGACCGCCGGAGGGGCGGCGGAGCCTCCGGGAAGGAGATCGCCCAGAAACTGCAGAAAAGGATTTGGGGAGTGGGGAGAGGAGGAGCGTGGGCGCGGAGGAAGCACGGAGCCCGGCCAGCCCTCGGCCAGGCACTGCCGCCGTGCGCGCGTGAGCCCTCAGCCCTGAGAGATACCTGTCTCCCACCCCGCTTTTGCTGTACGTTTTTCCCCTTCTTGATGAAAAGAAGTTCTTTTCTGATTGAACTAATTATGCTGATTGAATTTCCTCCCTCTCTCTGTCTCTGAGTGTGAAAGGTTTCCTTAATTTGATGGGGGTAATTGTTATGCACACACTGTCAGATGTTAATGCAATTCCGTGATTGACAGGTAATCAGCACATCAGTTGTACAAAAAGAGTGAATAAGTCTGTAATTTTATTTCCCCTGATTCCAGTGTGTGGGATGGCAGGAAAATCTAAATTAGCAATCAGGGAAGGCAGCCCTGCTCCAGCGCGAGCTGCCAACAGCCCGGGTGGATGGCTGGGGCTGGGATTGCGCGGTCTCGCTGCAGCTCCGAGGGGTTTACCTGCAAACACACTGCTCACTGCTGAGCTCCTACGGCTGCTTTTCGCGGGAGCAATTTGGGGGTTCGGCCCTGCTCCCACCACTGCCTCCATCCCTGCTCCCGGGGCAGCATCCGCACGTGGCTCCAGCAAGAGCGGGAACGCGCTTCCTACAGAGAGAGGCAGAAACGTCCTCGGAAACCTGAGAGTTTTGGTACCCCAAAGTCCCCCTGAGAAACCTGTGAGCAATGGGAAGCCCCGTGGGCTTTGCTAAGCCGGAGGATGAAGCCGCGTGAGGATGCACGGCTCTCGGGCCGTCCCCAGGGCGAGAGCGCGCGCTGCTAATCGCTGCCTCCAGAGAAAGTAAGACACGGGTTGTTGATGAGGTAACTGCTGGCCGGGTGCTCCCCTGGGCTTCCCGGCGCGGCAGCGGGGAGGGACGGGAGCCGCTGGGAGGTTTTTGCTTTGCACCTTCCATCCGGGCTGGCGGAGCTGAGCGACAGAGGCAGAACCAGACCGGCGCTCCCACCAGCAGCTGACGGCGTCTGCCCATTTCATTTACTGCTTGTCAGCCGCTGACGAGCCCCAGGCAGGCGGGAGGTAGGGATGCCAAAACACAAATTTCCCCAGAAGATTTTCTGAGCCTTCTTATATTCTTGCTTTTCTTTCTTTAGTAAGAAAGACCCTGATGTAATTTTTTGCTCATCGCCTAGCCCACATCCCAGGACATCGCAGAGCAGAGCCCCGCGCACCCACAGCCATTCGCCGCGGAGGCTGCGCCTCGTGGCTGCGCACGCGCTCCGGGTGCCGCCTTGTGTGCGCAGACACGAGAGACCGCACAGTGTCCGCGGCCCTGGGGCACCCGGCGAGCCTGGAACCCCCCGGCAGCGGGAAGAGAGAACCCGGAATAAGGACACCCGGGACCAGCTGCAATGCCCCGAACGAAGGGGCTGATTTCTCCCTCCTCTCCCTTTGTGGGAGAGACCCGCAGCGGTTCAAACCGAACGCCGTGCCCCAGGCAGCGGGTGCTGCCTGCCCCGGGCTGGCACTCGCCATCCCCAGGAGCTCCCGGAGGCCGAGGCCCCCCCGACCACCCCCCCAGCATGAGGGGTGAGCCTTCACAGGGGCTGGGGGCTCGGGGACCACCGCTCGGGGCTGGGGACGGCTGACGGCAGCCCATAGGGGAAACGGGGAAGGCAAACCGGACTGCGAACAGCATCCGCTGAACGCTTGCATTAACATAATAAAGGGTCAAATCCTACGTATGAAGAGCTGGGAGTGAATAGCTAGATTTACCATTAGTGAGATTTATCTGCAGTATTTAAAATCCCTTTTGGAAGGATTTGAGTCTTTAGCGAGGCTGGTTCTCCTCCCCAGAGCATGCATAAACCAGGCTATTCAAAGCGAAAAATCTGTGCTGATTCGGATGCAGAGCTCTGCCCTGCGCTTCAATAGGATTGCACCGGGTATAAGCCAGCGGAGAGCTCTGCCCATACCGCAGATGATACAGGAGCCTCAAGGAGCTTAGTGGTTCTTAGGGAAAGAAAGAGGGTGTGAGAGGAGAAGATTAGAGCAGGACCTCACTGTAGTCAATAAATCCCAAGGAGAAGGAGAGACCGCTGCGCTGGCAGAGCTCCCCTCAGATTGCAGAACACATAAAACACTGTCTCCAGCTAAAGGGATGTTTGACATTGGAGAAAATTAGACAGATTTTTTTTTTTTTTATCTGGTGTAAGTCACATGCAAAATAAATTGCAAAGGGCAGCAGCAGGAGCAGCTGGTAAAGACAGATGAAAAATCAGATTTAGACAAGCATCTCCAGGCAAAAAAGATACTTAGGATTAGGCTGCTAATTTGTAATCACAGATGGGGATAGGGCTGTGTTGTCGAGGCAGTGTAAATAGGCTGTAGGAGGAGCACCAGGCAGTGCATCGGCGCAGGCAGGAGTGGGGGAATGCGCCCGGAGGAAAACACCCGCGGGGACAGTGCGAAGGGCCGGGGACCCCCGAGCAGTCCCCCCTCTCACAGGGAGCAAATTACCCCCTCCCACCACAGCACAGCGTTGCTCACAAAAATAAAACCCAGCTCGTGCGTCTTAGTTCTTTTACAGCCGAGACTGAAAGATTAAATACTAATGCTAAATATAAAAAAATACTATAATTAAGCCAAACTCCACAGCGTGCTGAGGGCCTGACTGCGGGGTGAAGGCAATGCAGATACTTGGGAGCAGCAGAGATGCACACACCGTCTTTTCCCCTAGGTGAAGGTAATTTCCATTTCAGCACAGACTTCATATGTTTTTTTATGACCCGAATCAGAAATTTTCTACTGATCTGTGCCTCGAATACTCTGGCATATCTGTGACTTGACTGGGGTTGGGCCAGATTAAACAAATTGTCTCTAACTCTCCTGGTTTACGCCTTCCCGGGCACCGGCAGTCCCGGGCTGTTGGGGGTTTATCTCAGCGCAGCCGCGGGGTCCGGGGCAGGGTCCCGGCCGGGGGCTTTGGGGCCAGCCGGCACCGCTGCGGCGAGAGCAGAGCGGCCGCTCGGCCACGTAAGATGCTGCGGGGCTCAGAGCCCGTGTGTCTGCCGCATCCGGAGAAAACGAGCTCAGCTGACATGTCAGATGGGCCCTCTCCATTTAAATCACCGCATCAGAGAAGCGCCGTGTTGCAATCAAACTCAATGCAAATAATAAATAATAACGAAGCAGAGCCCCCCCACCCCAGTCCCAGCGGGTCTCCGGGCACTGGATGGGGCTGGCACCCCGGGCAGGCGCACCCCTGTGGGATGCCGAGGGATGCCGGGGTCCCACGGGTGGACGGGGACAGGCACGGGGACCTGCGCTCCCCGGCTCCTCTCTCCCACCGGCCCCCGCTCTCTTCCCAGGCTGGGAAGAAAACCCCACCGGGCTCTGCTTGCTCCTGCGCTGGGCAGGCGCCGGGGGTTCCTCCAAGGGGAGACACACTATTGCCAAATACTGCAATACTGCAGCTCTACCCGCCTGCCCCTGCCCAGCGCGCGGCCGCAAGCGTGCAGCGCAGAGCGCGAGCGAGCGCGTGCCGGCCCGGCTGGCGAGCTGCGGGGAGCTCCCCGCTGCCGAGCAGCCATGCGGGAGCGGGGACTGTAGGTGGCAATCGCATCTTGCGAGCGGGAGGGAGGCGGGTGCCGCGGCCGCCGGCTCTGCCCGAGGGCAGCGAGCCGGGGAAGGGGCTCCGCTGCTGGGGGAGCCCCCTGAGCCCCTCCGCTCGCTCGCACCGTGCCGTGGGGAGCGGGCGGCCTCCGGCTGGCTGTTACGCGCTCGCTGCGCGCTAACAAAGAGCCAATGCTATTTCCATAGCAAGGAGTAATTTCTAGAGAGGAATAACTTTCCTTCCTGATGCTGAGCCCGTGCAGACTCTGTTTTCCAGGCGCAGGCTGGGTCCTGGACGGGAGCCCCCCTCCCTGCCCGGGGGCTGCAGCACACACCGGATCGGTGCACGCGTGCAGGCTGACCCGCCGCGTGCCGTGCAGCCGTGCCCACCACAGCCCGCGCCGACGTTCACAGCACCAACGCAGTCATGGCGCACGGCAGAGGTAAATAAATATTATTCACCCAGGTGGGTGCTGAATCACACAGCCTCATTCAGTGCTTCCACGGAGCAAGAGGTGTGTCAGGCACAGAGCTCGGAGCGTCGCCTGCTCCGTCCTTGCGCGCGGGCAGCACGCCGAAGCCGTGCGTGCACGGCAGGCGCATGCCTGGAATGAGCCGAACTCTGCTTCCCGGCTCCTGTTCCGCAGCTGATCACCAAACACCTAAGACTGCCGAGAACTGGGACATTCCCCGGAGCGGGTGTGGAACCGGAGCTGGCGCTGGCTGGCAGTCCCCAGCCAGGACATGGCAACCCTCAGCCGACCCGCGGTCGGACCACCAGTGTCTCTGCTAAGGGCACTTTGATAAGGTCCGTTGAGACGATTGCACTCACACATAAAACATGGAAACCATGGAGTGGGGTGTAGAAAATCCCAGAGGTGATAGGCTGTTTAACAGTTCTCTGTTACCAAGTGCTGCTGGAAGCCATCTCTCGCTGCCACCTTCCAGCAGCTGCCACCTCAGTGTCCTGCCCGGAGAGGGGCTGGGGACAGCCAGGACGGCTCTACATGGCACGTGTGGGGCAGGACTGCACGGGTCAGTGCCTGAGCTGGGGCAGCACGTGGCACAGGGTCTGGCACAGCCGCGCTGGTACCGGCTCTGCCCCCAGACCCCGTCGCATGTGCCTGGACCGGCCACGTGGCCGCATCCCGCGTAAGTGCTCCTGCGGCCGTGACCCACAGCTGCACTGTGACATCCCGTCTCAACACAGAGCCCTGGCCGTGACAGCTTCGGGAGCGACGAGGGCGGCCGTAAGAGCAGGCAGGATGGTGACAGGCTCTTAGTGACACTTTCCTCTGACCCCATGTGCCCGGGGGGCTGCAATGGCTCCGTGTGCCCCCAGCGCCTCCTCCCCCGGACGGGTCCCACCCGCAGCAGCCGCGGCAGGCTCGGCTGGCTCCCGGAGGTACGGCAAGGCAATTAGAGCGATTGATCAGGATTTCCTCCTGCCCTCACACCTTCGTGCTTTCTCTCCCACACACAGTGGTACCGGTGCTGCTTCTCGCCCCGGCACAGACACGCGTGTGCTGCTCCTGGCGCAGGCACACGCCGCAGGGGAACTGCCGGCGCTTGGCACCCTTTACTCCCCCTCAAGCTCCTGATCCTTCTCCTCACAGCACAGTTCGTCAGCTACGGCGTTAATGTAAAAACGGACCCCTCAGATGTTTCTGAGTGTGGATTACACTGGGTTATCCCACCGCCGGAGTGGCACACGCAGCCCTCGGCAGCAATGAGAATCAGACCCAGGAGCTATAAATCACTCCTGTTTGTCAAGCTCCCCGAGCATGAAATAGTCTCGCAGTGGCTCCAAGGGCTGCCAAACCCCGCGCAGGGGACGCGGCTGTGCTGCGTGGGCAGCCGACCCGCAGCTCCGTCTCCGGCCAGACCCGGCTCTGCTACCCCTCCGTCCGGGCAGGACGGCCACCGCCGCGCCGGGGCCACCCCTGCCCACGGGGACCGCAGCTCTGCCACCAGCTACGCCGAGTTAGCCCGTGGGTTAACAGAACAAAGCAGCCAAATGCTTTGTTCTGATCCCGTTCCCACGCCTAACGGGAGAAATAAAATAATTCCCTCTGAAATTATTTGGAGTGGGTGGCCAGAGACCCTGAATTCTTCATTCCCCTTCCCTCATCTCAAAGAACAACTGCCATCGAACCTAAAGGGAAAAGCAAATGCCCAAGGCTCTGTATCGCCGAGGCAGAGGAAAACACTGGCTTGGAGAAGTGCCAAGGGAAAACGCTCAGTGAGCGACAGCAGCGCAGCGCTCACGTGCGAGGGAAGGGACGGGAATGCTGGAAGGAGCGGAGCCGAGAGCTGACAGCAGCCGCAGGAGCGTCCCGGCCGGAGCGGTCTGATACCACAGCAGCGTTTGAGCAATAAAAATCTGTGTCCTGGGGCGGCTCTTTAATTTACTGGTGAACAGCGAAGAGATGAAAGCCGGCCACGGGGATGCCTGCCGGTCGGCGGCAGCTGCCTCCCAAGGGCAGCATCGCCGTTTCAGCCGTGGGACACCCCTCTGCCGGGGCTGTGCGATCGTATGGGGTTGGTTTATGCTGGATAGGAAGATCGTATCACGCACCGTGCTGGTCTCACGCCGCTACAGCTCAACAAGCCCAGCGTGAAGCAGCAAAGGCAGGGGAGAGCGTTAAGTCCTTTCCTAGCATTTTAATAGCATCACAACACTTCAACACATGGATAAGAGCCTCGGGTGAGAGTCGAGTGTCATCCAGCTGATTTTCTCTGCCCTGCAGCACCTCGTGCCCTTTCCCTGCCTCGCCCCCAGCCCCCTCCGAGCCGACTGCCTCGGGCTGCTGGTTTCACTGCAGGCGGCTGCTTTTGGCTTTCCGTTTCCCCAGCAGGAACCCCTTTACCTCCCCCGTGCCTCTCCTCCCTGGCCGGGAGCGAGGCACCGGCCGTGGCCGACGCCGGGTACCGGCTCCGAGCATCCTCCCGGGGCAGGGCTCGGCAGTGCCCACCGGCGGGCTGAGCCGAAGCCGTGAGCTGCCCCCACGGCTCCCCTCCGCGCTGACACGCCGGTGTGCTCGTTTGTGTCTAAGCTTATGCTAATCAATGCGTGTGGGCTCTGCACAGCGCTCGGCATTGGCAGTGCTAAGCCAAGAGTGACTCAGGCCAAAACCAGGCTCAGGTCTTCATTTTTTCACGACGCTTGAAAACCAGCACTGGGTAAATTAGAGGAGAAAACGTCATACCAACCGAAAAAAAACCCAGAAATAGAAGCAGAATTGAAGACCCTCTTCTCTAATCACCAGCGACCCTGCCCTTTCTCAGGGAGGGCCCTGGGGCAGCGTCCTGGCCGTGAGGAGCAGCAGAGCTCCATCGAAACCATGAAGGATCTTCTCCTGTGCGACTCTCACTGGTCCGGGCACCAGCGCTGCAGCAGGGGCACCGGCGTGGCTCCCAGCAGGGAATTCTGGGTCAAAACTCACAGAAAACGAAGCTGCTGAAAACAGAAATTCCTGGAAGCTGTCCCCTTTCTTCAAAATATTTAGAATTTTTGTCAAAAAAACGGCTGACAACACCCAAACTGACTCTTTTGGACCGGCTTCTCTCTCTCTCTGCAGTTCTCAGCCAGCATTTTTCAGTGGGTTTTGGCAGAAAATCTTTGGGTTTTGACAGTTGTTCTTTTCTCAACGACAAGCTGACATCTTCCACTGTATTTTTTTAAGAGTACTTCTGAGTTTTGGTTGTTGGAATTTCACTCAAGAAAAAGAAACTGCTTTTCACAAACCCTCCGACAATAAAAGTGACATTATCAGTGGGTCCAGGACGATCCGACGCGGCGGATCGCGAGGAGATGTCAGGAGAGCTCGGGCAGGCGGCGACGGGGAAGGGGAGCGGGGGACAAAGCGCGACCTTCGCCTTCACGTTCCTTACAGCTCAGCCGGGAGAATCAGCTTTACTCATCGTATTCCAAACACTTGCGTCACCGTCGCCTTCTGCCTCTGAGGCGGAGAGCTCACCGGCTCCTGCCAAGGCCTGGAACGAAGCGAGTGGCTGACTTGGGTTTCTCAGCTGCTGCCCCGGTTTTGGGGTCTCCTCCAGTCCAGACTGAGCATCACCGAGTTCCCCCTCGCACTGACCTCCCTCCAGAAATTGGGAAGGCATCGGGCAACTCCGTTTGATAATGCCGTAGCTACATCCCTGCAGGACACTCACGGGAAAAGCCCTAAACACACCTTCTCCGGTTCAGCTGGACAGGAGCAACGTGTCCGGGTTTGCTCCCGCGGCCTCCCGACCCCCCCAGTCCCCGAGCTCCAGCTCCTGCCCGCCCGCCCTCGCCAGCGGGAGGAGGATGAGCCCCAGCTCGGAGGGACTCGGCTGTCACGCGTGCGAATCATCGGTATTAATGTTGCCCTGACATGGTTTTTTACAATTTATTATGTGCAGATGGACTCTGGGAATGCAGTTGTTTTAATTACAGCGAAACGCCAGGCAAGATTGGTTATGCAAGTCAATAAATCACTCGACTGCACTGATTAAACAGGAGTAATATTTTGAATAAGTGACTGTCTCAGGAACGATCATTACTATATTACATTATCATTCTCCCCTACATGTATATTGCAAACAAAATTAAATGAAGATGTCAAGTTGCAACAGAGACTAGACACTAATTAAAGCAAAAGCAGATCGGTCCTTTCTTGAAAGGTGAGACTCGGGAGCAAGAACCGCAGCCGACACCGTCCACCGAGTGGCTTTTCCCACGGGCTCTCTGGGCTTTGACACTCACCTGCAGTGGCTCCGCTCCGCTCCTGGGCAGCGCCTCAAAACGAGGTGACAGATGGAAGGAGGATTAGGGGAAATGCTCGTATTAGGCAGAAAAGAGATGGATGACCTCACTCCGCATGAGTGTTCTGCCCAGGGAAGGGGTGTGCTCTCCACGGGTGGGAAAGGGGCTCAGCCCAAACACCGGTTCGGCTTTAGTCAACCACACGAGAGATGCAGCTCCGCAGGCGCACAGCTGGGTGAGGTTTGATGGCCCACGATACAAATGAGGGGAGGGTAGATGATCTAGTGGTCTTCCCTAGTCTTAAACTCTCTGAAATTATGAATTATATCAGGTATTCCAGGAGAACATTATTTATTTGATCTGATTTTCACAGGTAATTAATTTCTCTGAAAGTGACTACTGGTACTATTAGGAAGCATTGGCATTTTCATTATATTTATAGCTTCTTCCCAGGTAATTACTAACACATGAAGAATCCGATTATGGTCCCTGCAATGAAAGGCAGGAGTCTCTTGGGAGGGACATACCACTTGCCATCAAATGAGAGAAAAGCTCGTATTAAACCGATTTCCGAAAATAACTATAATGGTGCATCTTAGCCAGTTCCCAGAAGAGATACAAGAGAATATTATCAAGGTGAAATACTTTGATGAACGTATTTATGCTGCAGAGCCGCAGCCAGGTGCTAGGAAGCCTTCCAGCTGACCTGAACTTAAATCTTGCATCAAACGGCGCGCTTCTGCTCCAGAGCTCATCAGCTCCCTCCTGCTCTTCCAAACGACCTGGAGCCAGCCCTGGCGCTGGCCTGACGCCACAGGCTTAAGCTCTAACTCGCCCCATCCATCCACCCATCCATCCATCCATCCATCCATCCATCCCTCCCGCTCCTCCGTGCCCTGCGGGCCCCGCGGCGCGACTGCCCGGCGGGACGCGGGGCTGCCCCCGGCCGCAGCAGGGCCACCGGCCTCATCCAGCTGACGCTGTGCTCCAGACACACCGTTTGTCATCAGCTGCACTAAATTAATTTTTTAGCACCAGCCGGCAGATGGGGTGTTAAAAGTCAGGAGTGCAATTTGGGGAGTTTGCAGCAGTCTGGAATGTTTCCTTTATTTATTTTTTATTACTCCAGCTTTCTGAGAGCCGTAGCTGACACGTACCACAGTCAGGGCTGCTGTCGGGGCCGGTTCCTGCTGCCCGTTTCCTGGCTGCTTATATTTTCTGTACCACAAACCTTTATGCGGGAATCAGAAACACACGGGTCAGTCTGATCTGCCTTGGCTCGCCTCCGCTGTTGCCTTCACTGTCATCAACATCCACGTCCACACATCTCCCTGCATCTCCCCCAGCCGCCCGGCCGTCCCCCTGCCGCCCCCGGCCCCGCTCCCTCCCGCCTCTTCTGCAGGCGCCGGTCGGCCCCTCGGGATGTGCGCCGCGACACTGCCACCGGCGTGGAGCGCGTTCTGCACGCTCGTGCTGCGGGAACGGGTTCGTAGTTCGTATTGGAGGAGTCTCAGCCAAGCTGGAGCGGAACAATTCCAGTCAGCGCCAAGTTGCATTATCAATAAAAAGGGAGTTTTGACTAATAATTTGCAAAAAAAAAAATTGCTCTCTAGAATGAAAAATGCCCTCTGGACTGTCAGCAGCAGAGGTGAGCTTCTCCTGCAGAGATAGGGCAGTAATGCAAAACTGCAGGTAAAAAAAAGCCTCTCCCACATCCCATTCTTAAAATCAGGTGGATTTTTAAGGTAATTGCTATGTCACTCATGCTGACTTCGAACCACGTCTCATTTTCCTCGAAACAGTATTCAAACGTATCTCAAATGCGCTCCACGCTGAGATTTTTAACATTCATTTCCACCCATTTCTCTTTCCTTTTCTTTTGCCTCGTGGGGCTCAGCAAGAGCCAGGAACGGCTTTTCTGTGTTAGGGGCTGCGCTTGGCCGTGGCGGCTCCACCTGCGCAGACGCTGCGGTCCCACCTCTGCGGGATGCGCGGCGGACCCCGGGAGCCGCGCACGGGGGTCGGTGCTGTGAGCGCAGGAGGAGGCGACGCTCCTGCCCGTGTACCGCAGTCCGTCCCCGGGTTTCAGCCCTGCCTGTACAGTACCGCCGTAGGGTCACCCCGGCGAGGGGTGTTCTCACCGAGGAGCCCGACTCGCGCTGCTGACGTGAGGGTGTGCGTGTGCGCGCACGTACAGCGTTTGGTGTCGGTAAGAGGTTCACCGGCCGATGAGTAACGCGGAGCTGGCAGGACGGCAGAGGGTGAGGGCTAAACAAGCTCCTGCAAGCATAAAGAGAAACAACTTTTAAGATTCACTTTTAAGACAGGGTGCTGGGCGATCTTGTCTAGACTGTGCTTTTGCCAGGAGAGGTTGGGCCAGACGGTCCTTGAGGTCCCTTCCAAGCCGGCGTTCCGTGGTGCTGCGACTGCCTGGAAAGCACAGGCAGCTCTGATGGTCAGACCTGGCTTTGCAGAGGCATTTATCCACAGGAGAGGCTCGTTTAAGCTCCGCAGCAGCTTTAAAAACCTAAGTGGCATATTAAATAATTCACCGAGTGCCCGGCAATGCGGTGGGACCCCTCGGAAGGACGTTGGGAAAAGAGGCAGTTCATAGAAGCATTTACAGCCCTTCGCCAGTCCGGCAGGGACCACCGCAGCAGCTACAGCCGGGACAGGAGCAGAGGGGGACCGTCCCCGCACGGCCTGGGGCCGACACGGCACTGAACCCGTGGAAGGTCTGTCCTGCCCGGGGCTGGCGGCGCGAGGCAGAGACCACCCCGCAGCCCCTGGCCACCGCTGGGACGGCGTCACGGGGGACACCGCCTTTGCCACCTCTTGTACCGCCTGCTGCCTAATGGCCCTTGGCTTACAGACCCTTGTTCTCCTCCTAATTGGCTTTTGGGGCTTATTCCTGATTATGTTAATCTCCTCAGGAAAAGCTGTTTTCTAGCCCATTTGTACATCTACACCCAAGCAGCGTTTGGCAACACAAGATCTGCTACCAGCATCACGGCAGCCGGGGGAAAACATGGCGCATCCTCGCGTACGGCTCCTGAGTTTTCTGGCTGAGAGAGGGGAGAGACACCGGCAGAGCCGGGCTCTGCCACGGGGAGAGCTGCCGGAGCCCACCACGGCCCGAGAGCCCCGGGTGCCAGCTTGGGCAGGGCAAGGAGGTTGCTGTCTCCAGCATCGAAGGCTCGAAGAGACGTGAGCAGTCTCAGTCCCTGTAACGAAGCCGGCGGACCCGAGAGGCTGCCGTGGCCCCGCTCGGTGCTGCCCCTCCTGCGGGTGCAGAGGCGCGCGATGGCCGGGACCGGGAGTCCCGCGGGCGACGGGGCAGGGGCGCAGCAGTGCGGTACGGGGTGCCCAGGGGTCTCCCCCGCCTGGCCGGGGAACGGAGGGATGAAACCCGCTGCAAGTTGGCTGGGGTGGGAGCGAAGCCCTTGCGGGGCCAGGAGAGGGGCCGAGCCGCGGGCTGAGTGTCGCAGGGATGAAGGTCACCGTTGGCACAAGAGAAGGCGGCACAGCCCCGGTGCTCCCCCTCCCCCCGCTGCCTCCTCTCCCTCTGCCTCCGGCTTCAGTTCTGCAACGGTTAAAACACAGATATTGCCTTTCTGCTCAGTGAACCAAGTGATAGGATTGCAGTTAATGGTAATTTGAACATGTTTGGTCAACTAGAAATACATAACTAGATTGAAACATGAAAATGCCCTATGAATTTATACAACTGATGCATTTGAACGCAGTCAGCTGTTAACTTCATTGCAAGAAGGATGGTAGAAATAATTTGCAACAACCCACACATTTTTTATTGAACCTTTGCAAAGAGGAATAATGTATCAAATGTACCTATATGTCTGCCTCACACC
Source organism: Anarhynchus alexandrinus (assembly GCA_008711295.1). Classification (NCBI taxonomy): domain Eukaryota; kingdom Metazoa; phylum Chordata; class Aves; order Charadriiformes; family Charadriidae; genus Anarhynchus; species Anarhynchus alexandrinus. The sequence goes on from VUYV01000252.1 coordinate 829,277, forward strand.
TACATACAGCACCGCTGCTCAGATATTAGTAGGCTGCAGCGTTCAGGAGCAGATATAAGAGGTTTTCAGCTACAAAAGATCTCTCTCTCATCTGACCTTGCTGCTTTGATTGCCAGAGCTCTCCTGGCGGCTGCGGGCACACGGTCACGGTCTGCTTCTCCTCCCTCCCGCCTAAGTCGGGGACCTCACTCTTAAGTTGCACTTTGAGTTGCACACTGACCATCAGGCCATCCCGCTCATCCATTCTGCCACTCAAAGAAGACTCTGCTGGTGCCATGGCCACATGCGGAACAAAGTATCCCAACCCTCCTCCCCACTCGGAGCCGTCAGTGAGCCTGGCCAGGATACTACTGGCTTTTCTGAGAAACGCGTCAGAGAAATAGGCCATGCCTGCCTTTCCCCCGGCATCCATGAAAGGAGGTGGGAGCAGATCTAGCTGCGATCCCCCCACAGAAATTCATTCCTATGCAGAGCTTGAGGTATTTCATGCTAGAGCCACAGATCTGGATGTTCCTGCCGGGATCTGCTCATGGTATCGTCATCCAAACCTCCCATCCCATCCCATCCCATCCCATCCCATCCCATCCCATCCCATCCCATCCCATCCCATCCCATCCGGTCTCTCTTGTTCCCCTGCGGGTGTTTTCCCTGCCACTTGTCCCATTCCCTGAGAGGGAGATGAAGCTCTTGGATGGTCCATCCGCACAGCCCTCCCTGGTGGGTTAAAGGAGGGAAGAGAGGATGGAGTCGGGGCCGTGCCTGTGCCGCGTCTCGCGATGAGGCTGGGGCTCCGCATCCCTCACTCACGAGCTTGAGAGGACGGAGCCCGCTGAATTGCCAATGAATGCTCCAGCTTTCCTTATTTAGACTTCACCATTTTCTCCTCTCATCTTGTTAAAGGATGTAATTTATGTTGTGTGTGTCCATTTATGAGCCATTATATCCTAAATGAAAGAAGAGACGAAACATATTCTCTATTTAAAGCTTCCAAAATAGGCCTGATTAATATGTCCAATTGATTGTTCAGCTGTTCTACTTGCTAATCTGCAAAAACTAATTAGGCAAGTGGGAAACCAAAATACTGGGTCATTTCCATCGTGTGCTAATGAATGTTCTTCAGTTTAGCAAATGTTTTGTTTCCACTATGGAGAAAGAATAACATCAGAGATAGATCTGGCTGCCATATAGAGAAAGCTGTGCTACCAGTTAGATCCATAATTGATAAGTCGGAGTAGACTGGCCTGCAAAAAGATATGTATTGACTCGCTAGGAAGCCTGTGTTTTGGGCCAGACTGCAAACTAGCTTTCCAGGGTGAATCCGTTCAAGAAAGGCGGTACTTTACTCAGATTCCCAAGCTAACGGCCCTTCTTTCCCTCTCACATCACCACCCCAACTAACGATGTCTTTTTGCTCCAGGGATGCCTTTCTGAAAGTGTCCTAGAGGGCCTTCAGATATTCTGGAAAGATCCTCTTCTTCCCTCTCAGAAATATCTCAGAGTTTGTTTCCTGCAACTTTCCATTTGCAATTTGCTGCCGAATAAGTGGATTTGCTCTCAGTGCTTCAGTTTTGGAGCATCTGCACATCACATCCTTAATTGTCCCAGTTGCCACTGAGGCTGGTGGGAGCTGCGTGGTCAAAGGACCTTTCTACCTTTTTCTACCTGAAAACACAGACGCTGAAAAGGGGCGACTGAGTCAGGAAGAGAGGGCAGAGAAAGAGAAAGCTGCGAGGGATGGGGGCAGGCATTTGCCTGCAGCCCGGCAGCCACAGCAGCCAAGTGCTCCTCTCCGCGTGTCATTAAGCCGAGGAGCGTTAGTTGAGATGCAAATGTATGCACTTTGTAAACAACCCTTTTTACTGCAGGTTAAAAGCCAGTTTCTGGAATCACATACAGAGGAGACAATTAAAGCAGCTCCCAGGCTGCGGCTCGCATCAGACCAGCACGTGCAGCACCGCTCTCCCAGAATACAGAGCCGTTCCTTGATCGGCTTTATCCGCTCTTGTTTGATCTGGAACTTACACAATGAATATCTAATGCCGGCGCTCTCGGTACCCGGCACTCCTTAAAACTGAATAACTGATTCCATTAAAAGGGCATTAGCTCTGTATGCTCATAATTAATCTCCTCAAGAGAACTAATAGTTCAAAAGACTTGTGTGGAGCAAGGACGTTTTACATCACACAGCTCATTTTTCCTAATTGATTAATTTAAGGCGATCTCTAGAGCAGAGTTTTATGGCACAGAACCTTTTCACCCCACACACGGGGAAAATAAATAGCTATCAGCGAGCAACCAGACCCCGTTCCTCGAGTCCTGGCAAAGCGGAGCGCGAGCACAGCGCGCGCGGAGTCGAGAGAAGGCTCTCAGGAGCCCTCAGCCGCGCTGGAGCCGGCGGCACGTGGGGACAATCCCGAGCAGCAGCCGCCTCCTTTCGTTCTGCGGCTCCGCTCCATCCCCCGGCGCTCTCCCGCAGCCTTTCAAAGCAGAGAGAGCGTTTGACATGCCCTCGCTGCCGACCTCTGCCCCTTCGCCAGCGTGTGTTGGAGGGTAACGGCTCTTTGCTCGCAGACACGGCGCAGCCCGACCCTGCGCCCCGGCTGCGGCAAGGAGAAGGCGAAGGTGACAGCTCTGCCCCATTTAACGCTCTGCAGCACCTCCCTGCGATATTTGCTCCTTCGTATCTCCCTCCGTGACATTTTCAATGAGCCTCTTGTCCTTTCCCCGCTGCCGAGTGGCGGAAGGCACCGGCACATTTGACATCCTGCAGCTTCCCTGGGAGACCCTTCTCCCCGGGGCCGGGGTACCGCAGGGGCTGCACGCTGCAGGGATGCTGCAGGGATTTCTGCTGCATGGTCAGCGGTGGCTCTCCTTTTCCCCTTGGGTTTCATATCACCCCACTCAGCGCTGCCCTGGTCCGAGCATTTGCCAACGGCGTGACGAGCGAAGCGCACCAGGCGGTCAGTGTTCCAGGGTGCCCTACCCGAGGGGGATGCGGGCAGGGAGGGACGAGGGACCCCGAGGCAGCACCGCTGTCCCACGAGAGCACTGCTGGTTTTGCAGGACGCCTCTGCCGGCGGCTCCCGCTGCTCCCGCGCAGTCGCAGCCCCGCGCCGGGGCACGGCGGGCGTCCAGCCCACACCGCCGGGACGGGGCTGCGCCAAGGACGGGGACGGGGCAGGGGAGGGAAGGGGCTGCGTGCGGACACCTCGGGCTGCTGCTGCGGCTCTGCCGTGCCGAGGGCTGGAGCGCAGGCCCTGCGGGAGGATGTCAGAACCCCGAAGGGCTGTCGTCTTCATGGGAGAGGATGACTTCTCTCACGGCTCTGAAAGCAGCGGGCGCGCAGGCGGGAGGGCACCGACGTTACCTGGAGATGCCGGAGGCAACGTCACCCGCGGGAGAAGGCAGCGAGGAGGGAATTCCTCCCGACACTCCTCTGCTCGGGGGCTAAACTCCCATTAACTGAATGCTGTCTCGCTGCGCTTCCGACGGCTTCCCAGGGAAAACTTCTATCGTGAACACAGAGCTCTGTGTAGCTGATTATATCAATTACTTTTCAGAACATGATTTTGATCCCAATGCTGCTTCACTGGATCAGTAAATAGAAAGTGCACTCAGAGAAAAATGGCCCTTTTTTATAACTGGCGAAACGCTATTGCTGCTGATGAGAGAAACCACCCAGAGAGTGCGGGATAGCACAGAGGACGGATAACTAACCACAAGTATCATCTGCTAAATTGAAAACCGTAATGTTTGCTGTGCGAACCGAACATTAAGGTGGCGTTCTGCCACGGCCGCGGCCCTGGGGGGGCTCAGTTAGCTGGGTGTTGCCATCATCTTTAAGTTATTTGATTAAGTTCTTATAATCGGAATTAAGAAAGGAGTCCTTTTACTAAAAAGTGAAGCCACAGGAAAGACGAAAGCAACAAACCCAGACCCCCAAACAAGCCTTTGCTGCTGAGGACATCCTGGCAAGGCGTTCCAGCGGGATGAGTGGGATGGTGGGGGGATGCCCCGGCGCAGGGCTGGGGGAGCGCAGCAGATGGGGTTTTGCTGCTTATCGAGGAAGGACTCGGGTACCGCAGAACAGGACCCAAAGGGAGCGGCTGAAAGCGCTGAGGGCAGAGCGCTGGCTCGAGGGACAAGCGTGAACAGCTCTGGAGGGTCCCCTCCGCCAGCGCCCGTGAACCCGCAGCGTGGCAAACCTGCTGCCGCCGTGGCTGCTGCCTCCGCCGAGTTTTTACCAGCACATAAATCACTTGCAGAAAAGTTTGAGCATAGTTGAAAAGAGGCTTTTTGTCTTCAGAGCCGCAGCAGCTGCCTGACTGCAGCTACCGTCGTGTTGACTGTTGCGTTTTCTGCAGAACTACATTCGCTGGTCTCAGAAACCGTGTTTTAGTTTCAAGCTGAAATTGTTTTCTCTGTGCACCCGCTTTGCCCGTGCAATCTGCTGCCGCAGCGGAGAGCGATGGGCTCCGAGCGCGGCTATTTCTGCTCCAGAGCAGGGCTGTGCGATTGGCAGTTATTATTACTGTCAGACGTGTCTGTGTGCCAAGTCCTGGAGTGAAATCCCCATCGTACCCGATACCCCCAGGTATCCCAGAGCTCTAAATGAAATACCGGCCCCTCTCCCGGGGGAGCTGCGGATCGGCACCCCCGGCGTGTGGCCGCAGACCCCGTCTCGGCAGCGCAGAGCTGTCGCCACACCTCATCCTCCAAGAGTTCGATTAAAACCAGAGGAGCTGCCTCTGTCACACGGAGCTTAACGCCCCCCTTCCCTCTGACAGCCGGTGCATGGACGTGTGGGTTTTACCCCCCCGACACCCCGGTTTTGAGGGTGGAGGGGTCAGTCCCACAGAGCCCTGCGGGCACCCCGGCACGGCTGTCGCGGCAGAGCCGCGATGCTCTGCGGCAGCACTGAAAGGTGCTGGAACACGGCGTGGGGGGGCCCAGCTGAGACCTGGCCCGGGGGTGGCTTGGGTGAACGGTCCCACGGGGACCGGCGTCCCCCAGCGCGCCGGCGTTCGCAGGGAGGCAGAGGTACGGGAAACCGCCTTTCTCGTAATTAAAAGCGGATTCAAAGGAAACCGAATTGCTCATTGTGCTCAGACCCAGGTACCAGAGGAACACGGTGTACGCTGGGTTACAAACACACCTTATTTACAGTAGTGCCTAAAAGAAGAGACAGCCCTTAATAGCTGCCGCAAATGCTACATAATGATTTTCCGTTATTTAATTCTCCAAGAGGTTTGATAGCTTTCCATAAGTCAAGGTTTATTTGCCTTCCCTTGAATGTCACACATAATTCTTGTGGAAATGTTTATTTGCCTAATGCAACTTTTAGTGTCCAGGTTATTTATTCCTTCGGTTTGTCAGCTAAAAAGAAAGCTACCTTTAGCCTCGAGCCTGATTACTTAAAGTAATATGGTGGCTCAGGCTCTTTCATCTTCTCAGCGTGACTGAAATGCATTTACAGCTGAATGGCTTATCACAAAAAAAATATCTAATTTTAAAAAGTATACTACATTTTAATACACTTTGCGTTACACATAAGTAATCTGCAAGCTAAAACCTGATCAGAAACATCTATTTTGTTAACAGTGAGGATTAACCAATATAGGGAATGTATATAGGGAAACGCGGAACGAGGGAACTACCGGTTTTTCATTACTATTATTTATGTGACAAGTCCCCAGGAGGCCTCACTCATCGCACCTCACCGCAGACACGGAAGATCCATACATCTACATCACCGGAGCGGTCCCAAGTTCAGTCCAGAGCTGGAAGCCCCTTCACAGCACCCCACACCAGGACCACACCGCACAGAGCCCCCGGGCTCCGCCGCTGCCCGCCCTCCGCTCCCTCGGCATTTCTGCTAAAATTGCAAAGGCTCTTCCCAGGTCTGAGCAACCCGCCCCGCTGTCCTCCCCCCTTCCTACAGCTCCCGGGCCAGGGGGTCCCAGTCAGTCCCCTTTTCCACTGGGTTTTCCCGCTAAAGCCGCTCCAGCCAAAGTCCCGACTCCCCGGAGGAGCCGCTGCTGTGGGCACACAGAGCCCGATGCTCCCAGGAACCCACCCACTCATCGGCCTCCAAAACACACAGCTGCTAAAAAAAAAATACAAAAAAACCTGCTAGAAGAAATTACTGTATGTCAGAAATAATACTTTGCCCCCGGACTTTCTGCTCCCACTGACAATGAATCATCGTTCGGCATTAAGCAGCCGCAGCTTTGTTATTAACAATCAATACCATTAAAATACACCTAAAACTTGACTAAATGCAATTACGGCACATCAAAGAATATTACAGCTTAAGGGGTTTCAAAGACCGCTCCGCGAGGATGTGGCAGCGGCTCCCCGCAGCCGGACGGAGTGAGAAGCAGCTTCGTCACCGCGGCGAGACGGGGCAGCGGCACCCGCGGGCAGATGCTCGGCGACAGCGCCCGGGGGGCACCGGGGGGATGGACGGGGTCGCTGCGAGCCGAAGGAACGTCCCCCCGCATCCGTCAGCGCCGCCCAGCACAGGCACCGGCCCCTCAGCGCGGGGGGCTTAATTTAGACGTCCAACACTGCAGAATTAACTCGATGCAAAATAGCAATTAGCATAACAATCCTTCCCGCAATTAAGTAAAAAGGGGCTCTGTCCAAGAGGAAATTATAGAGTGAGGTCTTCTGGCGCTGTCGCCCGCCGGCGCTGGGCTGGCTGAGGGGCGCTCTGCCGCACGGCGCCCGGCCCCGTTCCGGACACCGGAGAGGGTGGGTTTGGGATGGGGACGGATCCTTCTGTCTGTAGTCATATTTTGATGCGTTATTTGTGCGTGCATTGAAACCCAGCTTTGTGCGCAGTGTGAGAATGAATTAGACTTTGCAAGCAAGCTGTCACCTGCTCTGAGAGGTGTGAAAAAATTATGAGCTGCATTGTACTGGAAACTACAAATAGTGCTTACTCCCAGGAATAAACACATACATTTGAGCTATGAAGTTGAAATTAAGTTGTATATAGAACGTAGATTTATTTGGTGGGTTTGCGAGGAATTGGCATATTATATAGTTTCACCCATGGAAATCAGGGCTCCTGCCCATCATTCATAAAAATAATCACATCTATTACCGTGCTTCTCCTACGGCTCCAGGTATTTGCAAATCTAACCCTGTCCACCCCTTCCAGACACGGCTTTAAAAGACCGGAGGGCACAGCCACCAAAGGGCCCTTCAGTGCCGCTGGCCCCGGGGCTGGGCCACTGGCCCCTTTCATTCACGAGCCGTCGGGGCCGACGTGTTGCGCTGATGCCCTGACATGGTTTCCGAGGTCCGGCTGGGGCCGGCCGCGCACCCCGCGGAGCACCTCGGGCCCCTCCAGCCCGGCCACCGGGAACGGCCCCGACCGCCCCGGGAGGGGACGCGGCTCCTTCCTGCCCTCCTCCTGCCCCGACACCCACAGCGCAGACAGAGCGGTTCACGCCTCGTTTGCTTTCTGTGCTCCCGATGCGAAGCAGCACAGATGGAGAAATGTTACCTATTTTTAGCCCCTTACACTGCGCGTGGTGTTTTCCCTCGGATGGGGCTGTCACAACACCTCCCGCTCCCGTGCCAGGCTGGGCTGCGGCCACCCCAGGGGCACGCAGAAGCAGGCAGAGCTCCTGCTGGGACAGCTCTGCCGACGAGGCTCAACCGCCACGATAAACTCATCTGCCGGCGAAGCGGCCGGTTTAACGCTGGTTGCAGGCAGCTTATTTTTGTGATGCCATTCCCATGTGCTGGAGTAAGAGCTATTTCTGTAGGGAAAGAAAAGGCAGAAGGCAACGTGTGAAACCCCTGAAGACTGACTAGTCTTTCTGCAGAAACCCACGATCCTTCCCTCCGGTTGCCTGTTTTTCCCCCAGAAGGAACAGTAACATTTTCCCCCTGCACAAAATTAAGAGAACGCTGTTTTCACCGAGTCCGGGCTCGGCCGTGGGCTGCAGCTCCCCGAGAGCCCGTCGCTCCCCCGCCGGGACTGCGCCCGCATCCAGCCACCGTCCCACCGCACCACTGCTGCGTCCCCGCCTGCCCCCGCGTCCTCCTGCGCTGGTGAAGTCCCGATGCTCCGCAGGGAGAAGGATGCGTTCGTTGGCGCATCGTCCGCGTCGCTGCCTCCCGCGTCGTCCCGCTGCAGGTACGGACCGACCGGCAGCGACCCGGGAAGGAGCAGAGGAGCAGAGGGCCGGTGCGTGCGGGGCACCTCCCCTCACCCGCTGCAGCCCGCGGTCACGGATGGACCACGGCTCCTCCAGGCTTCGTCCCAGCAATAGCGCGTCGTCCACACGCCGCGGGGTGGACCCTCGGGTGGTGGCAACGGCAGCTTCTGGTGGCCTCGGGGGCTGCCGGGGCTCACGGATCCGATCCCTTGGAACGCGGTGGAAATTCGGAGCCCTTTTCAGATAGCTTCAGGCCCGAGAGCAATTATCTGGTGTGACTCACCAGCACCCGGTGGTGTCTCCCCCTCTCTCCTTTCCCAATGACTGTTATTATGACCATCGAAACGGCCCTTGAAGGATGTGCTGCTCCTGACAGACACTTAATTGCTCATTGCAGCTGGAGGAGGAAGGTCGCAGCACTGAGGGTTTCCAGGATCTGTTCCTTCTAACAACTCCTTACCGGAGGTGGGAGGATGCCCAGTTTGCTCCAGAAAACCCTGTTCATGTCCCCGCACCAGCCACGACCCCAGAGCCGCCCGCGCTGACGGGGCAGCAGCCGACAACCGGCTCTATGGGTTGTGTCCTGCCCACAGCGTGTTGGGGACCCAGGGAGAGGGACAGCAAGGCCAGCGAAACGTCGCGACTGTCTCTCACCGACGGCACAGGAGAGAGAACCCACTTGTAGAAACCTCATTATTTTGATTTAAAATATTTCTTTGCAGCTGGTCGGTCATGAAGGAGCGCTTAAAATTATTTTTAAAATTGGAGTTGCTTTTTTCATGCCACAAACATGATGCGAATGTCCTGGGTTTGCTGTAATGGTGAAATTGCTGAAATCAACCAACCAGTGGCAAATGTGTGTATCCAGGAGTGATCTGAAGGTTGCCAAATGCAAAGCGTTATTATTTTTAAAATAACTGTTAAAAATGCACCATCTTAAGCATTAAAATTGCTTCTATTAACACACATCTCGTTGACATGTTTTAACATGGATTATTTGCCTGGTGAAATCCGCCTGAGCCTGGAGTCAAACTGCCGGGGGTTTTCATGCAGTTGGGATCAGAGGAGAGGTGGGGAGGGAAAAACATAGCGCGTTCAGTCGAATCGAAAATCACAAGATAGAACAAAGCCCTGAGATCCCGCTGCACAGAGACAAACCCGGCCATAAACCTTCCCCTGTGCCTTTCCCGGGGGACACGGGGTGGCCCGCGGCTGCGAGGAGGGACCCCGAGGGCGCCTCAGGGGGGAGGAGGGCCACCCTCACCCCTGCCTCAACTGTGTCAAAGCACCCGAAACTGCAAACCAGGGGAAGGAGAAGCTGAGGATCCGCAGAGGGGCTACTATGTAATTAATCTTTAAACATTAAAAACTAAAATTACATGTTCCTTATTGAAAACAGGCACTTAAGAGCTCACAGTCCTGGAAGCATCTCGAGGGTAATGGCAGCCACTCATTAGAGCAGACAAAGGAAGCATGGGCTCTAATTTGTCTTTAGTCAACTGTCTTGGGCTTGAAGGCCGTGGCGCTGGTGAGAAATGCTGGTAAAGTAATGAAGAAATTAAGGGGCTTCTAAAATTAAGCAAAATTATTTTATCTCTGTCGCACGAGGTTGATCTAAATATAAACAGAAAGGAAAGAAAACTCTGCGCTACTTATCTAAAGCATTAGAAAAAGTCTTAAGAATTGATCCTTGCACTTTATTTTCTAATTTTTGTTAAATAATTCTAACATAATAACCAAATGGATGAAAATTTTCTTTCCGTTCCTCATTTTTTATTAATTCGCTGTATTTTATTTCAATAGAGACTTACATGCTTGCCTAGAACAATTTACCTGTTCCCTAAACGGGCCAGTGAAATGGTGCCACTTATCTGTTTCTTTTGAAAATGAAATCTTCCCAAGAACACGCACGTTGGGGTTTTTGACAGACTCTCGAGGTAAGAAAGCAGTTCCCCTCCGGTCCCCAGCCTGCAGCAGCGGCAGTTACCAGCTCAGAGCATTCACCTTTTCGGACTTCATGTTGTGCCTCGAGAAAGGCCACTGAAATCAACGGATTATTTCAAAGGATTCTGGATTACTCCCTAATAGCTTCTGAGCCTGCAAAGTGCTGAGGGGCAGGAGACCCCATTAGATTCTCCCAGACCGGTCCCCTGGTTGCTCCAGAGGAAGAGCAGATCCTCTAAACACCTTCCCCTCTCGCTTCTGCCGCCGCGAGCACTAAACGGCCCATCAGCATCCTCCTCCCCGCTGCGGGCGCCGCGCAGGACCCCTCCGCGCGCCCCTCGTACGGGGGAGCGGCGTGCCCGGCTTTCAATAGGGGCCGAGCATTTGGCTCAGCACCCCTCGGGGAATAAAGCTTTTGAAATCTATAGGGTTTAAAATGGCCTGTATGGATTTTCTATTTCCTTTGCATGTCAGGATGGAGATTACATGCTCATTTCTCAGAAGCTGAGGAGCTGCGCACAAAAGCCTTAACAACGCCTATTGTCAGGGGAGAAAAACATTCCCCATCCATCTTCGATCAGCTTCATCCGAGCCCTTTGAAATTTTGATTATGCTCCAGTACAATGAGGAGTACATGATGATGGGGGACGACATTAGGGACAGAATCAAGAGGTGAGCGGTTCATTATGATGAAAATACAGCATTTTTTTTTTGCCTGCAAAAAGCAGAGAGCTGCTCCCGCTCCGCGGGCAGTTTCCAGGGTGCAAATACCCGGTCCAGGGGATTCACAGAAGCAGTTTCTCCTCCAGACAGTTCCCTTTTGTGCCAGCTCCTGGGTTCAGCCAGGACAAAGAGGACCTACACAGGAATGTGTCGGAAATCACAAAACATTGGCTTTTTGGGCTCTGGGAAACACCTGCTCTCCTTCGCACTGATCATCCCTCAGTTGCTTCTGAAGTACTTCCATTTTTCACATGCACTAATATGCAGCTGTTTCCTCTATGTGTTTCCTCTACACCGATCCCCTGTGCTTTATTTAGTGACTTACAGGGTACTTCTCTACCCACACTAATGGCATATTGCATTCGCATTAATGCTGAGTTAATTCTTCAGTATTAGTATCCAGAGATTTCATGATTGGCTCCTTACTTTAAAATAATTATTTTTATTGTCAGTCATATAAATCTAGCAAAATAATGAAGCATCAAGAGATTAGGCACTTGGTACTAATAAAACATACCACACAGGTAATAATAATATAAACAAGGTATGGGAAACAATAAAATACGCAGGAATTTATTTCTACCCTTAATGCAATGACCTTCATGACTCTCTCCTGAGTTAGAGAATGACTTATTTCCTTCAACTGAGTAAACGCGTTGTACTGTGGGACTTACTTCTGTCTTTGCCATCCCTCACTCTCCCTTCCCGTTGAGGTACGATGCTCTCGTACACCCTGGATTGAGACAGCTTCGGTCTGTGACTGCCGGGTATTAGAGACGCGATGCTGCTGCTACCGACAGCCACTAGCGCAGCCTGGTACGGGGGTCACGTCCCACCTGCCCGCACGCTCCCCCCAGGAGAATGCACGGGTCCCACGGGAGGCGGCTCAGCGGAACCGGCCCCCTCGGGGTGGCAGCGCCCGTTTGTCAGTTAACTCTGCCGGGGAGGAGGAAGAGTGGGTGAGTGTCATCAGGCGACAGTTTGAGATTGATGAAGTGGATAATGAGAGACGCAATGACATTATTTCTGCACCTCAGAAGGCTGCGTGTGAAGCCATCGCCTCTCCAGCACCGCTCAGCGCAGTGCGGCCGTGCCGCAGCACCGGCGCCGGGCAGCGCCGGCAGAACCGGCAGCAGCGCTCCGGGTCGGCCTCCTCTCCTCCGCGTGCAGTGCTTGCGGCATCCTTGTTATTTTGGTAAATGACCAGACAGTACGAAGTGCCTACAAAACCGAACCAGTCTGCGGGTCAGCGTGCTCCCGAATCCCCCCTCAGCCTCTGGGGCTCCCCGCGCGGCGGCACCGAGGCGGGGGCTTTCTGCAGTCGGGGCATGACACGAATAGAGTAAAGCAGCTGAAGCTGGAACTTAATGAAAACTCGGGCTCTCCTCTTAGTGCCATTCACTTACTATTCAGCCCAACCTGTGCAGGGGGAAATTAGCCGCAGAACTCATCTTCTCAGGGAACGTCAGTTCAAATCTCGTGCCTGTTTCTGAGAAACAATTTCACCTCCAACGATGCCAGTTAGAAGGAACAGGAGAACATTATTCCTTGCAAACGAGGTGACAGCTCTTTTGGTGGCTCACGTTAACAGCAGTCGCCGGAACCACAGAAGAGGCGGTAATAAACTGCTGGGGAGAATCCGTCCCGGTGCCCGGCTGGGGACCTGCCCGGCCCTGCACGCCCCGTCTCTCCCGCCTCGCACCCCGCAGCACGGCCACGCACACCTCCCCGCCCCCATCCCCGTCCCACACCGCTCCGGCACACCGACGGCAGGAGCAGCAGACTGCCGCAGCGCCGGCACCGAGATAAGGCCACCACGGCGGGGCCCCGGCGGCGCGCGGTGCCCGTGCCGGGGCGGCGGAGCGTCGGCGAGGCGGCACTGCCGGGCAGGGCACGGGGGAGCTGCGAGCGTTACTCATCTCCTGGGCCTCCCCCGGCTTTTGGCTGTTGAAATGTTCTGACCTGTTCTAACCCCGGCATCCTTAAAATACCCCTCTCCCATTTAGTGAGAGCAGTTTCGCCGCGAGGAGCCTGACAGCCCCTTCATTCCAGCCCGGAGGGGTGAGAAATTGCTGACCCCGAGAGTAAAATGCTTAAAATCATTAGTGACTGCTTTGGTGGCAGACTATTACACGCAAATTTCTGCTCGGTGATTAATTTAATCACAGTAAATGGTTCCACTGTTCACTTCATGGGAATTGGTGAAATAAGAGAAATCAGTTCTTTTCTGAGTTACATTATTGAAAAGCAAATTTTTGGCACAAAGTGAAAGTTTAATTTAATTACAAAATTAAACTCACTTGTGCCAGAAGATGCAGCGCTTCCTTAAAAATGTCAGGAGACCAACCACGGAAAAGAAAGAGCCTGGCGGTACCGGGGCTGCCAGTGCCAGTGCCCAGACCCGGAACAGCGACTATCACATGAAATGAAAATCTGTGAGCATTCAATCAACCCGAAGGCTGTCCCTGCCACTTACTCATCAGTTTAATATGACTGAACAAAAGAGTAAATAATCCGTTCCATCATAGAAATCTCTGTAGAGGAAAACTTTAATTTGCTGCATAAAGTACACCTTACAAATTGTTGCCCCGCACCGCTTCTTTGAAATACAGTATCGGTTTCATTCTCAACTCATGGAGAGACGGGAGCACCGTATGATTCGAATTCATCGTCTTTTCTCATATTAAAGCGTGGACTGGGCACGGCCGGCGGGAGCCCTGGGCAGCGGATGGGGGGAGCAGCGGGAGGGAGGCGCCGATCCGGCGGCTCTCAGGAGCCGGGAGTCCTCGGGGCTGTGGGACCCGGGCACAGCTCAGAGGTGACCGGGAAACGGAGCCCCGCACAGCTGGGTGCCAGATGTGCGGCACCTCGGGGGGCCACAGCCTCTCCCGCATCGCCGAGGACGGTGCGCGCACCCCGATGTGGAGCCTCTGCAGAAACTGAGTGAGGACACCAGAATTCGCAAGTCTCTTGGCCACGGGGTCTAACCCGTGCCCGTGTTTGACAAGTGGCTCCCATCGCTTCTGCCCTCTGTGTCCGGTTAAAGACATTTCCTTTTCTTTAAATGCATCCAGGCCCCTCCTTTTCACATTAACCAAGCCGATGATCTGAAAGCTTTTACCCCTCCACAGGCCAAGAAAGCCACACTCCTTCCAAAAATGCCTCAGAGCTACAGAATACCATCATCAGAAAAGATAAAAAAAGTCACAAACAATTATTTATCGACTCATAGTTTAAGAAAACGTTGTTGTTTCCTCTCTCTATCAGAATAAAAGGAGATCCAGGCTCTAATGCTATTTCTCCCACTCTTCAATCAATAACTTCAACAATAATTCAGCCTCGCTCACCCCAGCCCACGTATCCAGCCTCATTTCTCAGAGCTTTTGATGAGTTTGGGAGAATAAAAGGATGCTGAATTACACCGGCGGTATTGTATGCAAGTGATGTGGAAAATGCCGCAACCCGCCGTGCACCCAGCCGCTCGCGCGTCAATGAATTGCGCCGTGGCTGTCGCTTAACGCGAGTGCCATATCACACCTGGGGAACGCCGCTGCCCCGCGTCAGGGCAGGTGTCTGATAGGAGACAACGGCTCCTCCGTTATGACGGGCAGCGCAGGGGCGCCGCGGGCAGCGTTCCCCCGCGCTCGGCGGTGGCCGCGTGTCAGCGCCCCCCCGTTTGCAGCTGCGTCAGGAGCCGTCGCAGTCCCCGCGCTCGGCCTCAGCAAAGTTTTGCGTGACGGAAACCCTCAGCCCGGCGAGACGGCCACTTCTGACTGTCACCCGGCGTCGACCCGGCTCCGCCAGGGGTGGCCGAAGAGCGCGGCCGGGCTGGGGATGAGGCTCATCATCGCTACATCCCAATGTCGCTCCCAGTTCGTACCTCAATCTCATTTTCAAGCCTTTGGCTTTACGGCACGCTCTTGACTCGCAGTGACATTTACAGCTCTCCGCAGCATCGCGTCTCCATTACACACACGATTATTTTGGCGGTCTCAGCTATCAGCTCTGGCATTCACCAGCTTTCTCCCTGATAACAAAGGGCCCACAGGGGATGGCGGGGAGAGACTCCCCTCTTCCCCCACTGCAAAGCTCATCTGTCAGGGGGTCTGCCAGGGAGGTCACCGGGGGAAGCGTGGAAGCCGACAATTAATAAGTCATCTCAATAATTGACATTTCCTAAAACAGCGAGCTCTGATTCTGGAAGGTCTCAAAAGGCTCCCAGGCTGTGCCGAGGACGCCGTGGATGCTCGGCGCTTGCTGAGGTGAAGCGGATGGGTACCCGCTCCCACCGCCTCGGCCAGCGCCCGCCTGGGCTCGGCCACGGCCCCCGCTCCGGCCGCCCGGGGTGGCCGGCTGCGGCTGTGTCACCTCTCCCCCCAAACCCTGCGCAGCACGGCAGAACGGCTCCTCGTTAGCCTCCTCATCATCACCATCTCCCCTGACGAGCATTCACAGCGGATCTGTCACCGCGTTATCTCCGCACCGATAGCCACAGCATCGCCACGGTCAGACTTCGCAGCACCCTCTAATGAAAAGTCCCTGAACGCCCATCACTGCAGCGGTTTTCTTTTACAGAAAGCCACATCCCCCCTCCCCTTATTAATATGATTAATAATTAGGGAAAAAATGCACCTCGGCTTGGGATAAAATAAATATGTGACTAAAAGACAGAACTAATAAACCTGGACAGAATTTATGATTTTCTCAGACATCTCTTCGCGAGAGATAATGTTGCGCAGTAATGCTGATTTGCTGGATGAGAACCATATAATTTATCCTGTCAGTGAACATAAGAAATCTTATCTATGCAGGGGATGACTGATGGTCTCATGAAAACTGGCAGGGAAGCAAATAAAATAATTTTGCCCCTTAAAAAATATCTAATTATCATGTCCTTGTTTATGACAACGCGCAAGGGTAAGGACTGTGTCAATACCTACAACACAGATTTCTGGTTTATGCTGAAACTTTCTTTTCCTTTCAAAGTTTCAGAATTTTTAAAGCCAATAATTATAGCTGTTAGTTCTTGGCTCTGATGTAAGCTCTTCTTCACAGGAACAGCTCAGATACCTGAACCGACACCGCTTTCCTCAGCCAGATCTCTTGGTAACTTACCACGTAAAAAGCACAAGCTCAGGTCAGCTCCCAGTTATCAGGAACGCGCGAGGCAGCGTGTCGCTGTGCGGGGAGGGGCGGGCGGCTGTGGGGAACGCTCTCTCACGTGCCCGCACGAGTACTCGCATGCACGGACACGGGCGTTCGGCTGCTCCCATCACAGACCTCAACTGCTCCCGAAAGGCTCCTGCACGCTGCTTGGTTTGGCACATCTGCATGTCCGTCCGTCTGTCCGGCTCCCCACACCACCCCGGCACCAGCCAGTCAGGCACCCGCCCCTCCGCGCCCTGCAGAAACCACGACGTTATCAGTAATTAAAGCTCTCTCAGGTGGGAATATGAAGCAGAGGGAGACGAAGCAGCTCGGCCCAAGGGAGCAGGATCCCTCAGGGCATCCCCCCGGCTCCCAGGGCATCTCCCTGGCCCCCAGGGCACCCCCCCGGCTCCCGAGGGCTGCCTTGATGCCGAACACCAAGGCGTAGGGCCGAGCTGTGCTGTCGGAAGCGGGGAGGCAGAGCGACGCTGGCGGATGCTCTCGGAGGAAAAGGGGCAGCAGCAGGACGTAAAGACGGTGCCCCCAACTCCGGCGTGCCGCAGCCCCCTCCTCCGCTGCAGGCAGCACGCGTTCTGCTTTCCGTCCTTCGCTTCGGCCATGGCACACCCGAAAGCCCGGTTTGCCCCCGCAGTGTGTTCTGCGAAGCGGTATTCCCGCTATTCCCGTAAGGGCGTTAGCTTTGCTAGTGGCGGGGGGCTGCCTGCGCCCCGGCGGGGGGAGGCGCGGGCAGAGGGCGCAGGCGGAGGCGATGCTGCACACAACGGCTCCGCGAAGCGTCTGCTGCTGCCCCTGTGCTCGCACAGCCGCAGCGTCACCCGTGCAGAATGCCTCCTTCCCCTCTTCCTTGGTGCTTAAAACAGAGAGCTGGTTAACATTTTTCCCTGAGAAAAACTGGTCCCAGCTGAAAGCAACCTCTTCCACAAAAAAAAAATACTGCTTTGGATTAAAGTCTGACAGCTTTGACAGAAATTAGCATTTTCTTTTGCTTTTGGATTTTGGGGGAAAAAAAATAATCTGTAATTTGGTATCGCTCTCCCCAATTTCCCCCTCTGTTTATTACTGAAAGAATACACCACAATGAAGGTTAGAGAGAGAAAAAGGAGGGTTCCCATCACATTTTCCTTTTTCTCTGCATATTTAGAAGTTACTGAGTAGGAGAAAAAGGCAGGAGAAAGCATTTATTCATTTTACGTTAGAGTGTGGCAAGAGAGGGAAACCATCACCAACAGAATCCTGACAAATCTTAAAATAAAAACGCTGTTTCTTTTTTAACTTTCTGAAACGGGAACAATTTTTAAATTACAAATGTTTTTCCACGCACTAAACGTTTCTATTTTTCAGCCGGCGCCGCGGAGCCGCCTCGTGCAGAGGAACCCACAAAATGTCAGTCGATTCAAACCTCCGGCGACTCCCGCTATTTCGGGGTAAAGCTGGCAGTAGCCACCGAGCGCTGCGGCGCTTCCCATCGGCGCTTCCCCTGCCCTTCCGCGCACCCGGAGGCGACGGCGCGTCTCTCCCGGGGCCGGAGGTGCTGTTCCGGCGCAGGCGGGTCCCGGCACGGCCGCAGCCACCACAACCCCCTCCGCCGACACACTCGGGGCTCAATGCAAAAACGTTATTGCCCTATTTCAGGAGGCGGCACCGCCGGTACGGCGCTGGCTGACTCCCAGCCAACAGGAGGGGTATCGGGGCTGCAGGGTGGGAATTGGGGCTGTCAGATGGTCCCCGAGCTGGTCCCAGAAGAGCGTCCCTTCGAGAGGGAGAGGAGAGGTGAGGGAAACAAAGGGAGAAGCCGAAAAGCGACATGCTGACGGGAAGAGCTATAAAAAAAAAAATCACTGTTTGCTGAAATTCTGGAAAGGGAAATAGAAAATACTCTTACACATTAAAAGTCGCTGCAGCGAAGAGCTCGAAAGGTCACAGGTTTTGCATTTTTCTTGCTGCTGGAAGGTCTGCTAATCGCTATTTAAGCAGGGTTCACTGGTGAGGAATGGTTTCGGTGGCAGGGCTCGTTCCTCGCCGGGAAGAGCGGCGCTAGGTTAATAACACCTTATTTTGCAGAAAATTCCACTTCACTGGAGCATGTGCGAAAAGGACTTTGATTTGAATGAGGATTGATATCAGTCCTGCAAAGCCGGGCACCTCAACCAGCGACAAACCGAAGCGTTTATAACCAAACGACCAAGCTGTGTGCTAAATTGTAAACTTATCACCCGGGCTGATTAGTTTGCAATAACCTGAGGAAAAGGTTTGTGCTTCTCTGCCCATCAGAGATATATCGTCAGGTCGTAAAGCCCTCCCGGAGCCGGAGCCGCATGTGTGGGCTAATTGGCATAATTATGTCTGATAAATTGCCAACAGCAAACGTTGCTGAGAGCGGAGCCGCCTCCGCGGTGCAGGGGAACGTCCTCGTCCCGGTGAAGGGGTGGTCGGTGCCCCGAGACGGGATGAGCCCCCCGACCCCTCTGCGGCAGCAGGTCCCGGGGGCCGTGCTGGGCCACCCCGGACAGCCCGTGGCGAGCTGTGCGCCCCCCTGCCAAGCCGCTTGTCCCTCCGTTGCACTGTGACACCGGCGTTGGAGCGGAGCGGGACAACCTGGGGGGAAGCAGGTTCTCCCCCCGCCGGAGCACGGCACTGCCTCCAGACCGCTTCGCTGCCGGCGCTGCAAGGAGCCGTACTGCTATTTTTAGACCACGTGTGTGCAGCTTTTTTGGCATCTATTTTCTCTGCATTCCCTCTCTTACTTTATATCAAAGCAGGGAATGACACCAAGGTGCTTCGTTGTCCTCACCCGGACGTCCTGGTGCAGGACCAGAAGCGGCAGAACCAGCGAGGTGAAACGCCGGGAAGAGAAATGGAACATAACAAACAGGTACAGCAGTGCAATAAATAGAGGGGATAAAACCAGAACAAAATCAGGTGACATTTATGTAGAGCATCTTCTTTGCAGATTACTCATGTAAAAAATGTACCCGTATCGTCACACAGCTCAGTTTAGCTCCACGATTAGATAATGCTCAGGCAAACGACTCTCATAATTCTGCATTATGTGTTCCAGAGCAAACCCCGTCGGGTTCCAGAAACGCTTTTGCCTACAGCTGCGAGCGAAGACACAGAAATACCTGTGTCCCCGCCGGTGGCTGGGACAGGGTCTGGGCACAGCGCGGAGCCCCCTTCACAGACCCCCGCTCTAAGCCCAGGTTATCTCATTCCTGTGCAACCGTCATTAGGGCTGCTAATTAGTGTCTGCTAGTTGCCGGAGCATCACTTTTTGGTTGGGTACCACCGCGGCGAGGCCCGGCCGTCCCAGCCCAGCGTTGCCCACCGCCTCTCGGTGCGGCCCGGGGCAGCAGCTCCAGCGGGGTCCCCCCGGCACGGCCGCGGCGGAGGGCCGCGGGGTGGGCTGGTTGCGATCTCTGCCCGCCTGGGTGCCCGTCTCGACACCCCTTCAAAGGACAATCCTGGGTGCTGCAGACCCTCCTGGTTTAGAGCAAAGAATAACTCCCTGCCATGATTCGTGGTTGTGTCTGTGAAATAAAGACCGTGCCCAGCCCAGCGCGGTCCTGTTTGGACACAAACTGATTCCCTAAAAACCACAACTGCTTTATGGCTGTCTTCATCTCCACTCCTACAGCCTTCTGCCACCCGCCCCGAGTACGAGACTTTCCAGGGACGCCGGATTTTCATTACGTGTTTGCACGGTTTGATGAGGCCGGAGCCGAACGGATGTCTTCAAGCGCCACCACGACGCTGAAACTCATGGTGATGTGTGAGAGTAACATCACCTTACCGTCGCTGTCTGATACGCAGCACGGCATTCAGGGCGATTCTTCTTGCGAACCCCTGCGGAAAGTGTACTTTGTGAGTGATAAGGGCCATAACTTTGTTTTATTTCCCCCCCTCCGTGCTGTTTTTGGCTCACACCCTCTGTGATTCTTTGTGTCATTTTTATAGTGACTTATAATAGCCTCAGCGGAGTTAGCCGTGATTTACTTCTGCGAGAGACAGGCTCGCTTTTGTCTGCTTGGAGCTGGAGTGGAAATTTTCCCATTGTTGAGGCTTGCATGGCACTTCGCTAAATAAAATCAGGTAAAAAATGAGGAAAACACAGATATTCGTTTCGAATTAAATAATTATTTCTCCCTCAGAACACTATTACTACTCTGCATTTATGTGCTCCTACAGCGGCTATTGTGTAAGGACTTCAAAACGCTGATGCACGTTCAATACCTCTCTGCCGAGGAATACGGTGCCCACGTTAAATGAAAGAAGCGCTGCTGGCTGGACATCCCCTCACGCTGCAATAAAGCCTTTGTGACCCCCGCCGCAGTCAGCCCTCGCCGCCCCGCGCCGACCTGGGACCCACCAACCCACCTCCTCCGGGAACGTGCTCCCGGAGCGCGGGCAGGCAGCGGGACTCAGCACACCCCGAACAAGGGGAGGGAAAACCCAATTAAAAGACCCACTTCTGCAGACGGCCACTGAGTCCGAGTTTCATAAATAAAAGCTCCTTTTCCTCCTCCTGACCCGGCTGCGGGCCCCGGCGTAGCCGTGACCCCCCGAGGTGAAGGCAAAGGCACATCTTCCTTTTACCACTGTCTTGGGCTGTCAATCTCCCCCTCATTAAAGCCAGAGCAATATGTCAAAGGTGGCAGCTCCCTGCTACTAAATTCCACCCCTCGTAGCACATGTTCCCCAAGCCAGCGCTTCATGTTCGTTAAGGTTCATTTTCAAAGTCGCTGAAGCCCGTGCTCTCAATAAAGTGCAAATGCCAAGCTTTCGCAGGAGATGAGGGGAAGGTGGGGGAGATACCACCATCATACCCTCTTTAAAAATTGATAAAAATAAGATTAACAGATGCCTCTGGCTGTGAGACTCCACCACTCGAGCATCGTGCCCGCGCTCAGCACATCTCCATGGCAACTCGCTTATGTGGCCTGAATAGAGGCGTTGGGAAATTTGGGGTTCGCCCGGACTTCTGGGGCGTTTCCGTCCGGTCAGACCTCGCACCAGCGACGGTGGCAGCGCAGGGTGGGCAGGGGAGGCGGCTGCGCGGCCTCGGGGAGCCATGGCGGGTCCAGCCACCTTCCTTTCTGCTGAAATTACCCAAGTAAATGGGCAGTGCCGGCTCCGAGGCAGGGAGGTACCTCGGGGAGGAACACCAGCTTTGTGGGTGGGACGGGGGCGAGCGGCACCGTGACAAATCTGGGATGGAGACTCCGAGGACTGGGGCAGGACCGTCTGGAGGAGACACGGAGCCCCTCCGGGTGCTGCAGCAGCACTGTGCAGCCTGCTGAGGAGCTGCTGCGGCTCCGCATGGCCGGCGGGAGAGCGGGCGCACCGGGGACCCCCCTTGGCCTTCATCTTCCAACACGTCCCACCAGGGCCGGGCTGACTGCTGTTCTCCATTTGGGTGGAAATACTCCATTCGATGCTCTGCATTCCCCTTCTAACGTCTCATCTCCCTCCCTCCTGCGGCTGCCGCAGCGGGAGCAGCCCCCTGGACCCACCTTCGCCACCGCTGCCCTCACCAGTCGCTTCACCTGAGCTTCGGCCGTGAGCAACGCTCACGTTTCGGCTGCCTTTAACTCACACCAGAAAGTGGTTGTGGCATCACACACACGCGCAAGGTGAGGTCTCTGCCACTGAACCCGCCGTCCCCGGCTTTGTCCACAGCAGCGATTTCTCTCAGAGAACGCTGTAACTCCACACTTACAGCACAAGTGCAACTCCATGGAGAGGTGTTTAGGATCCACTATTGAAGCGGGAATACTGGAAATCAGATGAGCCATTTAATTCTCATGAAATTTCAAGAGCAAGACAAAAAAAAGAACAAAGCAAAGCCTTGGGAAAGCCTCCAAAATTGCCCTCCCAGTCCAAAACAAGATTATTTACTTTGTCCCAGCCTTGTCCACCACTATTTTTCTTTGTTCAACATTCACCTTCATCTAAACCACCCGCACTCCTTTTGGAGGTTTTTAACTTCCCTTTGCTGATAAGTGACATTCCGTAAAGCACGTGCTAATGAGCCGAGATCCTTCCTTTCACCCGTGAAAAGATTAGTTATTGACAATAATCAAAGAGCAAATCCGTAGCTGTGCAAGTTGAGTTAATTCTGTTACACCGAAGGACATTGATTTGTTGTCGCAAAGCATTTGTTAACCAAAAGGCATTTCCAGCTGAAAAGGGAAGGATGGAAAAACCCTGCTGAAGTTTAAAGTTCTTGCAAATTAGACAAACTTTGTTTCACAACCAACTACGTGTTTTCCAGCGGAGATGAAATCTGCTGAGGTCGGTGCGTTTTTCCCCCCTTTCGGTGAACATGAGTATGTCAAAAATAGCATCCTCGCACCAGGCGGTGTTATTTTCTCTTCTCTCTCTGCAAAAATCATCCCTAGTGGCTGCCTGTCCATCCAGGACCTGTCCTGTGGCCACTTGGATGGCACTGGCCGTCCCAGCAGCACTGATGGTCCACTGGGAATGACTCCTCTGAACACACTCTCCCCTTTCCAGCGCTGTACATAGCTCAGTGACCGGCAGGAGACCACACCGCCGGGCAAAGCTGCTTCTTTCAAGCTAAGGCCTGAGACTGCCCGTGCCCCGACAGCCGCCTCCCCCAGACCAGCCAGAAGGTGGGATCAACACCAGCGTCCCTCCACGGTGGGGCGAGGGGAGCAGAGCCCACCGCAGAGAGCCGGACCGGGCAGGGGCGGCCTCGGGAGGAGAGGGGACACCCCACGTTCTCCTGTGTTCTGCGGAGAAGTTCGTTTTGCTTTTAAGTTACATTTATTTAAATGTAAAATCCTCAGCTTAAATTGCAGCCGGTTTTGTGATATTTAATATCCAAAGCTAGGAAAGGTCATGTCTGTCTGAAAATAAAAAGAGGTTTAATCTGGAGATTGTGTGTGGCAGGTTTTTTATGAAAATTTGGTTTAGAAATAGATCTTAAATCCATAAGGTCACCAAGAGGAACGTTTTTCTTTCTCAGAAATTTATCGTTCCCATATCTCAGAGGAATAGAGGATATTTCAGAGCAGAGGAAAACAGAATCCTGTGCCTTCCCTTCTGTTCATTTCTGCACCTGCACCCAGAACGGCTTTCTTCAACATCCATTCGTCACGCTCCTCTTCTGCTGTCTGTTTGAATGTTTGTGTTTAAGGTGCACCAAATAAGATACCTTTGTTGTGCTCCTCCAAAACGTTAATGCTATTTTTCAGTACCTTCACGTTAAGTTCACGACAGCTGCTGTTTCGGCGCCCCTGACAGCCCTACAGCCGCTGCTCTGGCTGAGCCCGAGAACTTCTTTCTTAATAAAAACGTCATTTTGTATCCCGCACTGTGGCGAACACAGCACTGAGCTGGTCGAGAAAGAGACTTCACCCCCCAGGAAAATACAGAGACATTTCAAAATCTCCCCATTGCTTCCTTTTCCGAAAAGAACAGAAGCCAAAGGGCTGGAAGGTGCCGGACACGGGTCACCCCACCTCGGCCGGGGGCGTCAGAAACGCGTTCGAAGGGCGCGAGCCCGAAGCGAGTGCAGACACCCCCTGGGCACCCCCGGGCACCCCCCGCACCGTTCCGTCGCGGCTCCTCTCCTCCGGCGCAGCCAGGGAGAGCCATGCCATGCCGTCCCTCTGCAGCGCCGGCCACCCCAGCCGCGCTTTGGCTCATCCCCCTGCGCCGTTCCTCACCGCAGCCTTTTCAGGACACTCGTCAGAAGTTGGTGCCCGGCTGTGAGCACAGGACCCGTCCCAAGCATTTACCCCCAGGGCACCGCGCGTCCCCTCCTGGCAGCTCCTGGGTGGCCCTGGCAGCGGCATCCACGAAGGACAAACCTACCGGTCCCAGTTAACAAACTCTCCTGCTGAAACCAAGGGGACCTCTCCCGGGCCAGGGCTCCAGGAGAAGCCCGGAGGAGTCTGCCTGCCCGCGCCCGCCCCACAGAGCCCCCCAAGGACCAGCCTGAGGGCGCTGCCTCCCGGTGACCCCCCGGCCACCAGAGCCCCGCGCGGGAATCTGGCCGTACCAGCCCCCCCTTTGCAGTGGGGATGATTATTCCTCTGACCAGAATGGAGCATGCACCACAAAGCAATCTTCAGAGTATCCTAACAGATTTTTTACTAAAAACATAAATGTTTAGCTTCACTCTTTGTCCTTAACAGCACCTTTAAATCCTCCTGCCTGATGTCCCTCCCCAGCAGGATCAGTGTCCAGCTCATCACTTATTCTGGACATCGCTACGGCGTGAAATACACTTTCACAGCTCTGCTCCTGGGCCCAGGCTCCTCCATCTGCACATGAACTGAATTCCTCTGCAAGCTCCTCTTGCCTTGCAGACTAACCGAGAGCGCCGTATATTTAATCATTCATGTACTTAGCATTAGTGCCAGGGAATCACACATAATGCAAGGCTAAATTATACAGCGGCGTGATACCTTCCTACTTGTGCATGCAGCACTCGAGTAACGGTACAGTGTGAGATCAGATGCCAACCCCTGTTATGCCGCCGATGAGTTGCGTCGTGCTTAAACATCATTACTCTGTTATCCCCGCGTTTGCTCTGAGCGGACTTATGCCTGTTCGTTTACTTGACCTGTTTTATCTTACATCGGCACGCCGAGCTAACACACAGCCGAAGGGAAGGCGCGGATGAGAGCGCGCAGCTCTCCTGCCATCAGATGTGTGCCGCCCGCCTGCGCAGCTGCCCCCGGCCGGGCGGGCACCAGAGCACCGCGACAGAGCAGCGGCACCGCGGCCACGGGACACGCTCGGTGCCGGGGGTCCCCGGGCTGCGGGGCCGCCCCGGGGATGGGCTCCCCGCGTGTGCCGTCTCTGAGCCATGCAGAAGCACTTGGAAAAACCCCGCACTGACCAAATCTGTTTACCGGCATCCGTTTCTGGAGATGCAGTCTATTCTTTCTGCGCAGAGCATAACCTGCAGCCAGCGCTCCGTCTAACTGAGAGAGGGAGATATATACATCTCTTCAAATAAGCGAGCATTTTAGGAAACCTTTTACTGGTATTTCTGTCATTCTGTTTGATCTTGTTAAGAATCAAAGAAAGCAATTACATCCTTAATCTTGTTCTATAAAACTGTAGCTACAGATAAAACCACCACGAGTAACATACACTATAGCACGAACACAAAACAAAAGAGCAAAAATGACATGTGATCTTTGATGCCTGACACAAGACACCTAGAAAGGAGCTTCAGAACTCTCTAAAATTTCAGATCCCTCTAAGACAGCTGGAGCGCACGCTGCAAACTCACAGGCTTTTTTCTGGCACTTGTGTACCAAGAACAGAAAATATCAGCACGGCCTAAAGATACGGTTTCCTTCTAATTCTAGATACATTTACTGATATGACTGCAGATCTGTGAGATTTCAAGGGGAAGAAAACAGAAGAAAAGCAAAAGCTAAGAAAGGGATTTCAGCTTTATAAGTATGGGGAAGAGAAGAAACTCAAGGAGCTGTGTGCATAACATTTCTTTTGCTGAATTTTTTTTTTTTTTTTCATTTTGGGTAAAATCCAGCACAGTGGAAGCGCTCGCTACGACTTAAAAATCTCATTTTAGCACCACAAAGCCTATTCCAGTTCCCCAGCAGAACTTGTATGGCATATATATCCTGTGTTGGCTTTGTGTGCTTGCGCAAAGTCACTCATGACGGAGCCCCAGCGTGGGAAACGGGGGAGCAGCACAGATGATATTTACTTTTCGCTAAGCACCTGAATCCTTGCAAAAATATCTGCTCTAAACCAAGAACTACCGCAAAATAGAAATTCATTGTTCCGGGTGACTCCAGACAGCCGGCGTCCCTGGGAGAGGACAGCCGGCACCAAGGAGGGGACGTCCCCGCAGCGGGTGGGGAGCTCAGCCCTGGGGAGGCTGCGGGGAGCGCCGCGGCTCCCGACCACGCGCGCGCTTTGCGGAGGGAAGAGCAGCGCTCCGCGTCGAGGCAGTGAGCGACCAAAACGCTGCCCTTTGTGCAGCCTCGGCTGCCACGTCCCCTGGCTGGGCTGGGTTTACAGAGGTGGCAGGAAGCAACAGTTTGTCTGTCTACAGAGCAGAGAAGGCAGGGATAGGTGTCTCCCTTAAAAAACAAAATAAATGCAAAGAATTTTAAACCCGTTCCTGTAATGAGAGCGATCACGCATAATCCATAACGGAGACATTACAAACGCGACGCGCTCAGCCCTCACATCTCAGAACTAACCAAGAGGCAGTTTCCCGCCCGGGAGCCGTCAGTGGGAAAGCCTTTGCCGTGGGGAGCGGAGGGCGCCCGGCGCACACCGCCCCGGTCCAGGGAAATACTTGCAAACCCGAGGCACTTCAGCGCGTCCCCCATCAGCTCGGCGTCCCCGGGACTCGGGTCTGGCAGCGTCACATCCAGTTCAGCTAACGCGTTTCCACCCCCATCTCTGGAGCACCCGCACCCCGTCACCACCCCACGGGTCCCCCCTCCTCCGGCAGCTCCCGGGTCCCACGGGACTGAGGACGGACAGCGGGAGGACCCTCCGTCACACGGCTAAGCTGGAAAAAACATTAAAACCGGCATTTGGAGAGGAAATGTGACACCTGGATATTACACAATGTAATGGAATCAGCCAAGTGGTAAATGTAGCTTTTAAATAGGTTTTGTGTTCCCCATTAGCTTGTCTGATGCTGATTAGTTCTGACAGGGAAAGGGCTGGTCAGCAGCTTTCCCCGGCGGTGCTGCTCCCGTGCCCAGCGCTGCCGATGCCCGAGGGACCGGCCGCTCGCCGGGACGGCCGCAGAGCCGAGCGGGACCCATCCGCTCCCCACCGCGGCGTCCTGCGCCCAAAGCCCCCGTGGCGCGGGCACCCTCCTGACCCGGCAGGATGGGGCGAGCTGGTGGTCCCGCTCCAGCACCCCGCGTTTAGCAGGAGGGGGCCACGGCGGAGGCAGCGGTGCCCCGGGGACAGCAGGCGCTAAAAGGGAGCGGCAGCAAACAGCAGACACGGTTTGAGGGAAACTTCTGGAATTGTGTAATGGCGGGTAAACGCACACAAACAGCGAATGCCCACACGCCGCCGCTGGAGGCTCAAGCCACATGTTACAAATGCTTAGCTCAAATCAGGAATATGTTTTACTTAAACACCTAAGTATTATTTCTCAGTATTTCCAAAACACGAAGGGGCGGGAAGGAAAGCGGCGAGCGGCGGGGCAGCCTCAGCCCATCCCTCTGGCGCACACCCTCCCCGTCCCCACGCCCCTCGCAGGAGGCTCTGCCCTCCGCAGGATGGGGTCCCCGGGGGGGGTCCTGCCAGGCCACGCCGCCGGCTGCCCGGTGGGGGTGAAGGGCGAGAGTGGGACCCGTTTTACAGCCCTGGGGCATCTCTCCTGCTGGAGTTGCCAAAGGGGTCAGGGGGCTGAGCTCACTGCATGCCCCAGAGCTGGACCCGGCGCCCGCCCGGGGCTGCAGCACATGGCAGCAGCCAGCGAGCATGGGCAGCGAGTGGCGGGGTCTGGGGAGGGTCACCAACGGGGTCTCGCCCCTCACCGTGGCTCCTGGCCATCCCCCAAGAGACACAGAGCGGCGGCGATGGCCGCGGCCACGCAGGGACCCGCCGGCTCAGCTCCCCGGGCAGCCGCCCCGCTCTGCTCCCGGTGACTCACTGCCGCGCTCCCACCAGCTTTGGCAACACCGACTGCAGACAGAAAGCTGTCTGCTGGGTACCCTGCGCCCATCTGCTCGCCTTAAAATAAAAAAAAAAACAAACCAAAAAACTTAAAAAAAATTTATACATTCTGGAAAGATGATCTGTATAACTACTTTCTCCTTAACAATCTGAGTTTGGGTTTCTGTGGGTTTTTTCTCTCCTCTGTGCCTTCAGCACTTCACACTGATCCAGTGCACTCTCTGCTCCTCCTCCTCCGGGAGGGATCAGTCCGTCCCCAAACTCAAAGCTCTGCAGTTTAGGAAGAGACAAAGGACACAGAGGTCTTCTGCTGTTTATTCCACTATCAGCAACACGTATGAGCGCTGTCGCAGGTTTATCTAGTGCTGTTACTCTGCATTTTTTTTCAGCCAGACGAGGTTTGTGAAAAGGTTTTATCTTCATTCACAGTTTCTAATAAGAACAGAGCTGAGATTTCTTCATTGCTTTGCTTTTTCACTATGAGCTTTCCAGTACTTAACAGATTTTCAGAGCTACGCAGCAACTGCCTTTATTCTTTTCACTCGCAGTTAGCTCTCTCATGTTTTCCCAGGATAAAGCTTATTAAAAATGCATAGAGAATAGAGGCTTCTGTAGAAAAGAAATGCAAAGAAAAAATTCTAGTTAATTGGAATTTGGAAAGAGTTGTACTATCACAGGTTTAAAATCCAAACCAGATTTCCAAACCCAAGCTGGTTGGATTTGCTTTGGCCCAAAACCTGTTTTTAAGAAAAGTGTTTAACGAAAGTGTTAAAGGAAACATCAAGTCTGAGTTCCTTAAAATTCTGCAGTAAAGATGTTCGAAATGAAAAAGCCATTTTGACTCAACACGTCTAACCTCCAGCCTAAATGGTCTCAGGATAAATCTTTACTTTCCGTTCCCAGTGCACGGGCGGGTTTGTCACCCCTTGTCCTGCGGCCGTGGGGACAGAGCACGAAACCCTTCCTGGCTACCATCAGAAACGGTTCTGCTTTGAGCAACCGTTCCTGCCCGGAAGAAACAGCCTGGGGAAACTTTTCTCCCGCGGTTTTGGGTAGAAGGCTGAGGTTTCCAGCCAGCCCTGGGACGGGGCTCACCCGCCGGCGCCCATCGGCCGGACCCCCCCAGCAGCAGCAGTGGGGTTCGCAGGGTGCCAGCCCCACATCACCCCCTTTCCTTCCCCAGAAGATGAGAATACCCAAATGACCATATACATCCAGCGTCATTGTTATCTCCTTTTCTCAATAAACAGTCCGTCATTCGTCAGTAAGATTAAGTAAAAGGCAGTGTTTTAATTGTACTGTAAGATCTTTCATAAGCAATCACAAGAATTCACAGACTTATTTCCTTTCAAAATGAGAACATTTATTCAAAGTAGATAAAAGCACCCTCTTTGCCTAGCGTGATGCCAAGAATATTGCTTTTTTACTAGAATAACTCCTGCTATTTATGCAAACATTGATCTATTACTGATACGCTGGGAACTTTCATTGTCTGTTTATGAACGTGCGAGCCTAAAATCTTTCCCATTCAATCTAGTGAGAAGTACTGCCACGCGAGTGCGTACTGGATTCTTAACCAGTACTAAAACAACAGCTCAGAGAACTAATTAGAGTCTTCATTAGGCAGCAAACGTTACTCCATAGCTCAAAGGGCAACGGGCTTCCGCCAAGAGGGAGCGCAGCCCGGGGCGCCGGGGACGCACCACGCGCTCGCGAGCCAGCGACGCCGAGTTCGCTCTGAGACCTCTGGCTGGAGCGAGGCCGTTTTGCAGGTGCATACGATTGACAGACTTGAAGAGTATAGCAAAAATATCAAGTAGTCCATCAGTTTTAGTTTTATTCTCTCTATATAATACTTCTAGAAGAGCTCTGCAAATTTAAAAAAAAAAAAAAAGGATTTAACAGATGTGCTACACTTTTAACCCTTGCTTACGTAAAGAACACAAAATTATGCCCGGTACTTTCCACAGTTACTCCTGAGCATCAGGAACTCCTTCGTGCTGACACAGCTCGTTACGACCAGAGCCCCTTCGCCCGTCGGAGCCCCGGTGCTGCCGCTGTTGGTACCTGCAGGGGCTGCTCCCCCCCAGCCCCGGTGCGGCCGTGCCTCAGCAGGGCAGTTTCCGTAGGGACCCTCTTGACTTCTATTTTAAACATACTTATTTCCCCCACCTTCTGTGTCAGAGTTTGAGGTGCAGCTAAGTGCTCCCTCTAATTTGTCCCATTTATGCACAGTAATCCCTATTCCCACTGCACTTAGCGATACCCTTTGAGAATTAGGAAGCGTAAACCGTAGCACGCTTGCCATAGTAAGTTTTTGTACAGGAATATTTGGGTCTGCTTTTAGTCTTCTGGAGTCCCAGTTAGAGACAGTTGCTCAAACACAGCCTAAATGTGCCAACACAGCAAATCCTAAGCACTGCTTATAGGAGTTATAAAGGCAACATTGATGCGAGGAATACTGTTTTAGCTAAATTGCTCTGTTCCTTCTAGCTTCTTCTAGAAACCCAAACCCGAATTTTAAAGCAATTACTCCAGGAG
Source organism: Anarhynchus alexandrinus (assembly GCA_008711295.1). NCBI lineage: Eukaryota > Metazoa > Chordata > Aves > Charadriiformes > Charadriidae > Anarhynchus > Anarhynchus alexandrinus. The sequence continues at coordinate 859,495 of VUYV01000252.1, forward strand.
CTCGTAGCACTGCACAAAAGAAATCAGGAGGACTTTTGTAGGCAGCATGGCAGCCAGGAAACAACGGCGTCCCGGGGAACAAACCCAAAATCCTCCTTTACGTGCTCTGATGAAATTGCCTTAAGGGTCCTACGCAATCAATAAAATATCAGCGCAGACGTATCTGAGCTGGAGCCGCCTTTGCCTTCGCTTTGCATTTCAGGCAGTACTTCCTGAGGAGGGCTCCAACCAGCGCACCGCTGCTGCGGGTTCCCGGCGGGTGCTCGGCCCCACGCTGCTGTCATCCCCCCTGCACTCGCTCTGCCTCGGCGCTTCGTTCTTCCCCTGAGCCTACACGGGCCCTTTTAAGCATCCCTTAAAAATAAAATGCTACCGGGGCGGTGACGCTGGAGATGTAGGTATATTTGCGACGGATCCGGGCTGCGTCCCGAGGGGGTCAGAAGTGACTGTGCAGATTTGGCGGCGTGCGCGGCTCCGCGTTACGCTGCCTGGCTCGGCACCCGGCACCCGAGCGCCGGCGAGCATCCCTCCGCTCGCCGCAGGTGCGACGCCGGCTGCGCGAGGAGCTGACAAGCCCCGGCGAGCACGAACAATCAGCGCACGCATGAGAAAACACCAGACGCCAGGACTGAATTATTAACCAGGGAGCCCTTTTATCCTGATTGCTTTCTTCCAGTCAAATAATAAATAAAATGCTCTCCGGCCCTTGGTCCCACGCGCACTTTAGAAGCCCGGGAGCATCACCGCTGCCTTGGACCCGCAGGTCTGCGCTGCTCCCGGGGGTCTCCAGCAGCACGCCAGCGCGGGGCCGGGGGGGGGGGTGGCTGCGTGGTGCCTCCGCTTTTCCAAATCGATCTCGATCGGCTCCTCCGCTGCGTCGCCACTGCCTCCTCTCCCCCGCAAAACCCTCCCCGCGCTCCCCTGCCGAGGAGCCATTACCAGCCATCGCTCCTCTTGTACGGCTGGCAACAGCCATGGCCCCCATCTACCTCTCCGACGCTTTTCCTGTTGTTAATTGAGAGAGAAACCAAATACGTAAGCGTGCCTTTGTTCCAACAGCGAGAGGGCGAGCGGTGCCCAGCGCGGCGGCGACGGTTCCTACCGGGGGTGCTGCGGGCGCGTCCCCTCGCAGGGGCTGGGGCAGCGCTGGCCCGCGGTGGCCGTCCCGCTCCCCGGCGGCAGCCCAGGGGAGGCACCGCGCCGGCCCTCGGGTGGCACACGGGAGCAGCTCCCCGGGACCCGGAGGCGCTGTGACGGAAGGGCGGGAGGTCTCTGGTGCGGAGACGCCCTGCGTTACCCTGGGGAGGGGGAACCCCACAGCCGGGCGCCTGCCGGGGAGGCAGCGATGCTCTCGCCCCCCGGTGCTCCTCCGCCGATGCCCCTCAAACGGGAAATGTTTATTGTCCAGCGAACCCCTCGCCAAGCGTCCTGTTGTCCCCAGGTCCATCGGGAGCTCTGTCAGAGCAGAGGGAGCAACGACTCCTCCCATCAAACGTGCCTTTTATCTCCATCACCCCTGCCGCGCGGAAGTGCCAGCGGAGCCAAGCACAAACACCTTCACACCCAGAGAGCTCCTGCGTCAGCTCTCCCACCAGCGGCTGGACCTGGCAAAGCCCCGGGAGCGGGACGCGAGCTCCCGCGCTGCCGTCCCGGCCCGGGCTGGTGGGGGGACACGGCCGCGCTGGAGGGAGCAACGGCACAGATGAGATGGAACCGTCGGTCCATGGCTTTGTCCCACCGTGCGTGGAACGAGCACGCTGCAGTGCGGCGGCAGCGCGGGCAGTGCCGAGCTGGGGCGGTTACCCGCGCGAAGAGAAGCCGCGAAAGCTGTCACGGACGGAGGTTTAATTGTTATATTTGACACGGGGAAGTGCCGGGGAGCATCACCGCACAGCGCCAGCACGGGCTGTGCCCACCCGCGCCCTGCCGGGGGCGAAGGGACGCACTGCCGGAGCCGAGCCCTCCCCGCTGCCTCTGGGACATAAAAAGGCAATTTTGGGTTCAAACAGCTCTGCCTTTGAATGAAACCCTTGGCTCCAGCCCAGCTGCCAAATCCCCGTCTTTCTTCAAGGGGAAAAAACCACCAACCGATTCTCTACTTTTACAAAATTCTCCCTTCCTAACGTGTTTATATTAACCACAAATTGGCTGATTTCCTGTAATATGACAGCAGTCACATTAATGTGGCACATTTGGCTGAGACTTTATGCTCTTAAAATCTGGAATTGAAAAGTTCTGGTTCCCACAGCAACCACAGGTAGCAATTATCCTGGTTCTGCAAATTTCTAGAACAGAAGGAATATTTGCTTTCTGCAGCCCTCTTCTAAGGATACGTCTCTGCATCAAAATGAATTTATTTTTCTTTTTTCTTTGTTTGTATCTCCGTTTGCACCTTAGAAATCTTTTCTATACCAACATTTTGGAGCAGTTTTTTGTACCTGCTACAGAACATAGGACCTCCTAAAACACATCACGCTTAATTTATTTCCACTTAGCTCTAGTCTTTGCAACAAATACAATTCATTGCACTTGCTGCATCACGTTTTCTCTCTGTATATCACATATAATGAATATCACTACAATAAAATTCATAGTTTGTGACAGTCCTTATTAATACCAGCTTCTCACGGAAAAGAAAGATTACTGCAGCCATTACGAATTTATACAGATCTTGCTTTTCCTATTAGAAGACATACAGCGATGCACACTGCCTTCAAAAAAGGACAAACCCTTTCACGCCTGCTGATGGAAGGAGCGCCCAGGAGAGAGACCCACGAGCGCAAAGCCACGCACGCGCCCTCCCGCGCGCTGGAACCAGCGGCCATCGGTATTTTCAGCAGATTAATGCCCTCCAAATGCCACACTCCCAGTGCAGCGAGAGAGGAGGAGAAGTGTAATGTTTCTATTAGGATTTTTAAGAACTTGCCCGGCTCCCTGATCTCCCCCCAGTATGTTACTGTGGTTAACAGCCCAGTGGCTTGCTAGGGGTTTAGCGTTTTATTTTTCCTTTAATTAGCCAAGCTCTCCTAATCAGGAGTTCTTTATCTCCAGGACCCGATCTCCTGAACGCAGATCAGTGCTCGGAAACGCTGCACAGAAACCATGCTGCTACCTGGCCTAGTTCGGAAGACGCTCTTTCATTTGGTGAAGTTCAGTAACGCTGCAATCGCCTGGAAAACACTCTTTCTGTCGCTTCCAACTTAAGATGCAGTTACATGCTCACTCTGCCGCTGCAAATTGCTTTCGGTTCCCTCCCTGCCCCTCCTGCATCACTGTCTAAACGACCAAGATTGAAGCCTGCTTTCTAATCTGCTTTAACTTTATGTTTGCTCCTGGGAGCGTGAGTTTGCCGGGGCTTCGTTACCACCCCCGCCAAGGCTGTTTGTGTCGGCGCGGGTCCGGCTGACGGCGCGGCGGCGTTAGACCCCCCCAGTCCGTCCCTCCAGACCCCGACCCGAGCGCTCGGCTCGGCTCTTCCCCCGTGAAGCTCAGCCTGGTGGGAGAGGAGGAATAATTACTGTCTGCAGCTCAGCAGCCTGCCCACGCTTAATGCGTATTAGTGTTGCAAACTGTCCTGATCGCTTTAGTACATTCATTATGTCCTCGGTCCTCCCAGAGCCAAGATGCAGCACTTGATTTAAATTTTTGCTGTCAGATCTGATTAAAAATTAAGTTGAACACAGTTGTACGAAAACTAAATTAACATTCTTTTTGAGTAATACCATATAATTTAATGCAACAATTAATACAATTGAGTCATGCAACTACTAATATATGTCTAGCGGAGCCCGGGGTTGGAAGCAGGCAGGGACACGTCGCTGATTTTGCACTCTAAAGGAGCTCCGGCAAAGGTACGGGCACAAACAAGGGAGTTCATTGGCATTTCAGCACCCCAAATTAGAGGAAAACAAATATGATATTGGAGTTCCACTGAGCTGTGTTTCAAGGAGGCAGTTCTCTTTGGGCAATTCCCATCCTGACTTTTATTTCAGGATTTTTGGAGAACGTTCCCAGAGTCAGCCGAACACCAGATGTGTCTGGGGGTTCCTTACAGCCCGACGCCCACTGACCCAACCTCGCCTGTCCTCCTTGTGCTGCACACGCTGCTGCAGAGTGCTGCTCCCTCCCGCAGAGCACGCGTCCCCTGCAGGAGACTTATGTCATCCTGAGGGCACCAGCGTACGGATTTGCTCCCCCTCGTCCCGAGGGGGGCAGCGGCAGAGCCCGCACCTCCAGGAACCGCAGACAACGGCAATTCAACACAGAACTGCAGCGAAGCACATCTCGCCCGCGTCCCCGCGGCCGCTCGTTCTGCTCAAGCGCCACACGAGCGGTTTCCAGCTCTGAGCGCCTCAGGACGCCCCAAACCCATCGCGAGCCTGCGTGTGAGCACACGCGATTCCGGTACCTCTCTCTGCAGGGCGATTGGAGCTCGGGAGCTCGGGGCTTCGGAAGGCAGTGTTGGACCTCACCACTTGTTTGTGATGGGGCTGCCTATAGCAGAGCATCTCCCACAAAAAACGGTGTCTGGGAAAATCAAACCCTCCGTGGAAGGAAGGGGGAGCCCTGCCCCGGTCCGCGGTCAGGGCTGGGCTGTCCGGCCACCACGACGGCTTCTCGTTAGCAGAATCGACAGCACGGGCGAAGCAGCCTGGTGGGGGACAGTGCAGTGTATGGCCAGAGCTGTTCTGTGTGTTGGCTGCACCAAATATTGATATATGTTATTGCCAGTTAATCCCAAACAACTGTCAGTTACCAAATAATCAACAATGTGGTGTTACAGAGTCCTCTGCAGCCTCCAACTACCTGCAGACCCCTCCGGCAGCCCCTGGAAGGACGTCTGGAGCATCTGAACTCGCGATAAGGGTTTGCTTTACTCACTCTGCTCTGACAATTTCAATAACACGGTTTATTTGTAACAGGTGAGGGCCTCAGGATATGGGATTCACAGGAACATTCGCCGTTTACTGTTAGCAAAAACAGCTTGAGGCAAACCCTGTACGAGACACCCGCGCACCGCCGCCAGCGCAGCCTGCCAGGGCTGCCGGTGCCCGCAGCGCCCGCGTGGGGCCGGCGACACGGCTAACGAGAGCAGCAGTTGGCAAATGGTCCACACGCAGGGCTGGACCCAGGGGTGGCATTGTGGTTTTTTGGGTTTGTGTTTTGTTGTTGGTTGTTTTTTTCTTTTAAAGGAATGAATTAGTCAAACAGAAGTGACACAGTTTGAGCCGTGACCACGGATCTAAGAAATCATAGAATGGTTTAGACTGGAAGGGTCCTTGAAGATCACTGAGTTCCAACCCCCCTGCCCTGGGCAGGGACACCTCCCACCAGCCCAGGTTGCTCCAAGCCCCGTCCAACCTGGCCTTGAACACCTCCAGGGATGGGGCAGCCACAGCTTCTCGGGGCAACCTGCGCCAGGGGCTCACCGCCCTCACAGGGAAATATTTCTTCCCAATATCTATTCTAAATCTCCCCTCTTGCAGTCTGAAGCCATTCCCCCTCGTCCTATCACTCCATGCCCCAGTAAAAAGTCCCTCCCCAGCTCTCCTGGAACCCTTTTAGGGACTGGAAGGGGCTCTAAGGTCTCCCTGGAGCCTTCTCTTCTCCAGGCTGAACACCCCCAGCTCTCGCACCCTGTCAAATGGCCGAGAGGATCTGTGATCCAGCGGAATAGCAGGAAGGAATGACCAATTTTCAGCCTCACACTGTCCAGTTGTGCTTTACCCACCCATGGACAGACCCAGGCGTAGCAGGTCCCCGCAGCCCCGTGCTGCGCACGCCCGGCAGCGCCCAGGACCCCGACCCCACAGGTTTTGTGGGTTGGGACCCGACAGAGCACGGCAGGGCAAGTGGTGCAGGGCCGCACGGGGTCTGTGGTCGACTCAGACAAGCAGCTCAATACCCTTAGCCCCAATCTTATAACCATAAAATCATCACAGCTTTGCAGCGAGATGTAGCTAAAAACATCCATAGAGAAAAATGTCCCCTCTCACAGAGGCTGAGCAATTCCGGACAGTTTCTATTTCTTCGCAGCTTTCACAGTGAATAGAGAGAGCTCATACGCTGGGCTTTCACTGCAAGGGCCATTTAGGATTGAAAAATAGAGATAGGTTTATACACAAAACGGGAGCATTTCACAAAAACTCTGTCTCTCGCTCTCTCTCCCAAGAATTATTGTCCCTTATTATACTGCAACAATGGAAGGATTCGCTTCCTCGCCAAGGTGAGCGCGATCAGTTCTCCTGTCATTTTGCAAAATGGAAGAGGAAAATAACGTTGACCCGAAATCTGAGCTGCGAAGCCGAGGATGCCGTGAAACGCTGGAACCCTTTTGTCTGCTGACGCCCGTCCCTCCGCAGGCAGAAAGCGCCGGGGAGAGAGCAGCAAAGGCAGAGTGCCACGGAGGGGCCACCATTAGCCGCCCGCGGGGGTGCAGTCCCCGCGCCGGCAGGACGGGGCGATTCGTTCTGCGACAGGGACTCTGTTAAACGTGGCAGCAATTTTTTGCCATTAGCAGCATTCTGCAAACGTCATTCAAACTGCCCATCGCTTCTGTAGGTATTTTTGGCTCTTGCGAGCGCTGAGGTTCATTGTATAACCCGCTCATCACCTCCACTCTGTGCGTCTATTTATATCCCCATCCGTGCTGGCAGAGAAAGGTCTGGTTCTGCAGAGCCCAGAGCCGAGGAGTCGCTGGGCAGCAGGCTGCCCGTTGCTGCCTTCGGCTTATTTCATAGAATCATAGAACGGTTTAGGTTGGAAAGGACCTTGAAGATCATCGAGTTCCAACCCCCCTGCCATAGGCAGGGACACCTCCCACCAGACCAGGCTGCCCAAGGCCACGTCCAGCCTGGCCTTGAACACCTCCAGGGATGGGGCCTCAACAACCTCTCTGGGCAACCTGTGCCAGTGCCTCACCACCCTCACAGTGAAAAACTTCTTCCTAATGTTCAGTCTAAACCTGCCCTCTTCCAGTTTGAAGCCATTCCCCCTTGTCCTGTCACTACATGCCCCAGTAAAAAGTCCCTCCCCAGCTCTCCTGTAGCCCCTTTAGGGACTGGAAGGCCGCAATAAGATCTCCCCGGAGCCTTCTCTTCTCCAGGCTGAGCAGCCCCAACTCTCTCAGCCTCTCCTCAGAGGAGAGGTGCTCCAGCCCTCGGATCATCCTCGTGGCTCTCCTCTGGACACGCTCCAGCAGGTCCATGTCCTTCTTATGTTATTTTCACATGCTATAAATCCGCTTAATGTTAGAACCGCAGAGGCACGGTCCGGGCTGGGCACCCTCTGCCTTGACCTGGTGGGGTAAGACAGAGATCCAGAAATGGCCGTGGGAGCACTTCATCTTGCTCTCCTGTTGCCCTCCGGCAGTGCAGCTCCGAGGGCAGCCCGGCGGGAGATGTTGGTCCCACCAGCCCGTCTCCGGCCTCCAACCCGCCGGAGAAGGGGAGGAAGGGCTTCCTGAGGGGGGAGGCGCTGGGGAACCTCGGGCCATGCCCTGCTGCCCCATCCACGTCTGCCGGTCCCTGGGAGGGAGCCGGTCCCCGGCCCCGGCAGCACACACGTCCCCGAAGCACGCTGCTGGGCACCGAGGCCGTTAGCCCCGACCGACGTGAGACCCGCACCCGGCACGGCTGGAGCCTTCTGCCACAAGTACCGGTGTGCGTCACCGGTTTCTCTACAGCCGTGGAGCCAAACCAGGGTTGCTCCGACGGAACCGAGAGCTTTGCACAGCACTCCCCGTGCTTCCCAGCGCAGCGGCGGCACAGACCGCCGGAGAGAAAACCACTGTAGGCGGTGACTGGGAGCAGCTGTTCGGTATTCGAGCACCCGTCTCGCCCATTAGTGAACGCAATTACTGTACAGGTACCTTATTACGGGTGCCAGCAACATCTTCCTTCCTCTGCTGAAGGGCACCGAGAGATCCTACGGCACTGACGCACCAGAGATGAAGCAGAAAGGAACCAGATTAGAAATCGTGACCCAAAGCTCTGGCATCGCTTTCGGCAGCGTCGCAGGACCGCTCCACGGGAGAATATACACAGAGAGATGGCAGAAACTGCAAATTTCTTTCCCTACAGCAGCCATACCAGGCCTTTTACATCTATTTTACATATATTTGGAGGCACCCGCACTAACAAACATACCCGGAACTTGCCAGCGGAGCACCGCTGCGGACCCCCCCTGCGACGTGCAGTTCCAGCAGTGCCATGGCCAGACCGAGCAGCTCCGACCCTCACAGCCCTCCCCCGGCTGCCCGGAGTCCTCCGAGGCGCAGAGGCTCGCTGTCTCGCTGTATTGCCCCCTCGGGTGCGCAGCCAGCTAGCGAGGCTGCCTGACTTTCTAAGTGCCTTATTAGATTTTCCTAATTCTTTTCTAGAAAGTGCTGCCAAAATAAGTGTTGGGCAATTACCTGCAGGCGTAGCTGCCACCAGGAATAAACATCTGCAAGGAGACCTATCGAGAGAGCCCTCCTCCCCTTGAAAGCCTTCAGTCACGAGAATTTCCAGCGAGCGAAGGGACTGCAGCAAGGGGGGCAGAGCCAGGGCTCTGCGCTCAGGGCAAACCGGGGTTATTTGGGGAGGGGGGTGTGCCGTGACGTCCCCTCCACCAACAGACCCCCATCTCCCACCACTGCACCGCTGTGTGCCGGAGCAGAGCGCAAGGTGAGAATTACAGTGCTTCACCCCTAAACCTATAAAAGCAAACAAATTCCATCCCTTCGTACTCCACAGTCGGGGTTTCAACGGGCATTTCTGCAAAACAAGGCTGAGGGGGGACGCGGGCCTGCTGGGCAGTCATCTGCTGAAGCAAATACTTCACCCTGGATGCTTTCTACCTGTCAGCTCAAATTCTGACTCGGCTCTCCCCCTGCTCCAGAGGCTGCGAGGTTTCCAGATGAGAAGTGGCAGACTCTGTACCCAGAAGCACGGGAGATAATTTGGCCGGACTGGCCCCTGGAGACCTGTCTGTGCCTCGGAGCCACAGCTCACTGCGTTCCTCACGCCGGCAATCGCCTCTGACGGCTCACGCCCGCTGCGAGAGACGGGGATGCTCAGGGCACGAGAGCTGGGGAAGGTTCTTCAGGGGCTGCAGCCCATCCTACCCCAGCCCAGCGCGGGCAGCAGCCTGGCCTTAGCCAGGGGAGAACGTCTCTGGTGCGAACCTGAGCGGCAGAACAGCTCCGTCCCCCTGTAACGGGCATTATTCATTTATTGCTTAGCAGAGGTGCTCAAATTCTTCATCCCTAAAATTAATGCCTGGCTCTTTGAATCTTGCCCCAGGTGCCTTACCCCGTCTGCCTTTGCTCCTTGCAGTGTCTCTGCTCCACAATATACCAGCTGAACACTTCTGCCCGAGGTCTTTAATAAGAGGAGTTTTGCCATACCTTATTATCGCTAAAATTAAATGTCACCTTGGGTTTTCCTCGCTCGCTTTAGCACGCTCTGCTGCTGTGTCTTCTACATCTATAAAAGGAAACTTTATGGCTTTTTGCTCTCCGCTTCTTAAAAATTGCATGCAAGGAGGAAAATATCTCCCTTTCTTTTCCTTATTTTTAAATATGCAGAAATAGTTTGTGCAGTTGCACGTTCATTGCACAGTGACCTTCTGGGAAAACTGCACAACTGTTTGTGATTGATGCAAACTAGATTTTACAGTGGCAAGAAAAAATACTGGGGGAAATGAAGATTCTTCCTCGGCTTCTCAGACCTCTGGGGTTTTGCTCCACTGCTTCATAAATGAAGGTAGAATTAACCTATAAAGCACTTCATCCTGACCCGCTTTTACTGCCTTAACGCTGAAATTAAAGACACATTTGTCTGCAGCTGGTGGGGCAGAGGGATCCCAGAGGTACCTGCTTGGGTCTGTAAGGATACGGGGATGTTGCCAGATAAGCATTTCAGAACAAGGAAAGTTAAGCTCAAATTCCTTGACCGTATTCCAGTGTTTTCCTGCGTTGAATTAACCTGCCTGACATCCCTCTCGTCTTTTACCAAGGTACTGCTGGGGCAAGAAAAAACATTAAATAAGAGCCTTGCTCTTGCTTAAATCAATGGGACGCTCCAGGAAGAAAAACAAATAAACAAACCCAAACCATCAAAGGAACGCAGACAACCAAAGTATCAATAATCTAACACAAAATTTAATTTTTTTGTTCTACTCATCCACTGCTCTTTCAAGCCCCCAGAGAGGTGACTTTGGATGATGTAACACGGACTCTCCACAGACACCACCAGGACTCCCCTCTCTCTACCCATCAGCGCCACTTCCACAAACTTGCTTCAGAAAAAAATTAAAAAAAACCCCCAAGACTGAGCTAAATCAGAGTCCCAGAGTCCCGTTTGCAACGGCAGCTGAAGCGGATGTAAGAGATGGTAAAAGGTGTCACATACAGAGTGACATTCCCCACTCCGCCCTTCCAGCTTCGGCAGCGATTCAGGCGTTTCCTGGCCAGTTGGGTCGGCAGCGTTACCCGCCACCCACGGCCCGATCTATCCCCCGTTCCTTTCATCTCTTTCCCTGCCCGTTTACACTCCATCCCGTAGCTACAAGCTCCGTACCCTGAAACCAAGTATTTCCCTTCAGTTTAGACCAGCGGCCCCGCAGGGTCAGCGGGTGCCCCTCTGCAGGAGGACCCCAATCCCAGACGGCGCGGGGAGAGCATCGCGTGGGGTACTGCTGCTCCCGCTGCCTCCTGCCTGGGGGTGACACCGGGCTCTGTGCGAGCGCGGGGGCGACCCCCCCAGTTATTTACAGGCTCTCCAAAATCCACAGGCAGATTCTTACCGACGCGCGTCAGGGAGGATCCCTCGGCAGCCTTCCCCGCGCCTGGGACCGGTCCTGCCTTTAAACTACTCTCAGATGGATCCTTTCATCCTGAGAGAACACAGCTCCTCTCCCCCAGAATAACTGGGATACTTTTGAAGTTGTTTTGCCAGCATCCAGATCAAGCCAGGTTCATTTTTAATGACATCCTTATGCTCCTGTTACACAGCTGCAAAGATTGTTTTGATACTTCAAGAATATTTGACTCGCTAGTCAAAATAAAGTACTGGAAATTGAATAAAAACTACCCTTGAATACAGAAATCACTTATTAACATGAATGCGTTCTGTAGGATACGATCTAGCCTGACTTCCCAATTAGCTCCGAGACGGGAGTCTGCTGTTGGAGCCAAGCGCACAAGACGCGGGGCTATTAATTAACTGCTGCAGTTTTCTTCAGCTTCTGTCAGCTCCTAAATTGATTTTTCTCCGAGCGACAGGGCGCGTGTATACCGCAAGAGAGCAGCTGGGGAAAACAGGTACCGCTTCCTCTGCCGCAGAGCCGAAAGCATGGCCGTGGTCTGGCGTCGGTCACGCGGGAGCAGCCGGAGCCACCGGGGCTGGCGGACCGTGCGCCATCCTCCTCTCCGCGCCAGGCACAGGGGCGCACCCCGCTACTTCGAGTCGTTCGCACACAACGTCTGAGGAGCTGGTCTCGCGTTGACCAACTTTCCAAGAGGTTTGGTACCAGGTTACCCTCAGACAGCGGCACAGGAGCGCAGCACCGACCCCGTGTCCGCGGGGCTGTGACCCTCCGGGCGCCGCCGTAACCGCGCTCCCGCAGGAGAACGCCACCTCCCCCCGCGCCTCGGCACCGCGCAGCCGGCCTCGCTCCTGCTGGGGGTTCATTATTATTACTGCTGAAATACATACGAATTAGCTCTCTTGGGGCTTTGCACAATTTTTTATTTTGCTAAGCTGCATTTTCTTTTCCAGAGACCTTATTTTGATGTAAATCTTGTAAACAGGGGACTAGCTCGTTCAAATGCTGAACACAAAAGCTCCTCCGAAGAAGTAGATCAAAAGTCTGCGGTTGGCTTAATGAAAGATAGACTGACAATTAGGTTGGGAAAGACTGCATGGATTGTGGGGGGAAAAAAAAAGACAGATTTAAGGGTTTTATTAATTGCCTGGGACTACACTGAAGAAGAGACGCAAAATAGCAAGAAAGGGTATGGGGGATGAACCCTTCTTCATTTTCATTACTATAAATGCCCTCGATGTGAAGTGTCCATTGTTAAAGCTCACACGGAATGGCTGCACAACTGCTAAGTGCTGAGGCAAATAGAAAATTTAGACCTTTAGAAAAATTGTTCAATATTTAAAGTGTTTTCTTTGCAATCAGGTGTACCCATTTTGATTTCTTTTCAAGTTGTGCACCATTCCCAAGATTACTACTAGCGAATAATTACAGTACTTTTCACAAACGAAGGATGGCTGATACAAGAGAAGCAGCCGGGCTGTCAATATCAGGGCAGTAACGCACAGGCATTGTCTTGCCGTGACACCGAAAGCATCGGCGCTCCCTCCGCTGCCACGAACAACAGAAAAGAAAGCGATCGGGGAGGACGGGGCTGTGCCGGAGCAGCCTCCCCGCGCCGGGGGGGACTGGCGAGAGAACGCTCTTCGCTGCGGTTTGATCATCCCCGAGCGTTGTTTTCGCTTAGGTTTGAACTTCGAAGGGATCAGCCGTTTCTTTTTAGGGGAAACCCACGCTGACAGCCCGGCCTGGTGCTCGTTGTGCCGGACGCCGGCAGCGCGCGTGTACGCTGGCGGGTGAGACGCGGCTCCCCTTCGTCCGCCCAGCCCGGCGCAGGGTCCGCGGGGAGCGCCCGAGGTACGGACGCATCAGACCCGCTCATTTACACAGACGAGATTTCTACCACGTGAATGGGATCCAAATAAAGCTTGAGCGCAAGTATCACCCCACTAATCGCCACTCCAGACCATCCCGCAGAAACTTGGCGATGAACTGTCGCTGTCCCAGACGTTCTGCCAGGAAACGCGGAGCTCCTGCGACCTACGGTACAGCCCAGGGGGTTACTGGTGTGGGAATGGACCCAACAGCACCGCCAGTGCTTTCCAGGAGCTCCTGAAGTAACAAAGACTGCCATGATATTAGTAATAAAAATTAATCAAGTATGGGACTATAGGAAAAGCGACACCAGGATCATGTCGGTTTGAATAAAAGTGGTTAACTCCTTTTTGAGACGGAGTCACAACGATTTGCAAGCTATTAGAAGCCTGATGAAACAAATGGACTTTTAAAGATGCAAACTGCAAATAAGCTTTGGTGATGTTTGTGTGGAAGGCTCATTTACATTACACATGAGTAAATAAAAAGTTTCAGATAAAAATAAGCAAGAACTGTGAAGCTGGACTGCCCTTTGCCTGCAGCTCTGCTTCCGAGCCCGGGGCTGGGTTGGCACAGCGGGACCCCGACCGCGGCACCATTGGCCACGTCCACGGTTCCGCCGAGGCACCGGCTCCCCCCAGCCCCCGGCAGCGGGGCCGTACCCCCAGTGCTCCCACAGATCCCACCATGAGCAGTGCAGCGCAGCAAGAAAAACCCAAAAGTTTTATCTGGAAGTGAAGTCTGGAGCCAAGATGGGCGTTCTGCACGTGAAGCTCTGAGACCTCATCTCCGGGTAAAGAGAAGCAAAATAGTTAACGCTGGAGAGGAAAGATGATCCTACTTTTGCTTTTATCTAATCTTGGCTGGACACAGCAGATTATGCAGAGTATCAAGAACGCAGCATAAGCGAGATCCTTTGGTACTTGAAATTATCCACATTATCTTAAAAATAAATCATGGCTATTGCCCCTTTGAAGTTCTGTTATTATTTTTAATCGCGGAGCTGGGGCTTGGCTTTTCAGGCAAATTCATCACTAATTTATGCTAATAGATTTCTGCGCTAATGCTATGTGCGAATCTCCACATCTGTCTGGATGCCAGTGCCACGATAGCCACAGGAACATCAGTGCTTCGCCGTAACCCCTGCGGTGGCGAGCGGAGCCCCACTGCTCTGCCGCGCCTGAGCGGGGCTGGCACCGCGCGCTGCAGCGCCGACCCCGAGTCCTTCTGTCCACGCACGCTCTTCCCCGAGCCAAAACCATCGCCTAAGCGCTTGGCAAACCCAGATGTTTTTCTTTTCTTCCCGCCGGGTCCGCCGTGCCGTGCCCGTCCGTACGGAGAGCAGGCGGAGGGGAGCCGGCCCCGCGCCGGCCGAGGGACCCGCCATGGAATCAGGGAATTTTCAGAGTTGGAAGGGACCTCTAGAGCTCACCCAGCCCCACTCCCCTGCCAAAGCAGGACTGCCCAGAGCACAGCACTCAGCACTGCATCCAGGCGGGGCTTGAAAACCTCCAGAGAAGGGGACTCCCCCACCTCCCTGGGCAGCTGTGCCACTGCTCTGCCACCCCAACTGTAAAGAATTTTTTCCGTGTATTTGAATGGAACCTCCTATGTTCCAACTTGTGCCCGTTGCCCCTCGTCCTGTCACTGGGAACCACTGGAAAGAGCACGCTTCGCTGAGCCGACCCTGCTCTGCCCGAAGCTCCAGCAGCCCAGAGTGGTGCTCTCCGTCACACTCACAGCCTCACGCAACACCAGCACCGCTTTTATTTTCTTTACTGACACATAAAAGAGCTCCCTATGAAATGTATTACAGTTACAGTGCTGAAAGGAGAACATTTCAGCAGAAACCTCTGTGTGCAATACAATGGCGTGGCGGAGCAGAGCCCCCGCCAGCGGTGCGCGCACACGGCTGTGGCACGGGCTGCCATCGCGCCCGAGGGCTCCTCTGTCGCACCCCGCTCGCCAGCAGCGCCGCGTCCTGCGCTCCCGGGGGCAAAACGCATCTCCCCCACCGAACCGCACAATTAAACCACAATTTAAATCTGTACCGTTTTGTCTCCTCCAAAAGACAGACTGCCTGCGGCCAAGGTTGCCCGGTCCCAGAGGGAGTGTTTGGACACCCGCACAGGCAGGTAATACCTGGAGCCACCGCGTGCTGCATCCCACCCAGGAGTACCTGAAGGAGCAATTCCTTCAGATGACATTAAGTAGAGACAGTTTCTTCCAATCACCTATAGATGCTGTGCTGTGAACATTACTTTTGGGGTAAATCCCACCCACGCACCCATCTCTCTTCAGTGTGCGACAGAGCGCCCAGAGAACAGGGGGTTCTTTTCCCGACACCGTCTCCTCCATAAACGCTGCCAGGAGCGCCGTACATCAGAGAGCCACACTGGGTGTCCGCATCGAGGATGGTGACCCCCACAGGCACTTCGCTCCCAGCTTTACTGCAGAATATTTTCCTCTCCCCCTCTGCCCCAGTGGCCTTAGTTTCCCAGTCACCTCCATGTACTGGAAGGAGGCAATAGCTCCGCCGCCTTTGCTGGTGGTGGGAAGTCTGCAACATCCCTTTATCTGAGTCACTATCGCACCCAAATCAAACCTATCCAAACCCAGTAGCTATGTATATAGAGGGATTTAACCGCAACATCTGTGCCAGGCATTGCCAATGAAGTGACATTCATGAAAAATCAACAAAAAAATGTCATTTATGTATTTTTAAATGACAAATGAGTGGGCTTCAGGCCCAAATCACACGCATCACCATTTATATTAGTCAAGCACAGAAGCACGTGCTTGACCTTAAAGCCTGTAAATGAGTAGCTCTTTACATTCGATATTGGCACGCAGGGACCCAAAGCGGATTTGGTTTTGTCTGCAGAAATCGTGATAGGTGAGCGCAGCGCTGCGACGGCTGTTGTACGCCCGTCCCTCCCCGGGGGGCTCCGTGCCTGTGCCAGAACCCCCCACCATCTGCCGGCGCCGGGCAAAGGGCGGCTGCAGCGCGAGCGGCTCCACGGTCCCCCACCGGCGCCGCGGGGCAGAAGTCAAATCAAACCCACCGGCCCCTTTCTCTGCTTTTCCTTCCGCGGCTCACGGTAAGACTCGAACGCCTTGAATTACTTATTTATTTTTTAATATCTGTAAAAGCAACACCTCTGGGTGTTTTTCCGCTTTCATTGTCACTTGAACGTCACCGGCAGCAAACAAAGCTTTTTCCCCCCTCTCATGACGGCCCTGGCACGAGGCCGGGGTGTATTCAAGGATCACTTCATCAGGAGCAAAACACGCTAATCTATTTAGCTCGAATTATTTAGCCGCGTGATAGATGTAAATCTGACCAACTCGCAGCAGCTTCGGGCCTTGACGCGTTTGTAAGTAATTTCGATCCCGCGATTATTTTGCGGTTTTGAGTCTTTATTGTCAACTTAGCAGGAGGATCTGAATAAGAAACCCTTACAAACCAGTGCGTGAAGAGAAGCCTCATCCTCCAGCGGGCTGAGCCGAAGCACATCTGTTATTTTGAGAAGAACAGAAGCATGTAGACATTATTCTAGATTTGCCGTATTGCCCGGAATTCGGTCCCCACAGGCAGACCCCCGAGGACCGGCCCTGCACGGGGCGCCTGGCGATGGCCACCCTGGCCCCAAGGTCAGACCTTTGCTAACCAGCACGGCGGCAGATGCAATGAGCTCCCCTCGACGGGGGCCGCATCGCCCTGCACGTGATGCAGGAAAGGAGAAAAAAAAGGTCTGATTTCACATCACATTTCTACCGGCAGCAGGTAAGTACTTTATAAAGAAAAATATAAACACTTTCAAAGTTACTCTAAAATAACTGCCATAGTTTCATCTTTTTGGAGCTGGGGTTTCTTTGCTTTAGTGCCCCTCAAACATGGCTGCCGTGCGGGTCTCTCCAGCATCACCCAGCATCTGCGGGGGGCTGAACAGGAGAAATGGGGAAGGGCGCGGGCTCAGTCGCCGCCAGATTGAGAGAGGCCCGGATTCGGAGAGGGGGCAGCAGCCGAAACTTCCTCAGCAGCAGAGAGCCCCCGTTACCCGAATCGGGCTCCCACGAGTCTCCGCAAAGCCCCCGCGCCTTTGCTCTCCCCTGCTCCCCTCTGCCCAGGCGTCCTCTCGTGAGCGATCTCATGGAGGAGATTATGCAAGCGACTGGTTAGACCAATTCTGGAAAATCACTATTCATTTCTGTAGAGTTCTCTTCTGTTGCCTCAAAGATAATTTCAATACAGACAGAAGTGAGGAACCACTTCCACGGTCCGGGCAGTCGGCGTCCCTGTGCACAGAGTGGCCCCACCACGAGTCGTGCCTCGTCCCAACCCACCTTCTCCTCCTGACAGCGGGCACTAAAAATGTAAAGCGAACCAGTTTAATGTAGAATAATGTGAAATGAATCCCCTCAGAGTATCTCACCTGTGAAGGGTGATTACATCTCTCTCTCATGTAAGAAGGACCTTAAACAATATTGGGTCTTACAGGCTTTGCCTCTGCTTTTGAGGAGGAAGAATAGAGGTGTAACCTTCATGGATGAGGAGCTGTGTATTTATTATCCGGCAACGGAGGGATGGAAGAGCAAATAGGTCTGTTCAGATAAGAGAATGTGAAATGAATCACACAAGTGGGAGCCATAACGTTGTTATTTGGCACTGGAGAGGGAGAGCCAAGCGCACATGGGAACACCCAGCTCAAACACTTCCCCTGAGTTTGTGCAAAGTGTGAGTGTTCCCAGAGGAACCCCTCTGCCCCACACGCCGAGGGCCACAGCCAGGGCCACAGGTCACGTGGAGCCCCACCACATTTATCTTTCAAGACAGCGCTGAAGTGACACAGCAATGGCATCTCAGAGCACTCTCCCCGCCCCATCGCCGACGCGGCTGTGGGGAGCCAGGACCCACTGGCAGCACATCACCCCCCACACCTCCGGGCACCTCCACTGCACACCGCGGCTGCACTGGTGCAGCCATCTGCTGTAAAACAGGGACACCTTTTCAGCAGCCTGCGAGGATGCAGAGCGCTGAGAAAGCCGAGCCTAAATACCAGCCGTGCCCTTGGCGAGACGGGGCAGCCCCGCTCCTCCCAGGAGCCCAGAGCAAGCCTGAGAGTTCCTCCCCTTGCTGAGGGACTGAGCCTGGAACTGCCCACAGCCCCCGGGCCCGCGGCACCCACCGCTGCGGGGAAGGGTGCAGGGACGCAGGCGGGCTGCGCTCCGAGCCCCACACAGCCCCACAGAGCCGTCCTCTTCTCCGCCCGTGACAGATGACAGGTTATGGGGATTCCATCGGACGGCAGGAGAAGGAGCTGCCCCCACAAGTTTAACTCTCCCCTTTGCAGGTTACCAGCAAAGAGAACATCGGGATGGCGGCGGGGACGGAGAGCGCTGGGGCGGACGGGCACAGGTCCATTAAAAGCCTACCCATCGTTTAAGAACTACACATCCGAGCGAGGGAGCACTCTGTTCGCGAATACGGGCCCAATAGGTCACAATGAAAAGGCTGAATGATAGAATCCTCGCTGCAGAGGAAGGGCAGCGAGTAGGGGTTGGCGACAATCTAAACATTTGGCAGAGGAGCAGAAGTTAATTGGGAAGCTGGTGGCAGCACACCCCGCGTACCTGCCAAAAATCAGTAGTCTCTGGCCTGTAAAATTCATATCGGACTCTGGATTATTTTTTTTTTCCTCTTCCTTCTCTAAAGAATCTGTGAAATATCCCGTTTCAATGGAGCTTGTGCCCTTTGGCATAAACTTTCCTCAAGTTTCAGTTCAGCTCCCACGACTCCCAACCTCTCCTATAGTAACAGAGAAGTGGAAGAGAATGAAAAAGCATTAATAAATCCTAAATTAAAATCAAATCTCAAATTCTACTGGAATTTGCTCAAAAGGGAAGAGAATCAATTGCAGCCTGTTCCCAGTTCTTTAAGGCAGCCTTATATTGTTTCTAACGAAACAAAATCAATAAGAAATGCTTCTTATGGTTCATTTTTTAAAGCTCAATACCAGCTATGCAATTTGGTTGACAATTATGAATGATCCGTTATGTCATCCAGCCCTTTTTCTGCTGCCCAGCCCGCCAAAGCCTGCAATCATGTATTATTGCTTGCAGGTACGTCTTTAAATATTGGTTTGCTTTCCACTTTGCTACAGTGATCATTCAGAAATAAACTGAATTTGCTGATCAATTCCATTGACTTGAAAGCAACAGTTATTAATGCCTTCAGTTTGTTGCTGGCTCCTAAACTTTTCTGATCCATTAGTTATGAGCCCCCATTGATTGAAAACACACATCCTCACAGCATTGTTTTTTTCAAGGAAAAAAACAAAGAGCTTTTTACAGTCACTTTTCCCCAGGAGGCACAGCTTGGTTTTTAAAACCAGCACGAGATGATAATGTAATTTCACCACAATAACTTCCTTTGTGGGTAAAAGTGACAAAGCTATTTTTGAAGTGCTTCATTAAAGATGACTTCATTTTATTTCCAAACCATGCATTCTTCTCTTTCATCTCCCGCTTGTGTTTTCCTGGATCTATTCGCTCCAACCTTTAGATGTTTGGCTGCACAGCTACGCAAGCGCAGGGCGTTTCTCCGCAGGTTTCTGTAGGGCTTCCAGGAAAGGCGAGAGGTTTGCCGGCCCCGCGCGGCAGAGCGTGCCGTGGGAAAGCTCGCCGGGCTCCATCCCACCCCGCTCGTGCCCCGGGCTGCGCGCCCAAACCGCCCTCAACACTGCCAATTCGGGGCTCCCCCGCCAACAGGGCGCCACCGGGGGGTCCTGGACCCACCGGTCCCTGGAGAGCCACCAGGGGAGACGGGGCTCGGACGAGCCCCTTCCCTCGCCTCGCCGGCAGCTCCCTGAGCCAGCCCGACCCCGGCAGGAACCGCCTCTCCCGTGCCGGCGGCTCCACGTTCCATATCGACATTTTGTTATGAAAACGCATCGTGGTCATTTTCGCTTTCAAATATAGACACAGCTTCGTTTTTTTTTAAAAAAAATAGATTTGCTTTCCCCCCCAATACGAAGATCCTCCATCCCCCAATCCATCTCAGACAATCCTTCCAGCTCAATGGGAACGCTGGAATATATTCATTTTGGAACACGTAACCAAATGCTACGTGTGGCCACTGAAAATCCTCAGTGAGCACAGCCCCGGTTCTGTCCCGGGTCAGAGATTTGTCTGTCTCAGATGCGGAGGGTGAGGGCGGAAACCTCCTCCTCCCCCTGAGGAGAGCAGGAATTCGACACCTGTCACCATTAAAGATGCTTTTCCTGTGAATTTGCTCCAATTACTTAACACCGATTTATTTTTTTTTCCTTACAGGAAAATTACATTCAGGTGGAAGCGCAGGGATTTAGAAAGACACTGTTAATCAGTGCAGAGCCACTGGATAGACTCACCCAGTCTCTGCTCTGAAGTAGGTCACAGAAACTGCCACAGTATCCCTTCAAACCTGTTAAAAATCCAATAAACCTAAGAAAACCCATGGAAATATATCTAATTTGAAAATCGCATTGGCCGGGTTCAATTCTGCAAATCATTTAAACATGTTCTTAACTTGAAGCTAATGAATCACCTTACTGAAAGTCACAAGATACTTGAAGATGAAAGGTGAAGTGCTCGGCATCTCGCAAGGTCGAATCCCACAGGAGGCGGCGTGCGCGGCAGCAGCTCCTGCAGCCGTTGGTGGCAGTGGCACAAGCACGGCGCTGGGCAGGACACCCCCGCGCCACCTCAACAGACTGTCTCAACCTGTACCCTGGGCTGTTTAAAAGTAACAATTTGTAAACCTCCAAACTTCGCCGATTTCAGTGCAATTTACAAATGCGGACAGCGATTGTTATGTCTCACTTGGTGGTGAAGAAAAAAATAAAAATCACTTTATAATTCTCTGGCAGTTAGATGCCCTAAATATATCTAACCCCGCCAGGGAAAACTCACGCTCAGAGCAAGTCTCACATCAGCTGCTTTCCCTTTCAATTGAAGATATTCCCAAAATGCCCTATCGATCCCAAAACAAGAGGATCATTCGTCCTCCCCCGAAGGCTGCGCTGAAGCGACCTTGCTGACGCCAGCGGGAGGGGTTTGCGCAGCACCGCGGGGAAGGTAAGCCTGCGCCCAGATCTCCGTCCCCGAGCACCGCGTCCGTCCCCGCGGCGCCACGACCATGGCCGGAGCGACGGGTCCCTCCTATTCCTGCGGACGCCCAACGGCGCAGGCGCAGGGCCGTGCCACCGCCGGGCTGGGTCTGCTCGGGGCGCGCAGACAGCGACGGGACCCGGAGAACAGGAGGTGGTGGTAGTTGGGAGCGCTGCTAGAGAGAGGGGAAACCCAGATTAAACGCTGCTGACGTGGCAGAGGTTGTGCCCTGTGCCTCTCATTTTACGGGGTGGAAAAAGGAGAAATCCTTGATGAGAGTAAGGGAGGAAGAGCGGAGCCCCTCCGGCCGCCTGCAGGCACTGCCCCCGCTGGAAACGAACCCAACAGGAAACACGGCATAACCGAGGAGGAGATTACTGCGAGTCCCAGGAAGCGTGAGAGACACCTCGCCGAAGGGACACGGCAAACTGGGACTGAACGAGAGGGAGAGCGGGGATGCTGCGCCGCGAGGCGTCCCGCCGGCGGCCCCGGGACGGACCTGTGCCCGAGTGCAGCCAATGCTCCGCTCCCCGGCGGCGAGGCGGCCTCCGGCCGTGGGTCTGCTGCCTGCCCTGCCCTTCTTGGGCATCGGAGATGGACCCCTTAGGAACGCCAGTCGACCCTTTTTGGGAAAGGGGAAACGCGAGCATCAGGATTTTTCCTGATTAACAGCTGGTGATCTGGAGCGTGTGATGTGCGCATTCGCTGGTGGACTGGAGAGGGAGGAACGAGAGAGAAATTCCCCGAGGCCATTTCTGCTTATTCTCCCTCTTGCTTTTGGAGCATCCTTGGGGATTGCCCTTTTCACAGAGGAGTACGGTTTGGAGGAGAGAGAGGGTGACACATTCTCAAGGAGGTTATTTACAAGTGTTCTTTTCTAGAGATCAATGTGTTGAGCCTGGTGAAGAATGATTTCAATTTTGCCTTTAAAACTTGGATCAAACAACGCTGACAATGCAAAATTCCCCACCATCCAGAGATTAAACTTGTTCTGCCGTTTTTAATAGGGGCCTGAGTGCATTGCTTGCCAGCGGCTCTCAGCGCCGCGCTCGTTGTCTTTTAGCAGGTTCTGAGAGCACTCTGCAGAAATAACCGCTTTGCGTCTGCATATTGCTCAGGACGCCCCTGATGCGGCAGCACAGCGTCAGACCCGGGAGCGCCCCGCAGGACAGAACAGAAAAAGCATTCTGAAAACCGGGTGCAAAGATAATTATGGCAGTTGAACACACTGGATTTAATTCTGGATTACAACGGGCCCTTCTTATGACCTTGAACAACTCGCAGTGATTGAGGGCATGACGGCAGCGCAAGGACACCGGTGTCCTGTGCAGCGTTTGAGTTTATAAGAGGTCTATACTCAAACATCCAAAGCAATTTATAGCAAGAGGTACCCTTGGCATAGAGCGTCTCCTGGGAAATGGCTGTCTAGCTGAGGTTGATCACCCTTGACTTCACCTAGAGCAGTTCACTCCCTGAGCCGGCAATTAATCCCACTGTCTCCCCACCCCTCAGACTCAGTTGTTAAAAGCGCACACCCAATAAAAGCAATAGACTGCTGCTCAGGCGAACGACAGCTCTTCTCTACCGGGAGCCGCACGTGGGTCCGTAAGGGCCATTCTCCCACCAGTGCAATGCAGAGCACCGTAACACACCTGTAGGATCCCAAGGATCTGGTGGTTTAGTAATCACAGAACCCACTTCTGCTGTGCATTTGCAAGGACTGCCTGACATATATACAGTTCATTGCAGGGCAATGCCCAGATGAAAACTCCAGCCTGTTCCAGCAGGCACCTCCCAGCTGCACTGCCATGGCACCTGGGCACGAGCCACGTTCCTCAAAGCCTTTTCTTTCGGAAAAGGAAACGTGCTCCCGCTGTTACCCTGTGCCTGAAGGACAGATCGTGATCCTCTGCTACGATCGCATTGCGGTATTTTTGTTTTGCGATGAAAGCGACGCAGGCGGTGGGCTATGCTTTGGTGTGGGTTAGGGAGGAAGCGGGAGCATCGGCAGACGCTTCACTACCGCGCGTGAGAACCGTCAGTCCTCAAAGCAGCACACCTCCACGGCACCTTCTCTCTCCGTGGAATCCCTCCCAGAGGCTTTGATGGCTTATTAGTTACCTCCAGCTGCCTGCTAAATTGCAGGAAATACGGTGAGGTGCGTTTCGGCTCTTTCCAGAAGAGCACAATTCCTAAAATATTTACTTTACCTGCTGCAGTAGAGGGTGAGTTTTCCCAAGACACTCTGGGAGCCTTTGCTTCCCAAGCCTGTCCCCACTGCGGACCGCAGCTCACCGGCCACCGCACTGTGATTTTGCCCGGAGAGAGGAACGTCCCTTCAGCCCTGCTTGGAAAGCCCCACACTAAAAGGCAGTCTGCGCCTCAGAGAGGTCCTCAGTCTGAGCTAACAAACTGAAGTGATAAAGGAAAATTAAGCGTCCATCACCTCATTCCCTTGTGCGTGGCTGTAAGCTCCTCCGGCAGCGTCCCGGCTGCCCGAGCACTGCTCTGGGATGGTGCCAGAGCATTGCTGCTCTTTACTGCAACACAAATAACGAGCAACCACGTGCAAGCAAAGCTCCGAGCTTTTCCCTGTGATCCCAACGCCCACAGCATTTCCCTCCTTCACCCCGGAGGTCTCAGCCCAAACTCGGCCCCTATTTCACGGGGCGCTCTCCTCCCAGCGGCACAGAGGTCCCCGGGGGTCCCCGCGCCCACCGCCGGCTCTCTGCCTCCCCTGTCCCTTTCCATCGCCTTTGCGGAGCTCGTGGGTGTGCTGCTCTCTGCTTGCTCTTCATTTAGCCTCCGAGTCGTAAAGCGTTATTAAACCTGTCCTTAGCCACTTCGGAGCGGCAGACAAGGCTGCCACGCTCCGCCAGCGGTTGATTTATTAGTCAGTTCTGCAAGACTTTAATCTACTTGGAGGGTTTTTTCTTCTTTTTTTTTTTCCTAATTCATAAATGGGTATCTTTATATTTAATCTCTAGTCAAACTGCTCCTTACTTGATCTTTAAACCGTTAACACGAGGGTACGTAATTGCGTCTCTCCGGGGCCACGTCCTCCCGCAGCGCGCATCGGAGCCCAGCGGGCGCTCGAGGGCGGCGCCGGAACGCGGCGCGCTCGCCCACTTTCAGGCTGTGTCTCACTGCAATATGTGAAAGTATTAGATGAGAACCATGATTGCTTTCCAGGAAAGATATATATTCACTCCCAATCAAAACACAAAGGCACCTGACTTCCCTGTTCCCTCAGGTAGGATGTGCAGACAAGCACTAACTGATTGATTTTGGGTGATTTTGGCCTTCATTTTTTAGAAGCAGTCCCCCGGCCCAGCACACAGCCCGCCGCCCCACGCGCGGGACAAAGCGGGAATCGCCACAGCCGGTCCCCCCCCCAGCCTTGGGGGTTCAACAAAAAAAAAGAAAGTAGGATTTTGACCAAAATAAAAATTGTACCGAACACGTAGTTTAGACAAGACCTTGCTCTCCCTTCCCCCAGTGAACGCTTATAAAACAGAAATACAGTTATGCAAAATTAGTCACTTTTGGCTTTTACATGTTATTAAAAAGCCAACACAAACTACTTCTCTATATACAAACACTTTAAATATCTAATGTTTACTGGACACAGTTTTGTTTTTTTTCCTTTACATTTGAAAAAAGCACCATCTTCCCATAGAAAATTATGGAAACAAACTATAAGGAGAAGCTCGTTATTTTTCCAAGGGTTTTTTCATATCAGGTTTCAATATGCAAGTCACGTTCCCACCGTGAAGTGGAAGGCCACGCAGAGCACAGATACAATCGAGAGAGGATTTTGCGTACACTGTCTAAAATAAAGCCACATCAGCTCTGTTTTACTTGTACTCAGACCTGCTTAAAAATATTATTCTTCTGTCTCACCACCAAAGAGAAACAATACATACAAATAGCAGCGATGAAAATTAAACAGGGTGTTCCAGATTCAAGTTTAGAGCCACGAGAAGAAAACAACTAAATCCCGTCTGAGGCACCTCCTCAGGCGCTGCCGTGCGCCAGAGCCGGGGACTGGGTGTCCCCAGTGGGACGTCAACCAAAAATTCAATGGGGGGGTCATAACTTCCTTCCCCCCATCTCTTGGGAGCCCTTTTGGCTGAACTGGGAGGAGAAACCCAACCAGCAAGTGGTCTCCCAGGAGGTGCCGCAGGCTGGTCCCTGCCTGCTGCGCCGAACGGGACACCTGAGAATCACCGTAAATAAGAGAGATTAATTTTATATTCCTTCCAGGTGCAAGAAAGACTTGGAGACAAAACATTAATGAATTCAGAGAGTCGTGGAATGGTTTGGGCTGGAAGGGACCTTGAAGATCATCCAGTTCCACCTCCCACCAGCCCAGGTTGCTCCAAGCCCCGTCCAACCTGGCCTTGAACACCTCCAGGGAGGGGGCAGCCACAGCTTCTCTGGGCAGCCTGTGCCAGGGGCTCACCACCCGCACAGTACAGGATTTCTTCCTTCTGCCTAGTCCAAGTCTCACGCGCTGTGTTTGGTTCGTGCTGAAGGACCGAAGGGAAGAGCGGCCCCTCCAGCTGGAGGGCCACCCGGCTTCAGGTCTCTCGCCGCCTCTGTTCCCAGCCGTACCTCTCTCACCCCTCCACCAGTACGAGCACAGCCGAGTTCTCTGGAAACCCGGGGTGAATTTCGAGCGCTGCATCTGCCGTGTGGCCAAAGGAAGGCTCTGAAAATGGTTTACACAAAAAGGCAAACTCAGCACGGCCCGAGGCACACCCGCTTTTGACTTCCCTATGGTGATGTCGGCGGTTGCTGCTGGTGCTCAGCGGCACCGGCCACCGCTGGGAGGAAAGGTGATGTCCCCCGTCAGCCCCAGGCAGGCACCGGCACAGCCGCCCGGCAGCGCGTCCGCCACCGCGGCCACCGGGGCAGCTTGGAAGAACTGGGAGAACCAGAGAGCGTCTTACAAGTTACGTTTCAAAATCCAATTTGTTTTCTGTCTTTTGGAATTCATTTTCTCTGTTTTCTTAACACCTTTAAAATACCAAATAAACATCAGATTTAAAAAAGATAATATAAAGCAGCATTTCTCTCTTCCTGTGAGTAGGACCGTGGTGTACGCGGGAAGCCTCCCACACTCCCCTCTCGATCCATAAATACAACGTGCTGCACGATCCCCTTCCGCCGGGACGAAACACGGAGCTGATCACTGCTTGCTAAGCTGAAAAGGGCCAAAGTTAACCCCGCACCCAGGCACCGGCAGCCACGAATAACAAGCGCTTCGCTGGTGCGACGGTCTGGCTCAGCACCGGTTTCAGAGGGAGTCTCACATCAGCCCGGAACAGGGCCGCGGCACCCGCGCAGGCAGCGCTCCTGCGCCGCGGGATCGGGGTTCGGAGGGACGGGCTGGCGGCCGCAGCCGACGGAGCGGGTTCCCCTCTCCCACTGCCCGGGTCCGCGCGGTCGCCTTGGGGCACAGGCAGCGCGGTGGTTCGCACGGGGACACAGTCTGGTCACGCACAGAAGCTTTGAAAAACCTGGCAGGGGTATCTGTAGGTGGTTTCTCAGCCGCTGCCCACCCCCGGCCCCGTGTGCTGCGCGGGCACTGGGGTCGGCACAGCAAGACGCGGGACACGGTCAGGACCACGCACGTGCGCGTGAATTCCTAATCCATTATCCAGGCAGGACAGTGGGAAAAACATGTTTTGCAAATGTTACAATGGAATCAACATTTGTTATGTATGTTATTGTATGGAAACGTTTTGGGAGCGCCAAGTAACGACGCAGAGTTCGGACGTGCAGATCCAGAGAGATGCAAGGACCGTCCCAGCCCCCCACGGCTCCCCAGAGCGCGACGTGGCACCTCCTCCTCCTCCTCCCACCCTCCCCTCCGCTCTCCCGCACCCCTTCCCAAAGGTGATCCCTCAGGTGATCCCCAAAGATCCCACAGGGGCTCAGCGCGGGGACATTTNTCTCCCGCGCCCCTTCCCAAAGGCAGTATCCCACAGGGGCTCAGCGCGGGGACATTTGCCCCCCACAGACACGTACTTTTTGCCTCCGCACATTTAACACACCTCAGCCTTTCACCGCCCGTGGCCAATGCCCGCTGCTGTGGGAAAGCTGTCTTCTCCCGGACATCGCCCCTTGCCGGGGCAGGGACCTCCTTGTCCCCCCCACACCAGGGCTGCCCCCCACAAGCCGTGCCTGGCGGGGCCTCATTCTGTTCTGAATGGGTACGGCCAGACGCAGCCACGGCTTCCCCACAGCTTCCCCACCCAACATCTAAACTTCCTCCGAATGTGCTGGAACAACCGAGAAATTTGCTGTGAATTGGAAACAGCCCGAGTGCGCAGGGGATTGGGGAAAAAGACCGGCTGCAGCTGGCCAAATTAATTCCCAGCATAATTCCACCAAAGTCCGATTTTAACAGGCATTTGAAATAACGTGCTCTTTTCTTGCCCTTTGCATGTGTAGAGGAAAAAAAAAAGGTATTAACAACTCGTTCCAAATCTTTGCATGGGTAATTAGACATGTGGGTAGTAAAGTGCCCTGTGCACTCCCGGGTTGGCAGGTGACCAACCTTCTGCTCAGCCAGTTGGTACACTTGTACAGGAGAAAAAAGGAGATACCCGTCCTGGGTTTCACATAACGGACCGCTCTTTGAAGCTGACAGGTCGACGATAAATCACATGAGAATTTATCAGAAAGCCGAGGAGCGTACCAAATTTTTTTTGTAAACTGGTTCCATGCAAAGATAATTGCAAGCAGAGCCTAATTCTGCAGTCTCTAATTTTCTTGTCTGACTAAGCAGGCATAATTTACACCCATCAGTTGCAAATGGCTTCTCCCACCAATCCTAAAGATAGAGGGCTTTTTATTTTTTTTTAAAGAAAAAAAAAGATGATTTCCTACCTCTGCAGAAAGAGGATGAAAAATACATGCAAAGGCTCTCTGCCACAAATATGCATTTCCACTCAGCCTAGTTCAAAAGATTATGTTGCAGCACAGAAAAGGGAGCCCTTGCCGGAGCTGACTGTCCAAAACAGCTTCCCTCCTGTCAGGGGACGCACATGTGGTGCGATAAAGATAATAATTTAAACTGGTCTTACTTATTCATTTGTTCCCTGTTGCCCTTTTCTGCCTATAAGACGTGCTACAGTTGTACGGATGCGCCTGCTGCCGGGTGAGGCTGATGAGCAGCCGGGGCCGCGCGCGGCTCGGCTCCGCACGCCCAGCGGGATGCTCTCACCCCCCGGGCACCGGGACGGCGCCGTCCCCGCTCACCGCCGCTGCGGCGCGTCCGAAAAGGCCGGGCAGCTCTTCGCCTTCTCCCAGGTTTCTGCTGCCGCAGGTGCCCCCACGGGCACGGATGCGGGGGAGCGCGCAGCCTGGGCTCTCGGGGTAAGCACCAGCACGGAACCCCGATCTCTTCAAAGGCAGCGGCTGATCGCAGGATTTGCCACCACTGGGGAGGTGCCCCGCGAGGGTCCTGCTGCGCAGGGCGCGCTGCGAGAGCTGGCACGGATGGGGCCACCTCAGCATCGGCCCCAGAGCCGGGGGGGCTGTACCACCTCCCACCACCCACCACCCCCTGAGGGTTTCTGCTGTCCGGTGCTAAGACCCAGCAGGGCTCCTGCCATGTGCATGACACCACTGTGAGCCAGGAGGGGGCCCTCAGATGAGGCAAATCATGGCATAAAATGATTAAAAACAAAACCAAGTTTTCCCCTGGTTGTTATTTGCTCATTCGCAGAGCCTCTGTCAGCCTTAGCTAAAGCAGCTCCAGGCAGGAGAGTCAGCAAACTTCTTGAGCCATCATCATTTTACGAGGGGCAGACCTGGGGGAACCAGCGCTCAGCCCCGGCTGGAGAGGGGGCAGCGGAAGAAATCAGCGATGCACATACCACCGGGGTGAAGGAAAAGCCCGTTCCCATCTCCTGCCAGCCTGGGGACACTGGGGACACAGCCTCCTGCCTCGTCCCCCCAGTTCTGCGGGCAGAGACCAGCCGACAGCCGGGTCCCAGCCCGGGCGCTCCGCTGCCTGCCAGGAGGGGCTCACACGAAGGTGGGCGATGCCAACTGCTTCACAGCCACCGCCAAGCGGCCCTCCGATCCGTTCCGTCGCTCGGGCCCCACACACGGCTCTGATCAGAGCTCTCCCGCAGCAGCGGCCCCCCGCGAGCGCCCCTGCACACGGAGAGCAGAGCAGCAGTTGGTCCCAACTCCCTCCTCGTTTGCACAGTTTCCGCAGAGCGTTTCTGCTCCGGTTTGACAGGAGCTCGCGTTCTCCCGGCGCGTTCGCCCGACTTCCACGATAATATATGCAGCAGAACTGGATACATTTCAAACCAGCTATTACACCACAGTATGTTCCAACACAAATATATGCAGTGTAGTGCAGCAACAATTCTTCGAGGAGTATTACTCTGTCACACAGATTGCAGAAAAAAAAACATTTCCCCACCTGCCCCCCCCCTCGCCGTGGGTCAGCGCAGACCGCGCTGCAAAACACGCTTCCCCGGCGAGCCTGCACAAAATCACCCGGAGAGAATAAACCTGACACAAATTTAGGAAGTGGGAAATCTCCAGACATTCAAATCCTCTGTCCGGCACCACGTGGTACAACATGCGGGCGGTTTCTGGCACTTTCCTCGGTCCCTCCACCCCCTCGGTCCCCCACCCCGTGGAGGGGACGGCAGAACCGCCCGGTGCCCCCGGCCCTGCCGAGAGAGGAGCATCGCTCCGCTGCGGCGCCAGAAGCCCCTGCCCGGGCTGTGGGCGAAGCACGGGGAAACACAATGCTTTTCCCCATCACAGATGAGATGCCGAGTAGGAAGCGGAGATTTTTCCTCTCCCGCTCCCCAACAAGCCAAATCTAACACAAAATTACAATAAGTTTGCGGAGGCAAATGTGGTTTCTTGTTGGTTGCTTTTGCAAGAGCTCCTGGAGCGCGGGTGGCACCGACACCTCACCCCTGCTGCTCGCGGGGACCGAATGCCCCGCAGGGACACAAGCTCCTCGGGCAGAGCCGGCTGCTCCCCGCGGGCACTGCCGTGCGCAGCCCCACGCAGCCCCCGCGCCCGCCAGTGCCCTCGCAGCTCCCCAGATGATAATTTCAGAAGGAATCCTTACTGCGTCTAAACTTGCCATTTAAAAAACAGAAATTCTACTGTGGCATACGCAGAGCTGCAGGAGGAGTCAGAACGAAAACCAGTACGAGAAGAGAAGGGAGAAGGAGCGAGCGCAGGACCAGGCAGGAGAGGAAGGAAAGGAGGGGTTCTTCATAATGGGTGAACCCGTGAACCGCAGGCTTCAATTTAATTTAGCGGCCCATCAATCAAGCTGCTGGGTGTCAAAGCTAAGGGCGAGCAGGGACTGTTTCAGTAGAGGGCACTCAAGTCCCAGAAATCTGCATTCTCCAGCCCCGCCGCATCCACTCCGGTATTTTGGGAGCCGAGTGGAGCACATGAATCTCGGTAATGTGAGCGCTGGGCCTCGTAACTCACATTGATCGCAGCTATATTACACCTGATGCACATAAATCTAAACAAAACGCATGCGGATGTAGCTAATTCAAATGAACCAGTTTAGATACCATTAAAAAAAATAAAGGGAAGCCTCTTTTTCTTCATTAGCACGGAAAAATGCCACAGCTATAGTAATGCTTATGTCTCTTTCTGCAAGGTTCATACTTCTGCTGCTGCTCTGAAGCATGAATCTTATTTGAAAAGGTCCTTTGTCAATCAGCATTTTCCCCCAGATATTAATAATTTCAACATTTTTTCCACTTTTGCAAGCAGTTCCTTTTCATACTCGAAAATAACAAGCCTCACATTCATAGTCTTTAGAACATCCATAAATATACAGCTTTATTTGTAGGGGAGAGAACTGAGATTTTTACGTATATTAAAAAAAACCCTCATAAAACGTACACAACTATCAGAGTCCTACCTGGGTAATAAATGGAGCTCTAAATACACATTGATTCACTGTAAAATGGCAGCACGAAAATCTAACACTTCCGAGTAGCCTCATAACAAACTAGGAATAACCAAATGACTTCTTCTAAACAGAACACCATGGTCGTAAGTTACAAATACAGCAGAGAATTTGCACTAATTGATATACTATGAAATGATGAATTACCACATTAAAGCTATTTTCACAGCGGTTGTGAACTGGGCAAATATCTCATATTTTTAGCATCACTGTAACAAATCGTAGAACACCAAAGCCCTTCTGCTACCTTTGATTGCCCTTCAACAAGGCAGCAGGCACAGACTCCCGAAAAAGGTCCTCACTCCCCCCGACGTGGATTCCCCCTCCCGAGGACAGGTCCCCACTGACGCGCGGCTCAGCCCCACGTCCCACCGCAGCAGCACTGCGCAGCACTTACCCATGTAGCAGCGCAGAGATAGAGCTCTGATCCTGGGAGGTGATGGCACTCTTGCAGATGCATTCTCTGTTTTCCAGCCATTTTGGCTTTGCTGTAATTACATGCTAACGACCCAACCCCACCGCAGCTGACAGAGTGGGGCCTAATGGCTAAAGGTCATTGCACGCAGGTGTGGGGCTGGTGCAGGGCATCCCCAGGTAACACACAGAGTCAAATAGTCTTTGTGGGGGAAAAAAATCTAAGGCAACTATGGTGCAACATCTAAGAGTGCTTTCAAAAATATCTTCTTTTTAACCATGACATGGAGCAGCCCTGTAACCCTCTTGGGCGCTGCCAGGAGAGAGGAGTCTCACCAAGCCAGAGGGGAGGGATGGGGCTGGAGGACAGCGTGGGAATGGGGGAATTTGAAGGAAGGGAAGCACGGCCATGATCTGCTGCTCTGCTGCACACCGCTTGGATTGCTCCGGGAAGGAACGGCCACGCAAACCCCGAGCGAGGGGACCCGCAGCTGCGGAGCGCACCCCTGCCTGGCGCCCGGGCACGCCGGGTTTGGTTTGCTATCTAACTTCGGATGAACGATTGCTCCTGTCCTGCCTTTCTGAGCAGCGCAGGCTCCCTTCGCTGACCTACATACGTGATGAGGACTATTCGTGACCTCCGTACACCCATCGGATACTAATCAAATAAGATAATAAGAAATAAACTACTTGTGCTGGTACTGCAGTGGGATCCAGAGGCTGAAGCAAAGGTTAGAGCCTTCTTAGTGCCCGATGCAAGGAGAAAGGCAAGAATCAGCATCTTGATGCTAACGAACTAACAGAATATATCATCCCAGCTACATTTGAATTTAAATAGTCTGCAAAATCTGAACCTCTTGTCCTGAGTTACTGAAAATCAAATCCTCTTCTCTACATGCTGGAGTCTGCAAAGAGTAAAGAACATCCACAGAAGACAGAACCCTCTCCACTCTCTCTTTCCCACTAGGTTTGTGGGGCTTTTTTTGTCTCCAGGTGCAAAGTATCACCAGGTTGTGACATTTAATGTTATAACAAGCTCACAGAAACAGCTGTCCTTCATTTAAGCAATAAGTAAAGAAATTTTTTTCCATGCCCTTTTGCTAAATCTTGTGCTTTATGGTGTCACAAGGGATAAAAATACCCTTAATGTGAGACAGCCTTTTCTATAACTGCCTTTGACATTGGCCAAAAGGTGTCCTGCAGGAAGTTTGAGGCCCCATCTGCCCACAGCAAACAGTAACAACAGATCTCCCCTGAGAGCGAACTTCTGCACAGTGCTTTGAAGACACTGAGTAGTGCCTTTGCCTCTCTGGGATGGCTCTTAGGGAGGAGTAAGAAAAAGTCTCCTCCACCATGACACAACACTGAGAGAGAGCCCAGGTCATGCTCAGGGGTACCTTCCCATCGCCCCAAATGAAGCATGAGTTGAATCATGGCAGCGGCCGCCCGGGGATGCTGCAGGGAGAGTCACACCAGCATCTCCAGGAGGGGCTGGTCCTGCCACAGGCGTGCAGGTCCCCCAGAGACTCTTCCAGCGTTTCCTTCCGCTTCCGTGATGATGACAGCTATCAGATACCCCGGGCAATCCCCCACTGCTCCCGCTGTGCAGAAAGAGCCAGAGACCAGACCCCACTGCGATGGGCGTGCGGGGGACGCCCCGACGGGGCTGCCTCACTGCAGCAGGCAGTGTGCTCGCTGTCTGCTGCCAGATGCAACACCCAGGGACTTTTCTCTGCGTTTTAGACCGATAATGGTTTGCACATGTCCCCTCCTCCCGTTCACACACTCGGGCTGACGGAGGCTGGTCCGGGATGGGTCGCTTGAGCGCAGGACAGCGATGAGCTTCTCTCCCAGCGCTGAGCACGCCGAGCTTGCCGCTGGGGAAAGCGACGGACAAGGAAAATTAAAAGGATGAACAGATATGGAGTAATAGTATGTTTGTAAGAAAATTAAAGATTTGCTCTTCAGATGTTCCAGGCGATGTAGTTAGCAGACAGCTGGCAAATGGGAGCGATTGGAAATGATGGAATAGATCAAATTATTTAAATGAGAAAAAATAAATTCGCCCCAGCCTAGCCCAGCGAGTTGACAAAGCAGCCTACTTATCCGCTGCATGTGCAGCCCTTTGTCTCTGTCACCGAGGTCATTAAACTCCGGGCTGCCGAGCCCGGGCTGGGCGCCCGCCCGCCGGTACCGCCGCTCCCCCGGCCCCGGTGCCCGCCCGCCGCCCCGAGCC